>OY986052.1:20065070-20659070 GCA_963920205.1 Stenodema calcarata | reverse complement strand
TCATTCAGATTAGTAAGTATATATTTTAATTCATTCAAGATTGAATTCGGAATAAATTTCGACATTCAACTTCCTCACTACTTCCTGTACTTAATCACACACAATCTGCAGACATCAAGAAACGTATTTGTTTCCGTGCCGGTCTGATTACCTGTACCTAATCCTTAGTAATCACCGTCTGTCAATTATAGGACTATCCAACAACGCCACGGGTGGTCTCAAATAAATATAAAAACTATACGGTTCAGTTTATAGTTTTCGAAATAAGGTGTTTTGAAAATGTCAACATACATCTGGCACCCTAATATTATTAAACGTGTCTAGAATCATCAACGGCCTGGTCAGGCCCACCGCGGACTGACGGATTCTTTTAAAAAATTCAGATTTTTCCATGGGACCCTGGATATACCCTGGAACGTATTAATTCCTTCTTTTTCACTAATGTTTCAAAGTCACAATTCATTAGTCCTGAAAGAGCTGTTGTTAATGGAAGCTAATGGCAATGTAAAGCATACTCGAAGGTTATTATGGACGAAAAAGTGTCGGATCGATTTCTCGTCCTAAAGGTCATCATGACCTTTTAATGAGGTATTTCTTTTCAAGACTTGCCAAATTTTAGTAATCAAAGGGATATACATCTTAGTTTGATATTACCTAATTCGAAAAGTTCACTAAATAGTTTTCCTGTTAACCCTTCGACAACTAAGGATTAGGAGGATACAATTTTCATTTATCCTGGACACTCCTTCATGTTCTCTTATCATATTATGTATTTGATTTCGTCCTGCAGTCCATCGTTGCTAAAATTCCAGGCTGGTGGACTAGACTTGCTGGACTTACATATAAAAATCGATGAAATTTCAATGTACACAATTTGTACATTAAATGTACAAATGTACATTTGTATATTAAATTTTAATATAATCATACTATTGGAATGATGCTAAAATGCGACGGATCTAATCATATAAGAATACGAGGCTCTAACATGCGACTAATATTGGACTCGAATATGGCGAAATACTGTGCAAAATTTGTGTTTAATAAACATGTGTCATACAGAGCATTCAATAGGAAGCCAGATTCGGCTTATTGCCCCCACTCAACAAAAACCTCCTGAAATAGTCGACATATTTCTGAATTAAATATTATAATTTGCCACAAATCAAGGCCTATTTTCAGCGCTTGTCTGCCGCAGTAATGCCGGTTGTTTGTATTGTCTGCTCTCAGGGTTTTTCTTTCCGGCGAAAAGATCCAGGAATCGGTTCTAACGTAAACTACCATGAATTCTTTCCCCAATTAGTGCAAATAGAATTTTCGGAGGCCGCTATGTAAATAAATGCCTTCCAGATGTGGGACTTGGCGTTTTCCTCTGATTCTTCCGTTTCCCTTCAAAATTGGCAAACTATTCTGATCGTCGGATATTTTCCTCCCTTGCTAATCCTGAAGCTAAGTAATATAATATTGATCCGCAATCGTGCAAAAGATAAAAAAAGTGATCATGAAAGTATGAAAGTTAACTGATCTACTAATATAATTAATATGAACATAATAGTAAGAATAGGTAATCGAGCTGATATGTGCATTGTTGTAAATTGTCTCGTATGTTGGTTTCATGCGTATTATTATCCATGGCAGAATCGGCTGCATACGTTTTTGCCACAATAGTGTTAATAGTTAGCCTCTGGTCTCCTTATGGCTATCTCTATTTAGATACTTTACTATAGATATTCGTTACTGGTCAACAGCTCCACTATTTTTACATCGAAGTCAATTGTTTTTGTTTAATAATTCAGAAGGATTTTTCAATTATAACTAACGTAGGTTATCTTGCTCTCCAATCCACCTCCTACAGGGTAGTAACAATGGTATTCAAATTTTCAACATCAAAGTCAACAATCGTTACGTAAGCTATTATCCTGTCTCCAACTTGCGCCTGTTTTTCATGTCATGGTCCGGTTTTGCGGAAGTAAAAAAGACAGCGAAGTATTCATTTCCTTCTTTTGACGATTCTTCCTCTCGGTTGGACAGAAAGCTTTGCAGTTTCTTCATTAAGATCCTATCAAGGGACGCACGAACCGTGTAATTGAAAAAAAAGAAGAGACTATCCATCTACCCCCCTCCCCTCTTTCGCTTTTATTACCATTACTTTTTGAATGAATAGTTGTTCAATCCTTGACATACCATTTCAGCAGAGAGAAGTTACGAACGGTTGTTTGGTTCTCTGGAAATTATTTTATACGAGAACCATTTGCATGTTTCATGGACAATCAAATGAGATTATGCATTTGTAGATTCCTCATCGTAATATTTTATTATCATCTGATTATTTTCTGCCCTCTTCTTCGCCCATAAATTCTGTTTGTGTGCTCCATTGACAGGCAGTTCGTAAGCTTCATAGTCCATCATATTTTTGTATTTACGAATTTTACATTGATTTGGTCTCTGGATCTCATATTATGTAATAATACGAGTAATTACGCTTATGCTCAGTTTACATATTGTCTGGAATGGCATCTGCGTTAAAATCCGGTTCGATTCAGGTTACCCTACAGCTTTGTACTTGCCTTTGATTTTGGATGTGATTGATGGAAAAACCTTTCGATTCCTAAATATAAAAAATTAAACGCATTCTTCCTTCTCACTTCTTGGTTAATTTAGTATCAATATACACACCCTATTTGAACAAAAAAGTGGTCCTGAATGTTACTAACACTCAACATTTGCTTATGTTATAATTGCATTTATTCAACTAAGGTTGTTTTGTTCTCGGGTTACTTAGGAGGTTACGGTATCATCTTCCTTTGGTGGGAGTTTTCGTAGCCCTTGATTCACTCACAACAAAATAAATAATCGTGAACTAACTATTTAGAAGAAGAACCTGTTTTGCGGTCTGTGAAAATATTTACCAGGTGTTTCCGAACAGTTTAATCAAAACTCATCGATCTGTAGAAGATAGTTCCCATCATTAGTCTACCGAGGTAGAACCGTTATTGGTTTGTGTTTATTCTCTTCCAATAACATTGCGTCACTGCCACGAATGATCAGTTATGAAATTTCTTCCCTCAAATAACTAATAATAACAATTATTATTATGGATTTAGAGAATTTCACTTGTACAGTACCACCTCTATTAACCGGGGAGAGGGTTAACCGTGGGTCGGAAAAGGAAGTGTATTTTCTAGGGTTAAAGAATGACTCAGTTCTAAAACGACTAATCAATTTTTTCCCTCTTGTTTGAACACACGTTGAAAAGTTTGTTCTAGTTGCAACCGCGTCCGAATATTATTGCATGAAATACTGTATACTTTGGGGTTATACATGGGGCTTCATGTCCGACTTTACTCTGTCCCGGCGTCTCTGACGTGATTAGCAGCAGTCCCCTAATGAGGATCAGAATGAGATGATCATTCCGCTAAGGCTAACCATTGCCTGACCGTCCTTGAACTCCTCCTGTCTATAGGAGAAGTGAGTCATGCAGTGCGTAATAACACAGTTTTAGGTATACAGTTATATATCTAGGTATATATACAGGTATATAGGTCTATATCGATCCACGTGAAAACATTTTATGTGTCCGTACATCAGAAATCGTCAGGTTTTTAGTTCAATTGACGTCATTCCAGCACATTGAGTTTAATGAATCAATCCTGTACGTGCTTTACCGATGAGAAATACGTGTTGACTTCTTGGTTGGTACAAATCGTTTGTTTGGGCTGGTAGGTAGTGGTTATTACTTGCCCCAACAGAGTGCTCACCATGATGGCTGGTGGGAGCCGTTGTTCGGCTGTCCAACCTGTTCCCCCGTCCCAGCTCGTTGATAAAGACGGATTGTTATCACTATCAAAGTTGCACTGTTATCTTTCATTATAATACCGTTTATTTTATCGATGTTCATCCGTTCTCTTGTGAAAATTAAAGAGTTGTTATCCGGTGTTTATTACGCGTGATTATTTCGTTTACCCGTTCAAACATTTTGGTGCCGTAAACCCGCGGATTGTGGTTAATGTCGAGCGTGTCCGAATTTAACCTAGTTTACCTCGCGACTTTGTTTACATCGGGTTTTTTCCATTTACCGTTTTACCGTCGTTTTTCCCCGTTTTTCGCGTTCTTCCGTCCAATAATGCCGCCAAAAGGAATGAAGAAGCGTAGATCCCGTCAATCGGACCCGGATTTTCCGCTGGACGATGCGGTTGTTTCCACGGACGAGCCTGTGCAACCCGTTCAATCGGTTCATCCAGTTTCTTCTTCGAATGATGTCGTCAAGAATAATGATGTCGTCAAGTCTATTCAACTTGATCCCGCTGTTTTTGATCTGCTCAGTGCCCCTCAGCAAGACCTGTTGAAGAACATCAGACGTTGGTCAATCAGGGCTAATGCAGTTCTAAAACGACAACCGGTAAGTGCACTGGCGGAGTCTATCAAGGACGATTTCCGTCGAGGAAGAATGTTCCTCGATGCCGTTGAGGAGGCTCAGTTCGATCAGCAGATCGAGGAAAATCTGCTTAATCAGGTAACTTCTGTTGTTGTAAGTTTGGCTGAACGCGTCCGCGTTGAAATTAATCCAGTTAGCGCTAAGAAAGAGGTTGATGACGAAGTTGTTCTCAGTCATGAACACGCTTACGCTCAGATTAAAATGATGAATCAGCTGCTCACAACCGTCCCGTTATTTGAAGGTCAAATCTCCCGCTTTGCGGAGTTTAGGAAACTGTTTGATGGTGCAGTTCATAACATGAAGCACATACCCGATGAAATTAAATTTGAGAAACTGTTGAGCAAGCTTTCTCCCGATCTCCGATCATCATTTGCCGGTAGCAGCTATCAGCAGGCTTATGACGCCCTGGTAGCGGAAAATACCTCAAAATACCGTTTGGCTCGTTCAGTATTTGCGCAGCGCATACATGTACCCCGTTTGGAAAGGCCCAACGTTGCTGACTTGGAACATTTCCACAACGATGCTCGTTCATGGGTAGGATCAATGCTCGACCTCCCCACTCCCAATCTTCGGGACTACTTATTGTTTGAAGCCCTGTTTTTTCGCTTATCCGCTGAGCTCAAAGAGAAGTTCAACCGGGAGGTGATGGAACAAATGGATGCCATCCCCTCTCACTCTGATCTGCTTCGGTTTATTGGAAAGGAGCTAAGGATAGCTCGACTGGTCCCAGAGGAGAAGCAGGGGAATAAAAAAGCTCCAACCACTGTTCAGAGAGCCCGTTCACCCTCACCATTCCGGTCGTCACCCGCTTCAAGACCCGTTCAAGAAGAAGAAAAGATGGCCATGATGTCCCTTTGTTCCAGCCGTTCGCCCCCCAGTCCCCCCATAGAAACATCAGCCCCGTTATGAAGGTACGACGGCGCTCAGCCGGTTCCTTCCAAGGTATCATTGGTGAGCGCTACTGCCAAGAGCCCATTACCCGTTAAGTCTTCAACTGTTAAGAATTCAGCTGTTCGACGTCAACTTGTAGGTAATGTTAGGCGCATGTTAGCACCTAGGAATAATTTCAGGGGCCTGTTTCCTGGGATTGAGTCATCCAAATTAGGCGTAGCTGGCTCATCCCAACCCGTTAGTAAAATTGACGTCACCCATAAGTCCTGTTTAAAATTATCTCGTTTTGGGCTCACCCCTACTGCTGTAGTCCCCCTTTCCTCCTGTAGAGGGGAAATAATTAAATTCAGAGCTTTGATTGACTCAGGAAGTGAAGTCAATATTGTTTCCCCGTTAGTAGTGAAGAAGTTAGGACTCCGTTTGATTCCCATGAAGGGCAGTTTACAGGGAATTGGGAGTTCTTCAAACCCCATTCACAGTTCCGTTACTGCTCAGCTACACACACGTTCTGGTAGGGTAATTCCTTTTGAAGCGCTCGTTATGGAGAGCCCCCTTTCGCCATTGCCCAGCCGTAGTTGGAACCCTGCTTTATGGCCCAGTATCACATCCATGGAAACCCAACTTGCTGACCCACAGTTTCACACTGCTCACTATGTTCAGGCTATTCTCGGAGCTGACATTTTTTCCCGATTGCTTCCCCGTTCCTCTGAGGTTGGTCTATGGGAAACTGACTTGGGAACTCTGGTTACTGGTGCCACTCCACCCGTCTGTAAAAAGTCCGTTCAATTCAGCCGTTATGCGCATCAAATGAAATACTCCAGCGAAGAGCCAGTTAACAAGATAGAGCCCCACCCCTTCCTCGTTCAAGCTAGATTCCAGGCCGCTTATCCCTGCTTACAGGGACCCCATGTTTTCACTGTTCCTAAATTCTTGCCTAAGGACTACCACTCGCAAGTTCTTAAGGAGCTCTCTACCGTTTTGGAGGTAGTAGCTGCCAATCCTAAACCCCAACGGAAGCCGTTTCCCCGGTTCCCGTTCAGCAAGCAAAATGTTAAGTCTACTGTTAGTCAAGTTAAGCCCAATCACTCAACCCCTGTTCGAAATCTATTTTCTGTAGCTCCACCCATGGAACTTGTTAAGAACCCAATTAGTTTGTTCCAGCTCGCAGCCCATGTCTGCACGTCTGATTTC
Source organism: Stenodema calcarata (assembly GCA_963920205.1). NCBI lineage: Eukaryota > Metazoa > Arthropoda > Insecta > Hemiptera > Miridae > Stenodema > Stenodema calcarata. Next base: position 20,652,553 of record OY986052.1, on the reverse strand, counting down.
CAATTGGTATCTCCCAGTGTGGTGTGTTTCCCAATCAAAGATGAAGATATACCTGCACCTACCAATGAAGTTTCTGTTAAGGTAGCAGCTGTTCCCGTTTCCACTGATGATCTGTTACGCCAGATGTTTGAAATTGAGTCTGTTGAACCCGTCTCCCCTTGGACGCCTGAGGATCATCAGGCTGAAAACCGTTTTTTGGAATCAGTTAGTAGAGATAAGTTTGGTCGCTACACTGTTGCTCTTCCGTTATCTGAGTCTCCCACTGCTCTGGGTGAGTCCAGACACATTGCTTTAAGACAATTGTATAGGTTGGAAGCCAGACTAAAACGTAACCCTGTTTTAGCCACTGCTTACCGTTCGTTCATGGAAGAATATACCCAATTGGGACATATGAGGCTGTTAAGCTCAGAAGAAATCCCCCGTTCCCCCAATTATTACATTCCTCATCACTCTGTTCATCGTGAAGGTGATCCTGTTGCAAAAATCCGCGTAGTATTTAATGCGTCTCAGCGCACTTCCAATGGCCGGTCTTTGAATGAAATTCTGCTAGTTGGACCAAAAATGCAACCCGATATATCCGTTATGGTAACCCGGTTCCGCTCTTTCTGCTATGTTTTTATATCTGATATACGACAAATGTTTAGGCAGATTCAACATCCAATTGAGGATCAGGACCTGTTAAGAATAGTTTGGCGCAACTCCCCTGATCAACCTGTTCAAGATTTCGCCCTCACAACTGTTACCTACGGAACTGCTTCAGCCCCCTTCCTAGCTAACCGGGTCATCCGTCACTTAGCTGATGAAAATGAGGAAAGTTACCCAATTGCTTCCAAATTGTTGAAGGAAAATACGTACATTGACGATGTACATGGTGGGGGGAGTTCCCTGCACTCAGCGTTAGAGGCTAGGAATGAACTGCTATCACTGTTAGCTACTGCTGGGTTGGAGCTCCGTAAGTGGGCCTCCAATTCTGATCAGTTGCTTTCTGGTATTCCAGAAGAGCACCGGCTTGCCCCCTCTGTTCCTGTTTGTCTGACCTCCGATGATGAAAAGCCATTAAAAATGTTGGGAATCTCCTGGAACCCTACCACTGATGAGTTTTACTTTAAGGTTCCCGTTTCTCTTACTGTTCACACCAAGAGAGAGTTAGCTAGTCAAGTTGGAAGGATCTACGATCCCGCTGGGTGGATTATGCCAGTTTCTGTTCAAGCTCGTTTCATTCAAAGGGAGATTTGTCGTTCAAAGTATGATTGGGACGATCCGTTACCAGGTTCATTTGTTCATGATTGGGCTGCCCTTGCTGATACCCTCAATTTGCTTCAGTCTGTTTCCATCCCTCGTCACATACGAGTGGATGCCCCCGTTCAATGGTTAGTAGGATTTGCGGATGCCTCCGAAAAGGCCTATGCTGCCACAGTTTATCATGTATCTCAGATGAACAGTGAATTTGCTGCCCGTTTAATTTTGGCTCGAGCAAAAATCGCTCCAATGAAACCTCAGTCAATTCCCCGATTAGAGCTGCTAGCGGCGGAACTATTGGGTAAAACCATGACTCGCGTCCGTTCCGAATATCCTTCTGTTCCCGATTCTGCAATAATTGGCTGTTCTGATAGCACAGTTGCCCTATCCTGGCTCACCGCTGACCCCGCTCCCGTTTGGAAGGTATTTGTGGGTAACAGGGTTGCTCGAACCCTGTCCCACTTGCCCAAAGAGCACTGGTTCCATGTCCGTTCTGCTGACAACCCCGCTGATGTTGCCTCCCGTGGAGCCAAACCTGATCAGTTAGTGAACTGTTCCTTGTGGTGGAATGGTCCAGATTGGTTGGCTTCCGACCGTTCCTTGTGGCCAGTGAGGAGGATTCGCCCTGATTTGAAACCCGATTCTGTTTCAAGTGAAATCAGAGCTTCATCGAGAGTAATAGCTGCAACTATTGTTGAGACTCCGTTTGAAGCCCGTTTTAGCTCTTATACTGTTTTGCGTCGAGTTACTGCTTGGATAATCCGCTTTATTAATAATTGTAAAATCCGCCGTTCCTGTTTGCTATCTCAGACTAGACCACCGTTAAGCACATCTGAGCTTCTGAAAGCCGATTCAGTTCTAGTTCGCCGTTCTCAAGGTCGCAGCTTGTCTGAGATCCAAGAAGCCACCATTAAAGGAGCTAAACCAACTAAACTGATGAAACAGTTGGCTATATTTTCCGATTCTGAAGGCACTCTCCGAGTAGGGGGTCGCTTATCAAATATGCCTGGGTCATTTGAGACACAGCACCCCGCTTTGCTTAAACCTTCTGATTTACTGGTACCGCTGCTCATCCGTTACGCGCACACTACATGCATGCATGTAGGGCCCAGAGCCACGCTGGCCCACCTGCGTACCCGATACTGGGTGATTGATGGGAGAAATGCCGTTAATCGTGTTTTAGCTGGGTGTACCCGTTGTTTTTCAATTAAACCGAGACCGTTTCAGCCCATGATGGGTCAGCTGCCTGAGGCCCGAGTCACCCGTGCCTTTGCCTTTGAGCAGGTTGGAGTTGATTTTTGTGGCCCGTTCACTGTTTCTATTGCCGGTCTTCGAGGAGCTCGAGCCGTTGAGGTTTACCTTGCCGTTTTTGTTTGTTTCACAACCAAAGCCGTCCATCTTGAAGTTGTTATGGATCTTAGTACCGATGGGTTTCTCCAATGCTTGGAGCGGTTTATGGGTCGCCGAGGCGTTCCTTCAGCTATTTGGAGCGACAATGGTCGTAATTTCCTGGGGTCATCCAACTTACTCAACCAAATCCGTTCTGCTAGCCCCCTTGATCATGTAGTAGCTGAACGACTCGCTAACCGAGGGGTGGAATGGAAATTCATTCCACCTAGGGCACCGCATTTTGGTGGGTTATGGGAGGCTGCCGTTAAGTCTGCTAAACGACTGTTGAAGGTCAATTTAAGAGACCAAACCACCACGCTTCAAACGTTCAGCACCGTTGCCATTAGGATTGAGGCCATTCTTAACAGCCGCCCGTTAGTTCACCAATCCTCCTCACCAGATGACATACTGGTACTTACCCCTGCTCATTTTCTCGTTCAACGCCCGCTTACTGCTTTACCTGAGAGCAATGTGTTTGACTTCAGCTCCCGATTAGCTCCTAAGTGGAAGTTTGTTTCTAATCTGGTAAGTCAATTCTGGAAGAAGTGGCACTCTGAGTACCTGTTAGACCTCCAGACCCGATCTAAGTGGAATACCCCTGATCGCCCTGCTACAGTGGGGGATGTAGTGTTGATTAAGGAAGACAATATTCCTCCTCTGTCATGGCCCATGGGTGTGATAGTGGACCTGATTCCTGGTAAAGATGGTGTAACCCGTGTAGCTAGAGTCCGGTCTGGTAATGGGGAGAAACTCCGCCCGTTAGTCAAGCTCTGCCCGCTACCAAAGGACTGTTAGTGCCTGTTTCTTAAATTTGTTGGAATGAGTGCCTCATTGTGGGGGGAGGATGTTTGGGCTGGTAGGTAGTGGTTATTACTTGCCCCAACAGAGTGCTCACCATGATGGCTGGTGGGAGCCGTTGTTCGGCTGTCCAACCTGTTCCCCCGTCCCAGCTCGTTGATAAAGACGGATTGTTATCACTATCAAAGTTGCACTGTTATCTTTCATTATAATACCGTTTATTTTATCGATGTTCATCCGTTCTCTTGTGAAAATTAAAGAGTTGTTATCCGGTGTTTATTACGCGTGATTATTTCGTTTACCCGTTCAAACATCGTTAATTATGGATATGTTGAATCTAAACAGATTGTATGGTTCTGATATTTTGTGGGTTGATTGTAGATCAAATATTGGAAACTAATGTGATCAAATAATATTATGGCCTAAATCTACTCCTTGGGGTTAGGTAGTACATATAGTGAATACGAGATTGCTATACGGAGTCTGAGGACTTCGGAAAGGGCACCTAACAGATTCAATTTATTGAGGGTGCGGGCAGGCTATGAGCATCAATGCGGTGAGAGTGATCTACCTAGTCTGGTTCGAAGAGAGGCAGCCTGAAGAATAAGACTCAGGTTCTCCCATATATCACATAAAACCTTCGTTTCCTACCCCCGCACCCAATCGTGACGCCTCCAACGGACGCCCCTGTATAGGGCCAGGAGATGTACTAGCGACTCATCCGGTGGAGGAATCCCGGAAAATACGGGCGTCTGGTATTTTAGTGACGGGGTTTATTAAGAACGCTCTTCTACTTCGTCGAACAATTAGTCGAACAACTAAATGCTATTTATTCCTGTTCTTACATCTCGCACAAACAATATACTTACAACAAACAAACCCTGCGTTTAGTTTATCTCACCAGCCATTGCACATCTCAATTAAATTATTAAGGGGGAAGTGGACGGGCCCTTAGTATGATTCTGGGATAAGAGATGGCGTTACTGACGCATCAAAAGTTTTTGCAATCTCATTTTGGAACCATCCAATTTATAACAGTTTGGGAAACGCAGTTTGCCTTCATACGCCCCTACAAGTTGCTGCATCAATTCATTTAATTTTTATACAAATTTAAAATTGGAAAATTTGAAAATTTTGAGGTTTAGAGGTTGAAATTTGGAAAAAGCCGGTGCAAGCCCCCTTCCCAATATGGCTGGATGGGTTTTGAGAGCATCATTTCAATGATTGCGTAAATATACAAGACGTAAAACGAAAAATGGTAATGTTGGTTTTGAAGGAAAAAAGAATGGCTGCAGACCCCAATTCGGCGCTCAAGGTCACCACGCTCGCTTTCCTCGGTAGCCATTGTGTCAATCCGTTCTCTTGAACCACTCCTCTCTCCATCCGTCTCTCTTCGTGGAAACGATAACCCTACAATAGCATCAAATGGGCAAAGTCCTCGCGTATGTACATTAAGTCGCCCCCCACCCTTCGCGGTCTCGAACCTCTTATCTCCGATCTTCGGTAGGCTTGCTCATACATTCATTTCAGCTTGCATCGCTCGTACTAGCGCCTCATTTTTGGTTTATTATCTTCGATAATGAACCATTGGAATCGCCCAAAGAAAAAAATTTTTTATTTCTACATTCGTTTATTATTATTATTATTCGCTTTCTACATTCTATTTTTGGTTTATTATCTTCGATAATGAACCATTGGAATCGCCCAAAGAAAAAAATTTTTTAACCCCCCCCTCAAAATTTGTTGGTTTACGTTTCAAGATACGTAGATTCAGAAAATCGAATAAAAAAAAATCCGTCCGTCCGCGGCACTTTGCCCAGTTAGCGTTGAGTTAAAATTACGAAATTTGGTTTCTGGGTTTGGACCAGCCCCACAATGATCCTCGAAACTTTTCATAACCCTAGGTCAAGGGGAAGGGGTTCAAAACGAAATTTAAAATTTCGACGATGTCATATCTCAAAATATTCAACTGAACCGTGTAATTTTTAGTTCACTTTTGAATGACCTGAAAAATTACGAATCTTTTAAGACCAATTGGATTTTTGTGCGACCAGCCGTTCGTTCACAGTCAGCGCGCAAAGGTCTAGGAAAAACACTAAACTTTCGCGTCGAAAACGGTCGTCATGTGGGTCAACCGCCAGACGCCCAGAATAAAACTACCTTTTTTCATCTTCCCGGTAAACTACAGTCTAGAAATTTTAACCGTGAGTCGGGGATAGACCACATTGCAATATTCACTCGGTTTCTCATCTGTAAAATTGTTTAAATAATACCTTTTTGTAATAATACAAATTAAATTTTGATGATGAGCTATTGACTTGAAATTTTAAAAATAGTTCAGAACTGGATCACAATGCAATATTCACTCGGTTTCTTGTCTGTAAAATTGTTTAAATAATACCTATTTGTTTAAACAAATTAAATTTTGATGATGAGCTAGATACTTGAAATTTTAAATATAGGTCAGAAATGGATGACATTTCAATATTCACTCGGTTTGTATGACATGGTATGAATATGGTATGGTATATTATTGTATGTATGATTTGGTATAGTACAATATGGTATGATAGGAAAGAAATTCGTATGATATGGTATGAGTACGGTGAGAATATGGTATGGTGCCTCTTTTGTGTAAGATTTGACTGTTCTAATAACAGTCTCCTCTACCTCAAAGGTTCCATTGGAAATGTCTGCAATGTTGGACGAATGGGAATAGATTCAGCTCACTCACCTTCATTACAGTCAGAAGTGCTACCTGTCAAATCTCGGACTCATCACCTTTCCTATGAATGATTGACGCAGCAGATTCACAGTCTAAAAGGGGAGATGAAAGCTGCTATCACTGACTCTTATTTTTCGTTTTACGATCGTGCTATTCATCGCAGAATTTTGGTTCTTGGCAATTTGAAATCAGGAAATTCTCAAAAATGGGGCTGGAACCAAGTTTTTTTTTTAAATTTAAAATTGTCCAAAATTCTTTTTCTAAAATTTGAATTTGAAATTTTTTTCAAATTTTTTTTTTATGCAGCATTTTGTTTAGGAAAACTATGAACATAACTTTTTTCAGATTGAAAATCGCTCAACCGGCTGTTGAAATATTTTGCATAAACTTTTGGTGTCTTCTCTCTCTCTCGCACACTTGTCGTCCACTTTCCCCTTAACTACCTTCGTCCTACAGTTAGGTACGAGTCAACGAAATCTAGGAATGCGGTAGCGTTCGGCCCCGTCAAGCACACAAATTGAGAAAAAACCCGAATTTCCACGAACTGTATAAGTGTATGTTTACCGGACGTCACAAAACTCGTTTATGCATATATCGGCTCCTCTTTGACCGATCAATTTGGTGTGGATCTTCTTGGTGTGGATAATAGAAAGCTCTGAAAGTTTCAAGTTTCAAGTTTACCTTAAAAACCCTGTTTTTCACCCTTACCTTGTTCTTCTTTTTCTTCAAGGCTACAAACCCCTCCACCTTCACCCATTGACTAGAAAATTTGCACAGAGCTTCATTTCAGCTTCCAACAGCGCCTTTTAAAAGATTTAACCCATTATCTCAACAACAAAAATCTTGGAAACAAATAAATCTGAAATGTTTGGCTAATTTTGGCCACTTCGACGGGTCCACAGCCTGGGTAACTGGACCAGTCTATCTAAATCTTTCAAATGGCCCTGGGTTATGTTAATTATTTTATAAGTGTTATCCTTGTGGTACAGTCCGGTTGTGGAAAAGCCGGGAGTGGTGGGGGTTGGGCTGACCGCCGAGACGATCGTTTATCATAATATTATAGCCCAGTCAATGTAGACATAAAAAAAGGCTAACGTTTTCCGTCAAGAGGCTGCGTAACTGATTTTTTGGCTAATAACCAAAACTAGTGCAAAAATGTCGCTGTTTTCCGAGCACCACGGTTTTCAGGGCTGCAAATTTAGGTACGCACTACCCGTAGGGGTCCTAACAACTTATAAAAAAATTGTAGATACCTCATAGAGGTAGAACCGGGGAAAAAATTATAATGATAATGTCGGTTCATGTAGTAGAACCGCCATCTTTCAAACTTATGTTTCCAGTTCAATTCTCTGACCATTCCAGAGGATGTTGGATAATATTGTCTATGACATGATGTGGTTTGTCTGAATTGAGCTAAACATTTGATGTTATCTTATCGACTATCCAGAAAGCTTGAAATATCCGAACATACTAAAAGATGTTGAAAATACGCGTTTGACTCTAGAACCGATCTTGGGGTCGACCTCAATTTATTCCAAACTGGTTCACCCTTCGAAGTTTCCCAAAATCTCTCTGATCATCGGAGAACTAATAAGGGGATCCCTCGGCTAAACCCTCAGGTGTTTACATCGTGAAAACTTCTCTTTGTGGATCGTGATGTTTGTTTACGCTCTGGCGACTTTCTGTTTACTTAAAGAATCGGCTTTTTCAGACGAGTTGCTGTTTACGAACAAACCCAGGTACAGTCTTTCTATAAGCTTGGGAATCATATAGTCCTGACTTGAATTTCGTGCTAACAGTTCATGTTCATGTTTTTCAGGTGAAAGTCAATGAAATTTTACTTTAACTTCTAAATTAACTTCTTGAGTTTGTGTGTTGGAAGATTGGTATTTTAAAGGTTGGGTACCTAGTTTTGTTTTAAATTGATCAGGGCTCTTGTATAAATTCAATCGTTGACCCATTGCCATCTATGTCTATTGGCCTTACACATGTACAATGTACCGTAAGCAGTTTCGACTGCGGATTGTAACGCCGTCGTCCATTTTTATGTCAGCGTGTAAAAATATCTATTCTATATGAGAGCGTATTTCCCGTCGCCATCAGTATTCATCGATCATTTTCCTATGTAGATTACTGTCACGGACTCACATTTGTGTGAAAACCCATTCTCCAAAAGTAGAGGTAAAAAAGTTTTGTTGTGTACAGAAAAAAACGGAGCGTAACGTGTTGTCACCGGATACAAATGGTCAACAGTTCATCATGAATATTTCTCGTGCATAAGTAAACAACGTCAACCGGAAACCTTGAAAGCAATTACGTAGTTACTCTCAGTCGTTCACCAAACGGCGAATAGGAGTAAAAATTCGATCAATCCTTTTCATTTTCTGTTCATTTCATTCCATTTTGTAGTACCTCAAAATGCGTCTGGTACTAAGATCAAAGCGGATATTTGCGTTACATAAACGAGTGGAGGGGGAATTGTTCTATTAAGTAAATTATCTTAATTTATATTACTTGTCCATTGGCCACTTCATACTTTTATAAGAAGTTTCCTTGAAGAAATGGAAATTATCTCATAAGTACTAGGCAAACAATAATAATCATCATTACCATAAAGTTATTGAATCAGTTGATCTATTCATTGCTAAAATTTTGACCTTGGATGGAGTATGACACACCGCGATAAACACAGTATTACAGTCTTACAGTATTATCCTTGACCTGGTAAACAGAGCAACAATGATATTATTATTGCTCTTCATCGTAAAAAGTTGTGTTCTTTTCATTATTACAGATGAATTTCTTAGATATCAATAAAACGTGCAAGTGATAAAACAAAGCTTGCGAAATCTTGAAAGGCACTAACTCTAACGTTTCTAATTTTTAGCTGAGTTGAAATCCGTACCCATCAAAGTCATGCATTATTCACTCGCCCACTCCTCACCAGAAAATTATGTACCTACTTAACACATTCATATTTAAAATAATTTAAGTTCATTCGCGAAGAGAAATCAGACGAAGATTTCTCTTTGCGAATGAACTTACCCTCCTATTGAAATACTTTCGCTTCCCTTCACACTTGCCAAAACCTTCACACTGACAGGTCAAGAAAGTGCTCTGCGTGTCTTCAAAGTCCACATTTCTTCATTATCTCTATCGAGATAAGTATCAAACTACTGTTGGTGCATTGGTGCATTCTTCAAATACGACGATTACCAATTTAAGTGAATCGAAATCACATTTCTCTATAGGCAGATGGGTCAAATTTCTGAAATTTTACCTTCTAATTACGTCCATTGTTGAAAATTGTGACAGCGGTATCCGGTGATAATTGTAAATTTGAAAAGGGTCGAATGGCCATACATTATATAAATTTTGAATATATATAATTTTAAATTGAAGTACAATGGAATTTTTAATACTTCCTGAGTAAAATATTTAGTTCCTTCTTGTCCTTTCATAGATGATATTAATGTACAACAGATATTATCTGTTATCAGGCGCAGTTTACATGGGGTACTATTAACAAATTGATTCTCGGTTCTTCGAAACGTTAACAGTGGAAGGTCATTGAAACTTACCGCCAATCAATAGAAACAAACATAATTTTGAAACAACCATCTTGAAATTATTCATCGTCGATTAAATAAATTATTTACGTTATTGCATTCATTAGTTAAGCAGACTCATTGATCTTTCTCACCTTTAATGCTTATAATGCTTTTTTTGTTCTTCTCTTTAAACATTTAGGACTCAAACATAGATTCGCGAAAAACAAAAGAGGCATTGAAATACAAAGTATATGAATTTTAGTTGTATGTTTTTGTTGTTATCCCTAGCGTATGAATGATGCCTTAATATGACGTCAATCAACAGTTTTCGTTCCTCCAATACTGCTTGACTTCGCACTTGTAACAAATCTTCTTATAATACTCAACAAACATTTTCCCACTGTTTTCCTAAGATTAGAAACCACCTGCTAATGTAGCAAGCCCGTTGCCATTCTCTTTGTTTTGTCTACTCGTGGCGTCGGTTTAAACTTAGTTTCGCGTAGATATATTTGTAAAGTTGAGACCCACTCGCTCCCGGCAGCCAGTCCTCCCACCGCACTCACAAACATGTCACGGTTCAGTACCAATTTTCACATTTCAGGGCTACTCCTCTAAAGACGAGAATATGTTTCGAAATATGTTGTTCCGGAATAGTTTTGGTTCATGCATTTCACATACGAATCGGTGTGTTGATGTGTATATTTACCCACATTAGGTTAGAGATGTAGATGAAATATGTTTGAAGGGATGTTTGCATAAGCGGCACCAATTGGAAATCAATGTGGCTTCTCAATCAATCCACAAAAATAATAATTACCTATGAGTCCATAGGTGACTATTGGGGGAAAATTGACTTTTTGTTGTCTTAATTAAACGATCTAATGCGTCAATTTTCCCTAAATAGTTACATGTGAACTCATAATTGTTATCTCAATCAGCTTCTCTGCCTCAAAAATACTCGTAGTTGAAAACCGTGTTGAGAATTTCCAAATCCTTAGTTATGACCAGAAATGTGTGTCAAAACTCTACTTATCCGACTGAGCTTTTTCAGTTATCTCAGATGTGAGCTGGTCAGATGCGTTTTGATTCATCACACCTGGACCAGTTCCCCTTCCCCTTTTTGTTGACTTTGAAAATGCACAACTCCACTGTTTTGTGTTTATCGTCGGCCTATACGTGATGCCACATAAGTAAAAAACCTCACTTTCCAGGAGAAACTTCGACCGTATTTCGGTAGGCTTGGTTGTTGGAACTTGTGCTCATCGAGGATTTCTTGGTGGTGTTCGACATAAAACGTGCATATTTCTTCCAAATTCCTGAGGTATACAAATTTGGTATTAATTAGAAAGAAAGAAACCCCCTAAAAGAGCTAAAGAGTTTTTAAATTCTGGGAAATGGCTCCAAAAAGAAATTGAAGACCTCAGGCGATCGGGAATTAATTTTTCATTAATTTTAGTGCCTACTGCCAAACTTGATGCTCTGAAAATTTAATACATTGTTGACTTTTCGTGACTATAGCAGTTTCAGCGTAATATAAGCTATAATAGAAGCTATAATAGCTTAACAATAATAATTATTATCTGCACTTCTCTACCTCAGAGGTATATAAGTGCATCATAAGTGCAATTTTCCGTATTTGAGATTTTTCATCATATGTGCTCACTTTGGGCATATATGAACACAAGTTTGAAACAAAGTAGGAACAGTGTATGAAAGAAAAATGGTGGTTCATAACCATTATTTTGATATATAGCACTTCATGACAGGATAAAATGAATTTCGGAAACTTCTTTTGGCTCTGCTGAAAAGTTGGAGTTTTGCATATATGATGGTTTACCTTTGAGGTTCCTTTGGTATAAGAAGTGGTCGGACAATAATTGTTCTCGGTCCAAAATTTATAAAAATCGAATTTCCGACAACTTCTTATACCAAAATCCGTTTCTGACCATACTGAATTCACTGCCAGAAGACACCAAAAATCTATGAATCCAACGGTTCCAAAAACGCATTTTGTCACTTTCCTGGTAAATTGGCTATCTTTTTACTACCTGACACTTACACTATTTACATTCACATCAATCCATGTTAGCAAAACGCTGAAACCTGTGGCGTGACTCCGTGTTGTTTGATCATTCGTTAGTTTTTCCATTCCCTCTTTATGAGTTTTCATCTCCTTTTTTAGCCCCCTCCCTCTTCCACCAACACCTGTAACTTAAATTTATCGTCTTCCCTTTAATCTTGAATATACCCGCCCAGTCCCTAAATCATTGTCATTGTTACCTACCACTATTCATTACCAGGCGCGATCAGAGAGCTACTACCACTTATGAGCTTCCATTTCTGAAAACGATAAGCTCCATTCCGTAAACTACACGCCATCCCGCTTTCTCCGTTTGTATTCGATTTTTTTTCTTGTTCACCTTCAATAATAATGTTTTAACGTTTCAAATCGGACGTTGTGAATCGTTGTCTTTATAGTGATGGCATGTTTGCCCGTTATTAGCCGTTTTCCAAGCAAGGCCCATTTGGAACAGTATTGAGGCTGCAAAACATTGTTTCATGTCTTCAACCATTACAAGAGGGCGCTCGGAGTTTTTTTTCGTGTATTCGGTTGGTTCTCCAGGCATTGTTGTTTCCCCTCGATATTTCCATTATCTATCGCCGTCTTCGGGCAAGACATTGCCCATGGTAGTGCGATCAAAGCTTATCTCACCTCGGATCTCATTACGCGGCCATTGTCATTTTTCTCGACGTTTTACGTCGACTGATTTCCAGATAAGTTTATCCAGAGTGTCGACCTAGAATTTCCGGGAAATTATCATTTCTATTCCCTTTTCTTCTGTGGTAGTCGGAAGCAAAACTTCAAAGGTATTGTAGGGTGTCAAACAATTCTGAACGATCCCATTTTCCCAAAAAATAGATCATTTTCCATTTTCATTGGCACAAAAAAAATATTGTACTGCATAAAGATAAACGTTCATCTGAGATCACGTAGTATAAATTGGTGGATATTCCGTTTGTTAGCAAAACTGTTTCTCGAAAGCAAATAGCATAGGGCCCTATCACTATGAAGCCGTCCTAAAACTTTGCTATGACTTTGCTAAAACTTTGCTAAAACGGCGGATGGTAATTATAGTGGTTGGTATATCACCTACCGGGTCTGTACTACCCTTACACTAAAGAATACAAATGGAATATCGGATACATTTTTAAAATTTTCTCTGATTTCGCCCAAACTGACTCCTCAAAATTCAGGTCGGAAATCAAATTCGGTCGTCGTAGTTCAAACCAGTAGTTGAACTTCGGGGATTTCCTTATCGCGACGTCCGCCGTTCTCCGGTAATCGGTTTTTCCATCGATTCTCCGGCTGTCGATCTTTCAATCGGCGGGGAGCTTCAAACGGTCTGAAAGGCGAGTTATTGTACGGGAACCGGCTTTCATTCCTCGCATGTCAGGGGTATTCCGCCGTGATTGACGTGCTCCTTGTGCCAGTGTCGCTTTCGATAAAGTTATTTGGGACCCTCCTCAGTCTTTGTTGAAGCTTGTCAAGGCCGCTGAGATGATTGCAGCCATTAGCGCGAATCTGCATCGCTCTGCGTTGGCAATGGGCTCACGAATCGTATTAGGAAAGTCAGATCCATCAAAAAACTTAAAATAATATTTAGTGTCCTATAATGCTGAAACTATGTTAGCGAATACTCCGGTTTTATCCTTGATTCCTCTCGTGGGTGCCATAGAGGTTAGCATATCATGTTGCCCATGGACACTTTCCCTCTTTCCAAAACACGAAAGATGAAGGGAGATAAAAAGGGCTTCTCACTGTGAAGTAGGCAGCATTAAAAAGTTCAAAGTAGGTGACTTTTGGTAACTAATTAGATAACTAGAAAAATTAGCCAACTTTGGAGCCATGGGGATTGCAACGTTGCATTGTTTTCGTTGGCCAACGTCTGTTTCGCGTGGAAACTAGTTAACGATTCCTAGCTGTAATCTTAGGTGATTTGCACTGTGACGAAACGAGGAGAAGTATAATATATTACACCTTTATTTACTTGTACCAGCGAAATATTACACGTCTCAGAGCTACAATTAAACACTTGGGAGTATTCCAATGAAATAATTTTACACCATATTCTTGGACGCCTCTTAGCGATCTCAAACGAACATTCTTTCGGGCAGTAGTTATTAAACGCCCAATATCGTAGATAGTTGTTGAAGCTTGCCAACTATGTATCTGTGTTTCAACTATATGGTTGTTGACAGGTGGATTTAGTTATTAATATGGGCCCAGGATTGGAAATTTCCAATGCATGATTCGTCATAGCTGTATGTTGTTGGTATAATCTTGATGAGAAGTACCCATTTGGTTGGAGGGACGACTTTGTTTCAGGATGTCCTCATTACGTTTGTGGAAGTTAATCTTTGGAGTGGCCTTCGCTTGTTGTTTAACTGTGCCGGTGAAGGTTTGTTAACAATTCCTGTTGTCGGCCAAGTGAGTAAACTAAAAACGCCTGTAACCGCTCAGAGAGCACTACATGTACTTGCACTACATGTAAGCTGCAAACTGATATTTTACTGCTTTATACAGGATGGTTGCGCTGCTAGGTTTCAATGGGACGCCAGTTACCTCTCTATATTACCCTGCGAATCACTGCCTAGAACACCCTCTCTGACTCAAAAGGGAAACCTGTCAGAGCGAATGGCTGTAGTTGAGTTATTAGGGCCTTAGAATTTTGGGTCCGAGCCCAAACTAGGAGCGTTGCCTCTTTCCTCGTTTACTACTGTGGCATGACTATCAGCGAACCTACTTATTAGGAGTTTATCGACGGACGTCTGTTCAATACTCTCCTACTAACGGCGTCGGTCGCAGTTATTGGTTTCCTTGTATTTCTGTGCCTTTTCATGTTTGGTAGTGTGTACAATAATTGTGAATGAATACAATTATTGTTGATGAATGTATCTGTTGAAGTCCATCTCGGCCCGTTGCTTCAAGGGCTCTCGGAACTCGTAATCGATGATGAGCATAAACACGGCAAGGCCGTGGCTGGATGGGTCACAAGAGGGACACGCGGGTCTGTGCTAGGAACTAACGATCTAGGGCTTGACCAGCGAGGTTGAGGGTATCTGTTCGAACTGAATCGGGGTAAACACTCGTCAAAATTTGATCTCGTCACTCAACCGATGGCCGCTATCACTACTTGCCAGTACTGATACCAGGGTGGTAGTTTGCTGTACTGTTACGCATCAAATCATTGGTTCACGCTCTTCAGTATGCCGGACAAAACAAGATGACGTCCTCCAAAGTTTCCACCTTGTACGTTGTTAGGACTCAATTAAACATCTAGTGGGTTTGTTATAATTTGAGTTCTGATCTTAGCCTGGTGATTGATTTGTAGAGCGTGATACCGTGTATTCTCCTCTCCATTGAACAATGTTGTCTCTTGCAAATAGTCGGAGCATATTTGTATATGGATATTTGGCTGGCAGGTTGAGTCGCTGATTCGTTTGCCAACTTCGCAGGGTGGGTTTCCAAAAGTTTTTGTAATTGTTTGGATTTGCTACACAAGCTATTTTCAGTGTTCCATTGTCTTCAATCGTCCCCATTACAAGCCCAGTGGATATTTACCCGTATTTGGACACCATCAGGTGGTCTTCACTATTTCAGACTACTTGAGACATCATCACAATTCGATTACCACTCACGGATAAAGAACAGAGGATCACTGTGCGAGAGAGAGACAGAACAGTCCAAGATATCAACAGGAAATAATAAACAAGATAGCTGATGACAAGGCCCTCTTTTATTTTTCGAATAAATCTCCACTCTCCGTTGCGCCCTTCATACAAATCAACTGGGGATGAGAGAGTAAGCACACTATTTGCTAAATAGCGGCACCTTTGCTCTACCTTCATCTGCAGCTCGTGTAATGGATTTCTCGTTTGAAATTTCCGCACTTGAAAACAAGAGGTGTTGGGAAGCGTTGCGAGAAAGAGGCCAGGGCGGGGGAGTCGGCGGAATGACTCGGGGACAACACAGCAAATATATTTTTATCCCTGTGAGAGCTAAGATTGCCAAGCCGTCCTTTTGTACAACAATCCTCCTCCGCTCTGCCCTTTTAATGATCGTAAGAAACCCGATTTATCCACCTAATATTTTGAAGGTATTTTGAGTTGTATTGGTAGAGTCGGTAAGTGTTCGTTGAATACCATCACATTTACCGTATTGTGCATATCCTTACTTTGTTCCTCAATTTCCTTTAGATGTTAAATACCTACGTTAATAATATTCCAATTCTGATCCATGCCCATTTCTCTCTGTATATTTTGGCGAATTCCATGTGGGTAGAGAGACCGCACGATTGTTTGCTAAACTGTTTGTTATCGGTGGGAGCCCTTCAATAAGTGGCAATCTTAGAAATAGGTAAATAAACGTATCTTGCGATTCATTTTCATCCAAATACGGCCAGATGCTGAATTAGACTCACCATGAAGACAGAATAATACTTGATAATTTCGAGTAAAATCGAATCTTAGACTCTCCAAGCTCACCGTCTTATCACAAAGTTATTCCAATCACGTTTATGTCGGAAATTCATTTTCATTACGGTCGTAATGAAACCTACGTAACATACTAACGTTTCGTGCCTCCCACTTTGTTGCATCCCATGCTCCAATTCCGTTATTACCTAGAGAACTCTCTCTCTCATATTTCTTTTTTAAACGCCTTCGTCGCCTCTTCCTCGTCCCAGAGCAATCCGCGCAGGTGTTGTAGTAGCTCATTCCTCCCGTGAATGAAACTGCTATGTCGACAATCGTTGTTATGAATTGCTTAGATTTCCGTCTCGAGCGTCACCCGTGACGTACGCTCCTCCTTCGCTTCCTTCACAAATCTACTTTGTTGACTTCGAACGACACAGAATTAATACTCCCACGTCACATCGTCACCTTTTATTTGAGACGTGGAGACGTTTATGGGAATCCGGTATAATTTCGCGTCTCTGAGTAGAGTATTAATAAGCCTCAGATTCATTCTTACGATGTTTAATTCTTTGAACATCCATTTCCGCTG
Organism: Stenodema calcarata; assembly: GCA_963920205.1. Taxonomy (NCBI): domain Eukaryota; kingdom Metazoa; phylum Arthropoda; class Insecta; order Hemiptera; family Miridae; genus Stenodema; species Stenodema calcarata. The sequence continues at coordinate 20,635,785 of OY986052.1, read as the reverse complement.
ACTTTAAACCGTATACTACCTAATATTTAAGTTTGAATCGTCAGTTCACAATTAGACTCAGTAGGAAACTTGCATGATTATGGTCGATACAATACAAATCAATATTTTTCTATTGGCCCAGTAAACATTTTGTGGCCATTTTCGTTTTTGTGCATCTGTGGACACGCGAAACGAATTTCTTAATTTTCAAAAACTCTACTTTGAATTACGCATGTCGGCTCTGGCACGGTGTGTCCAACACAGGGTGCCCAAAAGTGCAGTTGACCGAAAATCACCAAAAAAGCAGATTAGCGCTTTTAGCGTGGTGGTTACGATATATGAAGTAGGTAATCCGTTCAGAAACGTGAAGTGGCACCTTTTTGCATATTTTTTGTATGGATTCATGTAATTGACTTGCTGCATAACCAGTAGTATTCGTTCCTCGTTAGAACAACTATCGGTATTATTGCAGTTTGATTTTAGATTTTCGCACCACCGACCTGAATGTAAATTTGTGTATTTCTCTCATCCCTTGCCAAACTATCAACTTCAAAGAAAGTCAATTTGTCCAATTTGTCTTGGTTCGTCTCAATTATCGCGGAACGACCCGAACACTATCTATTGTTGTCGCGTCTATAAATTTTTTGGGATTTCTCCAATAAAACGTCCTCGCACGCTCGCTACGTGCTAACGAATCGCGCATTGTTCGAAGAACGTTTTCAAGTCTCTTGGTTACAATCGATTCACCACCAGAAAAATGCTTGAGTGGACGAGGGCCAAACGCATCACATCTGAGGGACGTCTTGTCGCCTCTGCCTTGCAAAATACTTGTCAGTTTGTAAATTTTAATATGTTGCTTCCCTCACAGTGTCAGACATCATGTCGTTTTCGTATAAAATATAAATAGATCTGCCCTCATAGTTGGTCCATTAACTAATATAATCTTTAGGCTGAGCGAGGCACCTGATTCCCTGGTTCGGGGCTTGAAAGTATACTTTTGTCTTGACAAGCTGCGTTGAATTAACTTGAACGGAAGGTTGTACCCAGTCCGTTCAAAATTTGCGATGATACTATAAAATCGTTTTAAAAAGATCGTAAACCATTTGATTGACCAAAAACAGTTTTGCGCACTTAAAATGAGGTTTTTGTCGCTTGAATATTGCTAAATAATATTATAATAAATAATAATAATATACCTAATATAGGTATATTATAATAAAATTGTAATAAATTATAATAAATTATAATAAAATTGCGTGAATAGAATCCAGCAAACAACAAACAAACGAAGATCGTAACTTAATTCAACCGACAGTTATTTGACGTAAGTACGTAAAAGTTTGGTAGACAAAATTGTTCAAGTTTTTGGGTTCTTGTGGTGACACAGTGGAAAATTGTAATAACTAGTCGGATTTTAACAAAATTTGTGTTTGGCCGGTATTTGGGGTACGTCGGGTAGGTAGGTACTTCGAAAAACATAATATGTTATAAAACATGATATATTATATCCTTTCACCATTAAAAGCGATCTACACCCCAACCAAATTCTTTTCAGCTCGGATTTATCTGATCGCCTCTCCCCTATATTTCGTGGTTTCCTCATTCACGGCATTGTACACATTTTTTTAAATGTACTCTGAAGTAAACGCCTGTTCGCCGCTCTTTGATTCAGATTCGTAACTCGTGTGGTTTCCATTTATAAAAACCCGCAATTAGACAGTTTGGTCCGTTTATCCCACCTTTTCTCTCTATTTTTTTCTCTTATAAATAACATCCGCGGGTGGTTGGACTGCGGTCGGCCGGCACCGCTAAAATCCGCTACCACAGAGACTACCTAAAAAGAGCGCGAGCCAAGTGAGGTGAGCGTTCCGTGATGAGGAACAAGAATCTTGGAAAACTGCATCTTTCGGTGCACTAAGGGTTGGTTCGTAAAATAACGGATTTCAAGTTGTACGTTGTACAATTATAAGTATGTTTATGTATTGTAGGTCAACGGCGAGTTACTGACAAAGGACCGGTTTATCAATCCAGTTTGACTGAGCGTACAGGAAGATTTATACTGCCGATCTTGGCTAACGTAGGCGTTCATCAATCCTCAGGTGGGGCATGACATGGGTCCAAATTTAAACTGGTCCTCAGGCTGGCGGTAAATAGTTAACTAAAGAATTAGTGACTCCGTCCAAGACAACTTTGAAGGGATAAGACCAGATAGAATTGCCTTTTTTGTACACTTCAGGCTGGATGATTTCATTCACCGACATTCACATAATGTATGAAATCAGATCAATTCCCCAACTGATTAATCTTAGACTTAACATTGACAAAATCACGCTGATTCATTGTTTAGAAGTATCTTTTCAACTTTTTTGGAGCTCACCTTTAAAATAGGTACCTGCTCTATTGAATAACAATGAACTCTATATGTACTCTATTGAATAACATTAAATGTTAATGTATAAATATTTATGTATTATAAATACATGAATGTACAATGTTTAATCAATAAATTATTATTCCACTGGATCTTCCAAAACCTCTCAAACCGAAAAACATGAACTGACAAGTTCTCCAATGTTTACACTATATTATGTTGGAATTTATAAAGACAGATATTCTCGGTGTCTAGTGCTATTTCCCGAGTTGTTATTAATGTAATTTCACGTTACTTTGGCTCTCAATTGGATCATTTCTACCACTGAAATCCTGCAATATCCGTTGAGTGATCAAGACACTCAGTTTGCTAGAATAGCTCGACGTTTTCCCCCTCAAAAACCACTTCCAACTGAAATCATAACCATTTGAAACGGAAGTTTTCTTGGGTTCTTACTATCCTCGTCACCAGTAGGTTAAAAACGATTTTCCTGACGGTACTCGCCGTATTGGTAAACTTAGCCCGTTTAACATGGCAGTTGTTGACCTGGTCCTTAGTTTACTGGTGGGTTTCCACTACTATGTAACGAGAGGTTTCAACGACTATGTAAAAGAGAGAACGATTTCCGTGGTTCGTGGGAGGTTTCCGCGGGACAATCCGTTGCGCCTGGCGGAAAATAAACTCGGTTTACACGTCGCGTCTGATAGTGGAACGTACTATTTATAGAGAGTCCTTACGAGTTCCTTTGGAATGACTCATGAAAGTAGACTCAGTTCAGACATGATTGGTTGTTCAGTTGTTGGTGAGTTTTATTATGTAAAAACAAAGTATACCGGCTTCCTTTTCCTACCCAAACAACTGAACGTGAAATCTGAATGACAACTTTGAAGGTTTGTTCGAAGTGACACGTTCTGACGGGTAGCTGACCGCAAGGAAACCACCCGTGATTGGGATGGGAACTAGAGTGCTTCGTCCAACTTCAATGTGCAAACCGTTTGTCACTAGTAGAGTAGTGTGAACATGTTAGACAGGGAATGTCATTATCATTAAGACTCACTATCACTTGAGTTGTATAAAATTGTGTCCAACTCTAAATGCTTTCAGTACCAACTCCAACTCTAAACATCAGTATCCCGTTTTCAATAATTTATGAATAAATATCTAGTAGGCATGGATTTTATTATATGGATTTCGTAGCCAAATATACCAATGAGGACTCGTATTGACACAACTCGTTATGATTGATAAGTATAATTTCAACTGCAGTGATCATGAATCACACTGGTATCGATGTTGATTTGGGACGGGTTTCATATTCCAATGTTCAATGCTATACAGTCATAAATTAAATCAAGGCTATCCAAAAGTTGATATAGATGAAACGTGAAAGGAAGCTTTGGTAGTTCTCTTCTTGAGAGTACTGTGATATTCAATAGCTCGTTATTGGTTTTTGTTTTAATAGCAAACCAGACCAGGACTTGATCATGTACGTAAAAGGGTTATCTCCAGAATTCAATATTTTCGTGTACAAGCGTAGAGCTAGAGCTTAGAGTTCATGAACCAACAGGTTTGATGGTATGATTCCGATTTTTTTATCCAAACCGCTTCTAACCAACTAAGGAGCTATCAGAATTTGTTTACAGCCCCTTGACATTTTCCCAACGTATCCAGTTATTGGCAACCTACCAATTCAATGTTTACTCGGCGTGGGTGGAAGTAGCATAACATATTCCCATTTATTCAATTCTATCATCCTCTATTATTATCACCATTCGGGGTTTTTGATAACAGGTTCTTTATTTGGTTTGATTTACTCAAGTTAAATAGCTGGAAGGAGGTTTTTTTTTTCTTTCAATAAAGTAATAATTATTGATAACAATGCCATGATGGTTCCTCTATGTTTTCTTCAATATCAGGTAAAATATTGGTACGAAGAAATTTATGAATCCCTGTTGATGATTTTTTTTTTAAATAATCGATATAGGTACCTATGTTTGGCATATCAGTAACATAACAACTGAGCTTTAGCCCATCAAGTTAATTTCCTATAGTATTGGCAGTATACTTATATTGTTTGTTGAGTTTTTACCCCAGTTGCTGGTACTCAGTTACAGTGATGATGATCGTAAAAGTAGTGACCCCATCAATGCTAACCTTCGCATGATGGATGAGAGTAATAAGCGTTATTCTGATCCCGCATAAAAATCGAGGGTCATTCGACCAAACGGCAACCTATAAACTATGGGATATTGAAAGATGGCCTCATTCATGACCTCATATTGAAACCGAGGTCCTAAACTCAGTGAATCTAGAAAATATATCGATTGGTCACGTGAACCTCAACATACCTACGAATTCTTAAATTTTGTTCAGGCCTAAATAATGTTATATTTACCTTCACTATGGTATTTTCAGATTCCATTCGAAACGCGTCAAAGTCAAAAACGTAAAATAGTTGCAACCAACATGACATAACCAATCGTGGATTAGAATTGAGCGTTTCACCTTGTATTACTCAATGTATCGTCGTTTCGTGATTCCAATCATACGTTACAAGTCACCTTCTAACTACCAACAGGGTGCTTAACCCACTTACACAATTTGCAATTGTGTAATGTTTGGAAGTTTCGGGTCAATACTTGCCATGACCTCGACACTACACCGACTCCCACAATTCACCACAGGTGCTTCCAATCGATGCCACTTCGAAAACCTCAACCGCCAGTCAACTATTTCTTTCAGTTCCGTATTTTATTACCTATAATGCGCTCAACATGAGTTATAATACTACCAACATCCAATGTTTGACTTCTGTTTCTCACATCTGAAAGCAGATTCGCTGCTTCCGGATGAAGACTATTCCATTCCCTTTGAGGGTTTTTTTCTCTGTTTGTAAGCCGACCTCTTACATCGTTCATGCTAACACATTCCGTCGAGCTGAAATTAGAGGTTCAGAAGCAAAATACTCTGAGAGCCTAATAAAATGGTTCTTGTTTGAAGGCTACTCGGTTTTTATTCCGTTTGTATTTTTACTGACATAGTCAACATCAAATGTACAACTTTCACCCTTCTTGTACACTTTCTTGTTTCAACTAATGAAATACTTGTTTTTGTTATTTATTCAACGATCAATTACGAAGAACAAATTAGGAACCGAGTACATCTGAAAATTCACTTTGAAAATAAAATATAGACACTAATAGCCACTCCAAATGGATATGCTTATCTAGCCTCAAACATCTTTGAAATGATGTGTCACTTGTCAGACTGTTTCATTTTTGAAATTTATGGTTAATTTTTCCACCCTAAAACTCCCCGAAATCCCCTTTAGAGTGGCCCGATTCTGCCCATCGACGATCTTAGCCTTTCGATTGCCAAGACAGATTTTTTGTGCAAATTTGAACTTTTTGTCTCAATTATATCTCAATTCTATCGAGAGTTATTGTCTGAAATGACACATACATAACTATATATAATATATACCTATATGGCGGAAACGTGGTTCCAGAGGAACTTGATATTCTTGAAGCACAGAGCGGCTATGGAAGTTAAACATGCAAAAGACTCTCTATTTGATACTGATATTTTGGCAAACGCCTTCGTCAGAGTAGAAATTGTTTCTACAATACATATAATATTATGTATACTGCGATGAGACACAAACAATCATATTTATGTATTTATATCTATATATTTATATTCAGGATGGTCTGGAACGGATTTTGTTTCGGAAATTCGAGTTTTAAAGTTTTGGACCGAGAACAATAGCTTCCTTTTATTCAAAACTTCGCTAAAAACATCGATATGTCCGGAAGAAAAACATCGATGTTTGATTAACATAGAATGTTTTGAAATATCGAGTATTCGGTACCCATCCCTAATGTGTAGTAACTACATTACCCCAGTCTCCACTAAGTAACTGTTACTTAGTGGAGACTGGGGTATGCCAAAAAGGGTCATGAGAAAGCTGTGTAATAGGTGTTGTATAGTGGTCCACTACCACAATGTTGGTCATGATTAAACTTACAAATATCCAATTAGACAGCGAGCCTAGTAGGATAGTCACCCAACTGCCCATAAAGTCATGAGAATGCGACCAACGACCCTCAACTTAACCGTAATAGGTTGGACCCCGCACCGTCAGTGAATTTATACGGTCTACGCGGTCCCTGTTAACAAGTCTGAAGGCGCCAAGAAAAGTAACTGAGCTCGGTTCGATTTACCTATCACTACTAAAGGTTGAGAGCGTGATCCGAATTCGTGTCGAGAACCCTAATAACCAACCCTGCAATTACCCTTAGATCGAAACCCGGGCTAAATTAGTTGTAGCACCAAACGTTGTGTGAACACACGACATTTAGTTTGACGGTAATTTAAAGCTTCAACTAGTCCCGGTTTTCGTGGGATGGCGCTGCTATTACATGATTGAAATTATTGAAAATTTATTTCACTAGATTGTAATTGCCTATCGATAGCTAGGTAAATAATTTATGGTACTAGGTAATAATTATTATGGTACTAAGAACTGTAGCTTATTTTGTTTGCAAGCCAAAACGGACGTCTTTTTCGAAGGATACCTACATTGCATCGTACTCAGGGAAACCGTAGATTAATGCAACATTCATAACTTCCATCAGAATTTGAGATGTTTGTGTATCTGTATTCAATACTTCAGTTACAGACTTTGCGGATGGCCCCCACATGGTCTAATTAATTATGGTCACTTTTCCTAATCTCAACCTGTTGCCCACCTTGGTACTGGAACCTCGTGATTTTCTTTCTTGCATTGATCACTTCTATTGTACTAAATTATTGATTTGCGACGAGCTGAGTGAATTGAGATAACTACGTGGCAGCAATAAAGGGAATCTCCATCACCACGGTATTAGATTTTGAATTTTCATGTGGAATTCATGTCCTGATTTGCTATGTGCAAATGTGTTTGGTCGCCGAAAACCTGCATGTTGGTGCTGATTACAAGTCATCATTCTTAGTAGGTAGTGGTTATTCAATAAATTGCTAAAGGAAAGGTATAGACTCTTGAAGATGACGTTGAACGCTCTACCTACAAGGTTAGTTGGTCGGTTAGATACCAGTAGATGCTTTCCCTGTTCAAGCCCTTGTTGGTGACAAAAGATCCGACAAAATTACTTTCATTTTAACATTTCGCAGCTTCTTATGAAAACTACAGGAAACGTCTGTCACACCGGTGTGGCTATCAGTTCTTGTATAAGTGTACGTACTGAGTTTTTGAGAATCTCAGTTTGATGAAAAACGGTTGATCCTAACAAAATTTCTTCTTTTCAGTTTCTCTTTATTTTCCTTTTTTTTTTTTTCAGGCACGAAACTTATTTTGGATCACAAATTTACCAGATAGAAAGGTTCTTGATAACGTTGTTAGCCTGAAATAACTTGGGTTTTTAGTAAACAGCAGGATAATTTTACTTATTCTGGAAGCTCAGTTCTTGCAGAATCAAAATCTATCAATCAATCAATCAGTATATTCACAATATTGCCTGGTAGGCTAATGTGGGGAGGGAGTTGTGTTTGTGTTAGTAATATGTTGCTTGGATTGTGTCTAGATGTGTTTATGGGAGTGTTGCGTCTGAGTTGTTGTCCCTCAGCTGTCTCCTCTTCAGCCTACGACTTTCGGTTGGTGGAGGGCCCGAGATCGCCAAAATCTATCGGAATGATCTATTTAGAATATTATCAAGTGTTATTCGTATAGAATACTCGGAAAAAATTTGCTTGTTTTTCGATGGATCTTGAAATAATTGGAGTGGAACTATCCGTTATTGTCTTTTCCGGCAAATAGCGGTTAATGTGGTCTGTTTCTCCACCATCCATTAAGAATAGCTTCAGCAACATTGTTGGAACTGAACATTCCCACTGTCGTTCATCTTCGCCCGGAAGCAGAGGAGAAATGTTGGTATTCAGAAACCGCCTACTGTTCAAACCGCTTGTTCTGGCGGACGTTTCAGACGAACCAGAATATTTACCCACTGCGAACTTAGTCTTAGGATGTGTTGGACATATGTATTTTTATTGATGTACTCGTATTGGTTATTGATGTAAAACTTCTGATTTGAAACTCTCTGGATCACTGCCAGTTATCAACCCCTTCGAAGAAGCTGGTGAAGGGGCTTGCAATCCACCTAACGGATTATAACTTTCTATGGTGGTCCGCCGTGCTACTTGCTGCTACTCACTTGCGTCGCTGTGCATAAACATTTCATCGTATATCCGAGTCTCAGGGTTTGGTGGTGATTCCTCCCAACAATACTGGAGAATCGATTATTCGAATCGAGCGATGATACGTACTAGTACTACGTTTCCGCTCTCTGCTGCGGGACCGTCGAAACGAATACTCCACTTGGACGCGGCCCAATGTATAATATTGAGTCTAAGGTTTATTATTGACCTGCGAGAGCAGGAAGGTATCGGCAAGTATCTTGACAAGCCCAGTAGGGACCTCTTTTTATTTTTGTAAAGCCGCAATAAAATCACCCTTCAGAGCCCCTGGCAAGGTCGGGTTACAAGCTACTGATATTTTTATATTCTGGGTCATCGAAGTAATAATACGAAGGCGATGGGAAGAGACGAAGTGAAAAAGTTGAATATCGAAATCAAGTATTCTGGTTGTATTTGGCAGATGGATAGTTACACTTTATATTTCCGTTTTATTATCTACAACTTATTCCGTCGGTTTCGTGTGACTGTTCTGTGATTTTATTACTTGTCTGTCGAAAACAATCGAATTATCAAGGTTGGATTTCCTCCACATAAAAGCATCCCGTGGTAGTGGTGGTTCACTATACAGAGGTCCACATGTGTTGCTTCTATTGCGTCTGACACGAATCTGCGGAGGGCTCCGTGGAGAGGGACCACAATCACAACATTGAGCTCTGGTTCCATCATCAAACCGCGGAAAGCCTATTTAAATAACGTTAAACGAGCCACCACGTTTAAATCGCTCTGATCATTGATTCGTGATGATGACTTTAACGATCTATTAAATATTTAAAAAAAAACCTGTTATTTCCTGTATTGTTGTTTGTCTAAAGTATTTGCACTCCAAAAACTCAGGATAACATGCGGTTTAATATTGTGGTATTCAGAACGTGAGTCCCTGTTGGCCCATTCCAATACCAGTTGCCAGATCGAATTGGCTCGATTTCCGTGCTGAACGCCGCCATTAGCAGGTCATTTTTCCGCTGACAGATTATTTTGGCCCAGAACTCTCCACTTCTTTAAATTAGAATATCATTATGAATAGAACATGCGAGTTTTATGAGCGTTATGTTTCATGATACTGAGGGTACCTATACGAAATATTTATATTAACGTAAGGAGTGTATCAGATATTACTTTTCGAATGAAGTCAGAGACAACAGTTCTGATATAAATTGTGGTGTACTTGATTTACTGGGCTGGGGATGGTAATTGAAATTGCTTGGGATTGGCAAAATTTGGAATTTTTGACCCGATTTGGCCTCAAAGTTTGCCGTAATTAGACTAATGACCGCTGGTGGAGATTCTGGCACCTTCAGGTAGGCGTCTATTGACGTCCAAAACCTTTAGGGAACTGCTGGGTCTGCCCTCTGTATCTTTGTTGATTGCGCTTGCAATTATTCTTTTAATAAGAAGATATTGCTCCAGATAAGAAGCGTAAAACTGCAGGGATAGATCATACAACTTTCTTTCTTTTTTAGGTCAAAAAAACGTTGAATGACAGCTTTGGAGTATTGGAAAGGCACGTAATTTAAAATGAAGTGCTCTTTTCAAGGACCATTTTTACGAAAAGTCGTGCTTGGAAAAACAACTAAAACCTATAAATGTTTATTTAAAATGCTATTGAGACCGGTTTTGTTGTGAAACGATTAAATCTTACAGTTGGGACACCTAATAGACCGAAAAGAGGACTAACAACAAGTATTTGTTTTAGTAAATTTTTTATTATAACAGATGGATTGGAGTACGTTGTGAGTGAAAATATTGATAAATACACTTTGCCGCCACCCACAGCCCGATAAAACTACGATACATGACATTGTCAACTAGATCAAAAATTCTAGTTGCATATTAGATGAGCGGCGGTGCTCGTGCGTTCTGCATTCGAGACGCCCGAGGTGGAAAATCTTGATAAAATAGTTGCTGAACGACTAAACAAGGTAAATAAATTATCAACCACCAGCGTCAAATTATAACACGTTCCATCCCGGTAACAAAAAAGTTTCATGAATAATATTAATAACATGGCAGGAAATTTTCGTGTGGAATGAGTGATGAACCTATCGCGCGACATCGCATCATAACTCGGAACAGTTACTCAGGTACCCGCGTCGAAGCGATCCAATAAAACACAAACGGATATGAAGTATCAGCACTTTTGGCACACGCCTCACTGTATGCGAGGTTGAACTGAGCACGCGAGAATTTCGAGAGATAGAGAGAAGGTGCTTTCCGTGACATCACCAGTCTCAACTCAAATTAATCAAGGGCGAGAGAGGGAAGGCTGTTCCTAAACAACTTCCCGCTCAAGTTCGTTGGTGCGGTCAGTCTTCATTAGAATGAGTCGAAGGATAAGAACACACCGTACGAGTGTTATGACGCAGCAGTCAAAATAGTATTCTCCAATTGATTATAAAAGTTGTGTACGGACCCATACAGATGAGAATACATGTATGTATACACGATTTAGTGCTATTTCACGAAGTGCGAATATGTGTGTCTCATCGTTCTCGTTGATAATTGACAGAGGAAAATAAACTTGGGTTCGCTTCATGCAGCTTCGTAAAACTAGACGGAACTGGCTGAGCAATATGGCCAAATTTGTCCATTTCAATGGAACAATGTCAAATTTTCGATTAATTGCGACGATTGATTCAAGTTGTTGTGTTGATACTGAATCAGAAAAATGTTAATAATTAAAATTTAATTTCTCGGGATTTATGAAATAGTTCAACGAGGGTCTTCAGAGAATTCCACCGTAATTAGCGCAATAGTAGCTTTGCGCATGCGCAAACGTAAAATCCTGAAAACTGCTCTATTTTCCGTAATCTTACTTCTTGGATCGCATTCAACTTTTCATGGTATTTCGGGTACGGTCTTTAACGAGGAGCTCCGAATTAGATCCATAGTTTTGAGATGGTCAGTGGAGGGAGTCCACTGATTGCTAATTAACAGTTAACGAAAATTGGGTTCTACCCTATGGAACAGCCAATCGTAAAGGGCTCTACAGATAACCGTGGGTTTATCTAGGGTCCTCAAGGATAGTGGTAGGGCTGATATCATGGCCGCTCCTTGAACTGCGTGATAACAGTGATTCAGCTGAATCACATATTCAACCGACGTTTAAGTAATCCCTTCATAAAGGAATCCGGAATTAGATCTATTTGACACTAAACAGACAATATGTTGAATCGAATTGAGTTTTAGTACGCAAGTCGAGTGAGTTGTATCTCCCATTGAAGTCGAAACTGACATTCAAATCCCGTCCAACCCTATTAAAATATTCCATTAGCTTTCGTTTCGCCCCGCGTGACGCTTTGCAATCCGTTTACTGAATATTAACCGCTTGATAAGTATCGCTCGACTAAACCTCAGTTGTATGTAAAATGAATTCATAATTTCCTAGGGATTTAGAGGGTAGGACTTTTAACTCGGTCACGTTTTGATTTTCATGAAACTACGAAGATTTGGCTGGTTGACAAAAAGCGTGGAAGAGTCGTAAAGCCCTTCCTCATAATAAGAGTCGTATACATAATAATTTTTCTAGGACTCGTTTTGTTTGAATACACGATACGAAATGTAGTTCACGAAGAACTAATCACGAAGAATTCAATAGACTATTGTACACACTATTGTATGCTGAGAGGAAGTACAACTTGCATTGAAAGTAGGGAGGTATTCAATGTGCTAACTTGCCTTGAATTCTTGTATTGACATTACGAACATTATATTCATGTTTAATTGCAATTAGATGATTTTATTGACATTCAATTTTTTTTTTCTCACAGGTAAGCTATGGCCCCCCCATGTCATCATCAAGGAACAGGTATCTGACTTGCTGTAATTATCGCTATTGTCCGACAAGAAACCTACGGTTTTCCGATGGCTGTATGACCTTACAATCAACAACATTTGGTGTCTTTGGGCATCATACTAATTTGCGGAATCCTAAAAATCTTCACACTAACATCATTCTGCTGTAAAAATGATACATTTCCCCGAGTAGAAAAAACTCTGCAAATTCTTGACACCATTAGCAGCAATATTTGAGATCGAAATATCTTATTTCTGATCATTCTCGACCTACCAAAACTCTTATTCGACCAATGTTTTTTATTCCAAAATTGCTATTCTTTAAACTCACAATTTCTTCTGTAATTGGGTACCTACCAACATTTTGCGATTCTTATGTAAAAGTCGGTTTACGTACAGTTACGTACACGAGTTCAGCCTATAAAATCCATACATAAAATGTGCCAGTCAAGTAGCTTGCTCTTATATCTTATAAGCAGACTTTGCGAAGTAACTACAACAAATTAGTGTACAAAAACGAACGGCTCAAACCGAACGACCATGTGTAACGCTTCAGTACACTCTTGTTTAGTTAACAGATGATACTGGCAAAACCTGTCAGCAATATTTTGCTTTTGCAATGTTTTCAACTAGTTTTACGACTAGCGCTTGTGGTGACTCATTAGTAGCTACTCACGGTATGCTATGAACATCGAAAATCGATTCCAGAATGCATCATGATAATACGAAGTCATTGAAATATCAATATCTAGTGTGTCTATAGAGTAAACAGAGTACGTATGTCCTTGATCAAATCTACACACCTTTACACAACTTTTGTGCATTTAATTTTTAACCCTCAACGTCGCAGTTGCCTTTGCCTCGCTCCTCTGCGCACTGAGTATAATCCTAGTTAGCACGTATGTACTTATCCCGACTCATTCGTTGGGGTTTTTCCTGTGAAATACGTCCAAATACAGTACTATTGCGTTATTGATTTACAGCATTGCTGTGAAGGATCTTTGATTCTTTCTTTTGCAGTTAACAAAACTTTGAGATTTTTAGCAAATCTCCGACAGGTATTATCTGGATTGTGCATACCAATCGTACTTTTGTCTCTGTAAATGCTGTTAGAGTATAACTATTATAATACTCTCGATATCTAGTATTCCTTCAATAAATCATGATCTAATAATTTTGGAGCCATTGCAATGAAGTATTATTCCTTCGAAAATGTTCTAAATCCAGGTCCATTATGAAGGTTGACCTGGCAGGAAGAATCCGTTCGGAAAGAGAAAACTTGGAGCGATTCCAGGATTCGACGGATTTCTCCCGTGCCGAATAGAAGACGAACCCATCCGCTTCCTTTTGGAAGGAGTCTAACGCTTGGAGGAGATGAAGGGCACTGTAAAGAAAGGGCTCCCTTGTTTTGTTCTTCGTCTCTAACTCAGGCATTATTCTCTCCGAGGCCATTTTCTCTCAAAGTTTTAATACTGCCCAGCTCTTCGACCGTTTTTCCTTAAAACCTCAGCAGAGGGAGTGTTGGAGTTTTCCGGAATGATGCGTAATGACCCATGAACTTCCCAAGGTTCAATAGCGTCATCTTAATTTCCCCCACTTCTTTCCTGCCACCATAAAGGGCATTACAACCCCTCCTCCCGGGCTTCTAGAATTACTCCTTAATGGGCTGTGACACAATTATCGTTCCTGAAGGAATAGTATCGTTAGGTTTTCACGAGACTTCCCTCACTCAGGCCATTTAAATCCTCTGAGGAAATGAGTTATTTAGTAGCAGTATTTTTGCATAGTCGTTCTACAAATAACTTTTAACAACATGACCTTATGTGCCAGTTCTTTGACTCAACTTATTTGAACAATACTTTTCACCAGGAGATTTCAGTGCTGTACGTTAACAGTTAATTCTGAATATTTCGTATTACGCATCCAAAGAGCCCATTTAAATATGCGAAGTTGGAGGAGTGAATGTAGACATAGTAAATCAATGATATCTCGCTTTGTTCTAACTTGGTTCTTCCTATTTACAATTATTATAATATCTTTTAATAATTACTGGCCTTAAAAAAATTATGTGACATTAGTGTTTTAACCAAAATTTTCATGCGAAAAACGATTAGCCCTTTCAGGGGAAGTGATCCATTCAATCAAATTTTCTCATTGCACGCTTGAGGGTATTCTACAGTGATGCCCTGTGGACGGCGTCCCAGACTTTATATTTATGAATTCCACCTATAACAACATGAATCGGAATGCTCTGAAAAGTTGATACATCATCGACCGGCGGAGTTGCTCTCATCCGGAATGCAACCAAGGCCTGTACACTCCTACATAGCATGATCAGAGGCGTTGAATTATTCATGGCGAAGAGAAGGGGCAAAAAGAATGATGACGGGGGAATAATTTTGAAGGAAATAAGGGGCGCGAAAGGGCGAGGACCCGTGCTACTAGCTCATAGATAAACCGGCGACTATAAGAATCATGGCGAGTGGGTTGAGGTAGGTTTAGATGAAAGAATTAATATTGTAAAACCGTCAGAGCCCTCGCAGTAATTGAGAACGTATATTATACCGGGGAAACATTCATCAGGTGAAGCGGGTACTTCTGATAAAGTGGTCGCCATGAGGTGAATGGATGTGTCGGGAGTCGGCGAACCCAGTTCATTCCAACGGGAAATTCTGGGGGTAAATCTTTATTACTTCGCCTATGATGAATCTTCTACTCTCACGTTTCTCACCTCATAGGAATGCGCACCATTGTGGTGCAAAATCTGAAAAACTGAAATCCCTTTCTCTGTTTTCTTGTTGAGCTTGAACGAAATTTTACGAAGCTTGGGTAACTACAACAAAACTTTCAGTCACCGACCAATAGATACTTTGGAAATAAATTGGAAATGTTTACTTTACACGAGGTGAAGGCCCAAAACTCTTGACAACGGTTACGTTATCACGTTTAGGCCATAAGTTGTACGGCTTAATGAATCCGCTAATTGTGCGCATTCAACGAACCATTTAATGAACCAAAAAGCTCTGATTAATATGAACTACTGTATTCTCCGGTATGGTGAGTGGTTTTCCTTGAACATGGGTTGCGGGAGCACAGTATTCTTGGCGCACGCGATCCAGTTCCTCATTTTAAAATAAATTGCACTAACGGATTTCCAACGCGACCGAACTGTGTAGTTTAAGGAATATTCAAATGAAAGGCTGCTACTCGAATAAAATACTGTCAGGACGACACTAAATCCGAGGAAGAGGGGGAAATTAATTGCGAGAAAGCTCTCTTGTAAAGAGTGATGGGGCGGACTAGAGGTTGATATTGGGCAAGTGCCTCATATCTCAGGGGCCAAGTGCTCCGGTAAATCTCGAATAACTGCTTCTCCGATCCCTTCACTGATCTTATTAGTGGCCTTTTGGTGAAACCACAGGAATTGTACCTAACAGACTTCTGCGATGTTCCCGTTTCTCGTGGCTCTCTCTATTGCTATACCTCGGCATTAGTGCGTAGTAGTATCTTAGAATAGTTTGATTCTACTCGTAATTTGGTTCTCATTTGATTAGGTAGTACTCTATAATTAGGTAGGATTAGTATGCAGTGAGTACTCGTACGTTATGTAACACTTAGTAAACAATCGTGTTTGATTTCACGATATTTCATTTCCAGGATAGGTAGGTAATATTGTGGGAAAAACTAAACTCCAGTTATAAGAAAATGTCATGTATACAATAATATCAAGTTTTTCAGCCAGTTTTCGTTTACAAATCCAATTTTAGGGGACCTTCAATTACCGCCTTGATTGCACTACTACATTCCGAGATATCCCTCAGCCTAGATACCTTCGTTTCGTTCCCGGGACTCACTAATCTTCCATTTACCCTCCATTCAACTAGCCCCCAGTCAAACTCCCCCTACAAGCCAACTTCCTTCTCAACAGCACACCTGCCCTTTTGGTTTATTATCTTCGATAATGATCCTTTTGAATCGCCCAGGAAAAAAAATTACCCCCCTCCCCTCTAAATTTGAGTGTTTACGTTTCAAGATACGTAGGTACCGAAAATCGAATTAAAAATCCGTCCGTCCGCCGTCCGCGGAACTTTGGACAGTTAGCACTGAGCAAAAATTACGAAATTTGGTTTCCGGGTTCGGACAAGTCCCACGATCAATTTTCTCATAACCCTAGGTCAATGGGAAGGGGATCAAAACGAATTTTGAATTTTTAGTTCAAGTTTGAACAACGTTTTTTTCAACTTTTCAAATTTGGATGATAAGCTAGTCTTGTAATTTCAAATATAGGTCAAGGTTGGATGACGAAAGCAATGTTCAATCGGTTTCTTGTCTGTAAAATTGTACAATACCTACCTATTTGTTTAAACAAATTAAATTTTGATGATGAGCGTGGGTCAAGTACGAGTAAGTAGCATCCTCGAATTTCAAAACCCATTGAATCTCTGCTCCTAGAATACTTTCTGCTACCATCAGTTACTTGCCACTCATGTCACTCTTCTCATTTCATATCTAAAATTAGAAACTGAACATTCGTTATTTTGAAACTGCAGTTGAAGGTAGTTCGAGTACGTTACTTCGGAAATTCGTTTATTAGGTAATGTTGCATGACTAAAACTTCTTTCGTTTCTGAGGCAACCCTGACCTAACCCTATTCTTCAGGAGAATACTCAAGGGGCCAATGCGTTAAGTAGTTACATACCTACATTTACGTAACTTTATTATGCTCTTCGTTCGAATATTACATCAAATTTGACCACTTATCTAACCAGGTATGTCCTATCAATTCAGATTAATGAGTAATTCAGCTACTACGTAACAGTCAAGCCGGTTCGATGAAGGAATGAAGAAATAAGAAAGATGAAGAAATGAAGAAGATTAAGAAATAAGATGAAGACATAAGAAGAAACAGATTCGAGGCGATAACCTACGTTATCTAAGTTAGGTTAGGCAATAAATAATACTTTTATGTAGGAAGTTTAAACCTCTCAATATGATTTTGCACAAAGATCATATCACGAGAAAACATCCCCTGGAGAGGAAAACCTGCTCTATTTCGTAATTCTCCCGGTAGCTTATGTTTATTTGCAATACGTCCAGAGATTCTCCGTGTTTACTTCATTTTGTCGATTATAATTAGACCATGTTTGTTCGCTAAATGCCCGATTCTATATTTTCTTTCACTTCTAACGTAAACCACATTAGGTACGCTCAGGTGTCAAGTTTGGATTCAGAAATTGCGAAGTTGAATGAAACGAACGTTTGTGTTTGGTGTATTCATAATATGAATTAATTGCCTCTAAGCGTCCTTTGGTCGAAACAATCACAACTTGGCCTCATATTTTTACAGCTTTACCATAGTTAGTCCAGCGTAGGTGCTTGATTCATATTATTGAGATAAGAATCTGCATGGAAATACTGTATGAGAATCAGTTGTCTGTTCAAGAGGGCGATTCTTACGGCTCCACCAATCTTCAACTCCCACCAATCTTCAACAGCCCTGTCAATCCTGAAATCAAACGAATTGAACACTTCTTTCTTACCACGCGTCAACTGTACCCGAAGCCTGAAGGACTCATTTGGGTAATTTATTCCGATCCCATATTAGTTCTGGGTTCATTTAGGACCCTTGCAGCACTCCTTCCAATCCACCATGCGTGTTGCGGGGAAATCGGTTATCTCCTTAGATCTTAATTAATCATTATGTGCTGAAAGGATGTACTATTTGAATATTCCGTCGTAATGAACATTCACAAATGAATCCTTTTAATCTCGGTAAAAGTAGCATCAAACGTTGTTTCCTGGGCGAGATTAATGTTAGCGATTTCAGGCTTCAGGCAAACTCATAATTCGTCCTCTGGTTAAGGGAATTCTTTTGATCAGGTTTTGGCAGGAAGAAAACAAAAAAATCTGAAGAAAAAAGACGGAGTGCACCGGAAGTTTTTGTAGGTGCGGATACTAATATAGATCAGGGGAAACAAGATGCCCCAGTGTCGCTTGGCCGGCGTTCCGGGACCGAGTAGTAATAATTCCCCTTTGGGTGTATTGATGTTAAAATATCGCGTCTTCTGCTGACGAAGTCTTACATAGCTGGATGAATTAGGAAAAATCTAGTTTCGTTGTTGGAATAACATTTTTCGGTGTTGTTTCTGCACCGCAAGGGCATGCAACACAATCCGATGTAGAATGAACAATCGTTTCTGTAATACGTAGACATGATGTTTCACTACAGTTTTATCTTAAATAAATCAACATCTGAACAATTATTCTCACTTTGGAGCTCGGCTTAAATACTTACAGCAGAACATCAGCTGCGAAAAGAAAACCACACGATCTGACATACAGGAAAAATTTATAATATAAATTATAATACATATTATTCATACTATGTTTGTGTCAAACCTGATAAAATGGAATGGAATTAAATCATATTATGATACGTATAGATGGAATTACGAATATCAATGTAACTATATTCTCTTCCAGCAGACTGTTAATACCCCTCGCCACCAACCCAAACCACTCTTGCTCCAAGTCGTCTGCTGACCCTCCTCACCAATAACCCGGGTGTGAATTTTGGAATTCCGGTGGTCGCAGTTTCTTAGTTGGATTGCCCTCAAGTTTCATTGATTTGGTTGAGCCTTCCAACCGTGATGGTGTAACAAAACATGCAGGACTTGGAAATATTAAAAAAAAAAAGTTAGGCCACTCGTCTCGAAATACCAGGAAATGAACGAAGGGAACAGTCTAATATATCACAAGTGAGTGCAGAGAGGCAGAATGTTGGGTTATCAATTCAAATCTCCTGATTCCAATATGGCTGACATCATTGTCTCATGCATTCACCTGTTGCAGTGATTGCGTTGTTGTACATGTAGGTAACTACTTATTTCCCCTCCTATTTGTCGCGGAGAGTGTTGTTTGTCGCTTTCCCATTGATATTTTAAAATATGATTGCTCGGATAGGCGATTGTCATCCACACACGTGGACTTGTTAATGTCATATCCCTCTTTATAATGTGATATCGCCATCGTTCTCCCTACTATATAGAAAGGGGAATGAACTATCGATCATAATCAATTCAATGGAAATTCAAATTCACGATGAATAATTCCGCTCTATTCGCCCTCTAGACCCCCTCGAAGATTCTACTTAGGTTAACCTGAAGTGATCTAAGTATAGGAGTTTGATTCCGCCGCCGTTTATAAATAGGTAGAACCCAGGCTGGCCCATAGGTGAGCCATCACGTGTTCCCGTGACCCCTTTGGAGCGGTTTTGTTTAGTAGGGCAAAAGTCACTAGACTTGTTGGGGGAAATTGCGTTCCGATCATTGTTCTCTGCTGGTCAGCAAATTGGGCTATCATACCAGACCTGTCCTACACGAGAGCGGATGGAGCGGTTATTGAGCCCCTATTTTCTCAGTCCTTTCTTCTTTTTCAACAGATTTTCGAATGGTTCGTTGGGACGCATTCAGTCATTCGTCGCCCTGTGAATAATGAATTGAAATTTATTTATAAATGTCCTGCGTAAACAGTTTTGGAAATTGCGGGGAGGTTCCCATTCTTAACTCAGAATGCCTCCTGATTCTATAAAAGATATGGCCTAAATACCGCATTGAAATCGGAGTGGTTGTTTAAGCTCGATTGAATCACAGACAGACATACATAGTTTCATAGTGATTTGTGGTGGTTACCAGTTCCAAATACCTTGTGTATAACATGCTTAAGCGCAGGTGCAGTGCGTAATTCATTGTGATATCCCCTCAATGACACATGTTCAGCAAGTGAACTATGGCGTAGTCATGACCAGTCTCCTGGAAAAACCTCAAGTTTCAAAATCCCCCATAACGTAAGATGTTGAGAGAATGCATGAATGTCAATGAATGTATTTGCCCTTACGAGGTCCGATGAATCTCACCTCAGAGTTTCTAGGCCGGAGACTCCAAATTAATAGCCATCAAAAACGAAGGCACGGTTTCCGACCGGTTTCTGTTCCATTAAAATCAGCGGTTCTGTAATATTTCAAGTGTTAGAGCGTCAATAGAAAGACCGTGACACCAGAAGTATCACGTAAGACGGTTGGTAATTGGCCTCAGCACCTTTCACACTCATACCCCTTTCAGCACTTATCAACTTTTTGACTCTCTTATACTCGTACAAAATCACGAAGACATACGTACACCCACGGTTTTGGATTATTTATGGATAGAATACAGGATAGTCTGAAACGGATTCGGATGGCTCTAGCCTGGATTAAAACTGTCGAGACGACCTACCAAACATTAAGAAAAGACGTGAACCATTGACATTCTAAAAGGACCAAGTTGGTGGGTTTCCACGTCCCTGGCGTGAAATAATTCAAGTAACAATGACCCTTCGGTTTCATTAATTTATTTTTGATCCGAGCTGATGAGACCCTTTGACCACTGACCGCGTTTAATCATTTTGTGTCTAGTTACGGTTCAAGCTTATCTCTGGGGTTACCGGCAAAACCATCGGACCCCACAATGGGCTTGGCTGGAGTGGCACCACTTCATTAACAGTAGACACCCGCCAGAGAAGTGGAGCCGTGATGAATACGCAATTGGGAACCTCTCCCGACTATAGTATGCCCTCTTATGCCAGGACGTGACTTCCCCTCTGGAGTACTGTCGCGGTTTGGGATGCATTTCCATGGGTTTATTGAGGCATCGATCCGCCCTTCGCTTGGAATCTGGAGAACAATTTTCTGTTTCTCTCTCCTGACAATTGATCAACTGCAAGGGCTGATCCCACATTCTCTACGACTTGACTTGACTACTTGGGAGAAAAAATATTGTTTCAGTTCCCCATTGGGCCACGTTTTACATTTCAGAACGCCTCAGCAGGGAATCGTGAAATGAGAGATATCGTTGCAAGAAAAGCATGTGAATTGATTTTGTTTTTGTGTATTTTTGTAGATCACCCAAAGCCGTTCGTTCACAACATGGGCTCGTAGGTATAACCAATTTTTTACAACTTTCAAAATATAAACTCCGAATGAGACGAATGCGATCCTTGAAACTAAGGCCACCCAAAGCTTTACAACCTGTTTCGTTTACAATAAGGCTCGAATCTTCATCATCAGCGTGAATCGAATGGCAAAGCTTCGGACCATGTTTCATAATCGTGGACAGCTGATTCAGCCAACAGTCGGTTTTTTTTAATAATGAATTTTTATTTTGCTAGTTGTTGGTTATTACGAGCGTTGTTCCAAAAGTAAGTTCGGACATGCTGTAAAACATTCAAAAAAAGAAAAGTTTAAACAAATTATATATTTGTATTCAGCAACATCCAAACTATTTTTCTACATGATCGCCCATTTTTTCCAACCATTTGCGTTAACGGTATTCCAGTTTTTTCAGTCCGATGGTGTACCAATTTTCATCCAAATTGCCTAGCCAGCTGTGAACTGCACCCTTAACATCTCCATCCGTCCTGAATTTCATTCCTCCCAGGTGGGTTTTGAGAGCTGGGAATAGGTGGAAATCGCTCGGTGCTAGGTCGGGAATAGGGAGGATGGGGGAAAACATCCCAATCAAATTTATTGAGCATTTTTTGCGTCAGTCTCGAAGGATGAGGATAAGCATTGTCGTGAAAAATCAGGATTTTTTCGCTCAACATTCCTCGCCTCTTTTTGTTTATTGTTTTTATCAATTCTGTGAGGACACTGCAATACATACCTCTCTGCATTTATGGTTGCGCCCCGGTAGAGGTAATCAACCAGCAGAACACCCTTACAGTCCCAGAACACCATCACCTTCTCAGCGGAGTGCTCGACCTTGGTTTTCTTGGGAGCACTGTGACCTGGGCCCTTCCACACCATACTCTGCTTTATGGTTTCAGGAGTCCTTCGATGCTCATGGCACTTTCCCCATAAATTGCCAAAATCCTACGGTGAGTTTCAGGAACTTGTACACCTTCAGCGATTAAAAACCGGATCACAGAACGGATTTCTTGTTTAGAGGCAACTTACGATGGTAGCTCCAAGTTTATTTATAACCTGGCAGCTTATAACCTACAGAATCAGGCTGGATAAAATCCCGGGGTACCAACCAATCTCAAGAAAAACTTACTTTTGGAACAACCCTTGTATTTAATCCGTAACCTGCGCGAAGTTTCATCCGAATCTTATTCGGTTACCTCTACGATTCAAACATGCTTAGATTTCGGATTACGTTTGTTGGATTGCAGTTAAGGCGATATTGAATCTGTGTGGCCCCCATTCCGATCGTGCCAGCGGAAATATGGGCTGTGGCTAGCTGATTATAGATAAAATACTCGTATGGTGATATAGCATATGATTAGCTTTGATCCATTTTAGCATAAGATGGTCAAACCCCCAAGAGATGGTTCAAAGGGTGGTAAGGTGGTAAGATGATCCATATGATTAGCTTAAGATCCAATTTAATTGATATTGCTAAACCCTGCATTCACGATGGTTCAACGGTGTATAGCACCCAACGCTAGACTAATAATAGTGAATCTCAATACTGCTGGTTTGAATTAGATTTCAGGTAGGTAATTCTGCTAAACCCTCGTTCAAGTTGGATCCTTAACTCGAGCATGAAGCGAATCCTGTATTGGAATCTTTGTATATCTTTCGACACAAAATTAAGAGTCGATGAAAAGTCTCTGAAAATACTTGTTGTCTGACTCAATCTGCTCTGTGATGTCACGAGAGCTTTTGGAACCTCCCAATATGGGGGTTCGCCTCTGTCACGATGACGCAGCAGCGCTCACCCTACGTCACAGGGGATTTGACGTGTCACATTACCAAGAGTGAGCTGTACTACCGACTGGTCCCCAGGTGTACGTTGTGAGGAACGTTGTCATGCCTTGAGTCTGCCTCTAAATTTCAACTTGGAAGAACCAAGAATGTATTCTGGGATATTCACGTTTTGGTAAGATGGTTACATTTAACATTTTAATCATTCCAAAGTTGTTTCAAGGTAATATCAACGGCCACCTAAATTTCAATCCATAATAGTAAAACTTGGTAACATTTGAAAACGTGATAGGGATTGTTGCGCTCTACTGCATGGGTTGTTGTAACTGAACAGCAGTGATTATTCCACTCGTCCCGATTTTTTCCCCTCTCTGATTGAAAAACTTCTCTTTTTGTTGGTGTATTTTACATTCAAACGAGATCCCTGCCGAGTTGCTCGAACTGTTCGAATTACTTGCGTTGAATGAATGTTTAGCTTTTATTCCCCCTTAGTCGAATTCGACTGGTACTAAATTAGAGGGGTAAAATAGACTTTCTATGACGGATTAACAGTTCTCAGATTCCTATACATTCAAGCTTTCGACGTTCGTAGAACAGAATATTTCATTGTCCGTGGTGAATAGATTCAATATTGTCCCTGGAAAAACAAAATCCCAAGGCTATTTCCTTGTTGTTGAAGACTTATGTTTTACATCGTCATAATCTCCCGCTTCATTGCCACGTGGGTGCGGCTTGTAGGCTTATGTTTTGACAATTGTACACAACATGGCAATCGACTTTTTGAAACCGTATGCAAGTTTCATGAATTTATCCCACTTACTTGGGTAGAATTAGGTCCTAGTGGGATTGACACGCAACATGATTTCTCATCACGCCCTTTCACTAGGCATTTATACCTATTGCAAAAATATTTGCCGTTTCAATCCTTCAATGTTTCTACGAAAAAAACCCTGAGAGATGATATTTTGCCCCTATAAGTCCTATTGATTCACTCCAATGCGCCTTTACTGTCATCTCTAACCCTTCTACCCACTTTCTCTCTCTATCATTTCGTCTCATGATTCGGTTCCGAGCTAATCATTAGAAGTCCTTCTTTCTTACTCCCCTTTGCAATTACAAGGATTCCCCTTATTTTCGTTTTACTTTACTTTTCCCTTTCTTCCTAATCTAAGTCATCCCATCTGACGTCTTTTGATCCGAATGAGTTCCTCTCCCGTCATATCACAATTACTACAATGCCTCCTTGTCAAATCCTAAGGAAACCGGAGGTACCGTATTATGAACGATAATACAAAGCTGGAATTCATAGGAGTAGGTATAGGAATTCATACATGATGTAGGAATTACATTTCAAAAAGAATAAGAATAATTTGTGGGAGGGGGGGGGGGGCAAAGTACGAGTATTGTTGTCATTCACAGCGTTTCTCTTAGTACGAGTATGAATTTCTCCGTGACTATCATTGTGGTTAAATTGTAGCGTCCGCCCATGCGCAAACACGAAATCGATGTAATCTATTCGTCTTAGGTTGTATTCAATAAATATTTGTGTTGATACATGGAAAAATGGATTGATTGAATTACATGTAGTAATACTCACTATAGAACATCTACCGTTCCGTTGCGATGGGAGAAGACAGTTTATCCAATGTGTAATCGGCATTCACAAGTTCACATTATCTTGTGCTTGGTGCTCGGTATGTGCATGCTACCAGCTATTTCCACGATTAGCGCAAGCTATAGAAACCAAACCTGTGTTATGCGTTGGCTGATCCCCGTTTATACGAGTCCAAACGTGTTCCTTCCCATTTCCCACCGCTAGGATTGTTTGGGTCGGTCCGCATCCCAACAATTTCTCCTTGGATCGATATTCCACGCCCGGTCCATATGGTTTTATCTAAAACGTTTCTCGAGGCATCTTCCAACGTTGTGTCTGTCCTACCCATTTCCTCCTACACCGGTGGGTTTCTCTCACTTCCTTGTGAAATAAGTGCATTTCTTCCTTGCCATCCACCTCTTCTGTATAAATTTAACTGCTTCGGGAAATATTCGTTTCATTAGCTTCTGGTTATTGTAAACGCTATGCTTGTAAAGGCTGCCCGCAGATTCCTACTGACGTTATAATATAACAAGGAATATGTCCTCCACGATCGTACATATTCCTTGCCCAACGTTACTTCACTTATTACTTTTATTGGTGAAACTCAGTGAATCAT
This sequence comes from Stenodema calcarata, assembly GCA_963920205.1. NCBI lineage: Eukaryota > Metazoa > Arthropoda > Insecta > Hemiptera > Miridae > Stenodema > Stenodema calcarata. Next base: position 20,610,434 of record OY986052.1, on the reverse strand, counting down.
TCGCTCACAATCGACCATCATCGGTTGGTCAAATTATAGAACTTCCTGTGGATGAGCCACTCGACATTTAGATAAGTAACGTGATGTACACGTTATCTAATTGATAAAAGTTTTGGACTTGAGAATATTACACTTCCCTAAATTTCACCTCAAGTTATGTAATGTTCATAATAATATTTGTCTGTCTATAATATAACTACTAACGTGGTGATTAATTAGTAAGTAGTTACGTTCCGCAGGTTTTTCTATCCCTGATGATGACATTGTACAATTAAACCGAAACGTCGGCATAGTAAACACTCGTGTATTGATCAAGTAAGTTCATCTCATTGTTTCTTAATGTCTATGCCCTGTGCCGTGTTGAAGGAGCCTTATTTCTATTTTCAACACGTTTCTGCGGCAATATTTGTTTAGCAGCGAACGGAGTAGTGACATTTTGCGTTATCTCTCGTAGTTTGCGGAATGGTTTGTAGGATCTTCTATTTTTAGCTCTGGGGTCGAGAATCCTCCAACCGATGAATTATGAATCCTCGAATACATTCGTACGGTCTGAGACTACTCATCCAAGACTAATGCTGCCTGACTGCTCCGTTTCATTACATAAAATCTAGCGGTAATAATCCATATTTTCTGAATTTGGTTGGTACACTATAATATTATGTCACACAATCCAAGTACGATTCAATATTATACCATTAAGGGGAGGTTGCTAATGATTCATTCTAGAAAGGGTAGCACATCCCTGGGGTTTCTGTTGTCTGCTACACCTGAGTATTTATTTATTCTCTACAAACGATTGTATTTTTAACAATTTCTCGTCGAACGAAATAGTAATTTAAAATTTACTACAATTTGGACGGTTTGGTGAAATAATGATTATTTCCTTAGTCATCAGTTATTATAATGCTTCTTTGAATTAGTTAAGGCAATTTTTATTCAAAACTTATTCTCCTGTGGGGTGAGGTAGACCCAAAAGCCGGTAAACTTTCGTTTAGAGAAGAAACCTTGTTTAAAGGAAATTTCATGCCTATTTTCTTCCCTTATTTTTCCGGTTCGATTCATAAAAGAAGCTCAAAAGAATGAGTAAGCTTAGCCTTAAACTATACATAGATCATCATAAAGCCTCTGGCAATTGTCCAACTCGTATTTCTATAGCATTGCATCACACCCTTACTTTTATGAATTCCGCCTACAGCGATAAATCATCCTTGTTCGACGCCCCATTTTCTTTGTAACCTATTCCCACTTATTGTTCCATTTATATCAGTTGAGTAGTAACGTTATTAGTAATTATCACTATTATTTGCGCGTCTCACATGGAGCCATGATTGGACTTCTGGCGCGTGAGTGCATTATCTATAGGAACTCATACTTTTTTTCGTTTGGTGTTTGGATTTTGGTGTTAGGGCTGAACCAAATCTCTGGCTTTGTCAAGACAAAGACCATATGGCCCCATGTCTTCCATGGTTTGTGGATGGGATTGACCATTTGAGAGGTGCCCTCGACCATTTTTTCCAGACTTTGGGTGTCCAATAGAATCTCACTTAATTCAGATCGATACCGCAGAACTGCCACTAATCGCCAATAAAATTCTGGAGAATCACGTATGTAAATTAACCCTCCAGATTTAGGGTTTAAAAACTCCGAATATAGGAACTTGCTGAAAGACGACCTGTACTATGCGCAGCAGTAATCTAACGATTGTTTTTGAGTATTATTTGTACGTGAGTTGCTTGATGTTTTGGATATTATGGTGTTCAGCTAGAAAGGAATACTTGATGTTGGTTATTCTATTTTCAATTCAGTCTTTCAGGGGAGCACATTCATGAAATCCTACTCCAAGTATCCTTGAGGCGCGGGTATAGCAAGACGACGTTAACCAATATTGGACCCTCACCCATGTTAGTGTTTGTCTATGTTTTTATGGAATATTCGTACACGAAGTTCTTTTAGCAGGAGCCCACCTCTACTAGTCTTTGCTATTTAACAGACCCCCATCCATCCTCACATGTCGTACTTTTCTTCTACTCCTCTAACTCCAACCCTTACTGTTGTGCAGTGTGCCAATCTGCTGTGTAATACGCATGCATGTTGTATCGGGGATTTCGATACTCCGGTGACGATTTCGAGATTCCTGAGGCTTTTGAAGCATCGCATTACTCAGTTTCGTGCGTTTCCTTTAAATTATTCTAGGATGAATGCGCGTCTCATGTTTGGAACTACTTCAATAGCTGGTAGGTACCAAATAGTGAAGGTTGATAGGATAGCTCCACTATGATAACTGCTGTCTCATATTACCTCATGAATAACACTTACGACCGAGACGGAATCCATTGATACACTTCTATGAAAACGAATAGTCTTTGTCGGAGCTTATTCCGGTTGACTTGAAGGTCATTGTTTAGAGTTCACCATTTCCACTCGTTTGAATTATACATGAGAGCAACTGGATGGGCCATGTCCCTCATGCATCTACAATCGGCCGAGGGTTCACCATTTACCATAGCTTTCCACTCCTTCACCATTTCACTTCTTCCTTGGTTTATTGGAGTTCCTACGCCACTTCATCGCGTCATCTATTGTCCAGTCGCCTATATTCTTTTCCTCCGTCGTCGTAGAGATAAAACTCGCCATAACGGCATTGCTTCCAGGCTTTCCATTGTTGTTCCACCTTCATCGGTTTTCGAAAAATCTTTCTCGTTCCGAAACTCCGTCATCGATGTTTGAATGCATTGGAATAACTAATTTTCGGGTTTTATTCTATATTCAGCCTCAAACCCAGAAACAGATTGAAAAGTGATCAACGTTCAAACCAGAATTGTAAGCTGAGCCATTGGCCAATTGACTATGATTTTATAGATACCTGGATTCAAGTGTTCTATACAATTGTTCTCGGCTTGAGTCTCTGGGTTTTCTGAAGATCGATCTCTGAACAACTTTTTCCACCAACCACCAATCGAAAAATAGAACTAGGAAATGCAATAGGACTAAATAGAAAAATCCGGCTGCTCTAAGAACTCCAATTTGTGTCTACTTTTCTATTTCAATGTTTGGATTTTCTAAGTATAATTATATAATTAGTATAAATGCATACTTATGTTACAAGATTTTCTAACTACGCTTTGCAGTAAACATTGCTCCGGTTTTCAGTGGACAATCTGATCTCAGTAAACTAGTAACCTGTCCAAAAAATCTACCCTTTTTGGAAAGGTTACTAGTTTACTAAGATCAATAATTGCAATAAGAGCAATAATTGCTGTATGTCAATGGATCTTATTCATCATAGCAGTATACCCAACTTCATAACTAAGTATTCAACAGTCCGAGTGTGAAAGACTAGTCTCAGGAATGATATCCATTACAAGAACGGAACTTGTCGGTGGGTGTCGTATGTCTTTTGCCTGAAATGGCTCGACTTTACGTCACAGTTTGCAGTCGTAAGGCATCCAAGCTCGTCCTTGACTGATTTCACTTCGCTGAACTGAAATCGATACTCTGGTCTACTGCTACGCCCGCGTGACTATTCCGATCCGGGACTTGTTGATTCTTTAGCTAGTTGTAACGATTCCCGTCGGCTTCCCTCTAACGTAACTGACGTCACCGGTCACACCCTTTGGGCGTAAGTGACGTCACGGCCCTCACATACGAGCGTGATTGATATCCATGAAAATGACAACCAGCATGAAGCCTGTCTTGAAGGCACAAAACATGATTACTGACATGATATTGAACTGGCGGTGAACAAAACGCCATGGCTAGAGCCCAACCTATGTTGTCATGAGCTAAGGTATCTTGAGAAACGTATCTACAATATGTAGATACATAGTAATGTTGAACATTATAAAATTTTCTAGCCAAATATAAGGAAATGTCCTGTCGCTATTTTTGGTTTATTCATCGTTCTTATTACATAACCAAATGAAAATTACTGGGATGAACTCATGAATATATATGATTGAGTAAAGAGCGAAGGTTGTTACGACGAGTATTTACTCATTTATGTCAGTACGCCTCACTACCGATTCGCGACGGCCCTGTTGCAGAGCCTGAACCATTCACCTGTAAAATATAATCTTTTCTATTTTTAGTTAAACGTTGAATTATCCCATTAACTCTGCCATTCATTAGATTTTAATCATCATGATCCAACTGACATTCTTATTTACGTTTCAGACGTGCCTTTTCCTCCGTCGCACAAGTTGACGTCATCCGAGGTGTTCGAGAGCAGGGGCGGTCGGCCGCGACCTGATGTACTCAAACAGCACTTTATGGCGGAGGGCAGGATCGACGAAGCCTGCGCCCTCAGGATCATCAACGAAGGGGCCACGCTGCTCAGGTCCGAGAAGACGATGATCGATATCGAGGCTCCTGTTACAGGTGCGATTCTTTCTAGCTTGACTCCGTGCGTTGCACATGTACCTAGTATATTATGAAATACCAAAGAAGTACAGCACGAACTCCTTACTCCCACTTCTGACCTTTGCAGGAATTACCTTGTTCAGTATTCTGACTGGAACAATTCCTGACATATTCCTTGAATTTCAACCAAAATGAATCATCCAGAGCATACTGCAATTATTGTTCCTGGTTAGCCTCTCAAATATTTTTCTAAGGAAGTTTTTTTTTTATCAAGAAGCCAAAATTCAAAATTACTACCAAGTAAAACTACCTATGTCACGACACCACAATCGTATTCAGTCAATCAGGAAACGCCACTTTCATATGGTGTATGGAATGTTGTCTCCTTGAATTCAAAATTAAATTTTCGGTCACTGGATAAATACTCTTTGATAGTATCTCCTTGGAAAGACACACTGACATAATATGTTATGTATTATATTGAGAAAATAACACCCTGCCATCAGTAAGATGAAGTGAACCTAGTTCTGAGAATAAATTGAGGAGAAAATGCGAGGCTCACGCGCTCTCAGTCTACGAACTCGAATGTAATTACCTCTGGAATAGCCCGTTCCAAGGCAATAGCTTGACGCTTTGTTTAAATATAACTCTGTTAATAGTAAGTCCACCTTAACTATGGAGAATAACGGCCCCTTGGGAAACGGAATTAGGGGGTGATATTGTCGCGAATGAGACAGCAGGATGTGGGTTGTTGTTGTGGGTGTGCATGTTAAGTTGATTACCTCAAGTTCCTAACGAGATTCCTCTTGGAGCAGGCTGAGTAAATTAGGAAAACTTCCTCTTCGATAATACGCTATTGTTTGTTCCAAGGTTTTGGATCGATTGGGTGACCAGCCTTCTCGCGACACGCTTTGTTTGAACCTTCGATAGTCATATGGTAGTTGCCTGTATGAACTTGGGATTTCTCGTACAAGTATATTCATTTATTTTTTACTGCTCCACCTACATCAAGTTTCTCCTGTACAGCAATTTGGTCTACTCCTCAAAATTGAATATGTTGTAATGGTTTGGTGATTTTCCCTTGCTACTCGTGTTTTTGGTTCCACCACTCTGGGCATACCTGGTCTGTGAAAGCAGACCAGGATATACCTCTGGGTCGGGCGTAATTGCCTAACCTCCCCAGGTTACAGGGGAAACTCAGCAAACCATACATCACAAAGTGCAAGAGTCATTACATCAACACAACATCCTGTGAGTGGCCCCTGGTAATGCCGGCTTTACTCAACACTATTCAACTGACGGAGAAGAAACGCTAGTTGAGCCGTTTTCGATGGAACGTCTGGCCATGAGATTTTCACTTGTAGGGCACTAGTAAAATTCTGGTCACCCAAACGGTTCTTCGGGTAGGCAGCGGGCTTTTGCAGTCACGCCAAGAAGCTTGCGCTTGATCCATTTGCCCCAGTCATGCGATGCCCAACTAAACCCCCGCCCTCCCATCACCTTCCACCATCGGTACCTGTTGGCCTGCACCAATTAGGAAAGCCGCAAGCCTCCGATTAGATTTCGGTAACACCTCCCATTATCGTCTCTCCCGTATTTATTGTTCTTGAGGAGTTAACCGGTGCTTTCTCTTTCATTCTAGCTTTGAACCAATTTTCAAATACTACTTCATTGGAACTTCATAGTCTCAATTTTTGGTACATTATTTCGAGGTCCAGCGATTTTTATGAGTCAATTGTTGTTACATTAATGGCGATAAATACGATTATATAATAATATGTATTACGAGTAGTTGTTATGGTGTGGTAAAATTAGGCATGAAAAGATTTAGGTGCGCAAAAAATATTTTCGCGCGGAATGATGGGAAAAAGCTTCAATTTGAAATGAATTCCGTGAAACTAACAGAACTTGAGGAGTTAGATAATTGAGAGTATAATTTGAACGAGTTAAAATTAAATAACAAAACTTTGGAATGAAAAAAGTAGTTAAATTTGGGTGTTTGTGGTGATATTCTCGGTGAAAGTTGAAGTATGTCTTTGAAAATTCGTCCATCAATTCATGCTGCATGATTGAAACTTGACTCGGTATCGAAAGGCGTTCTCTGGACCGTGACAATCGATTTCCCATTCGCTCGTTCAGGGAGCGTGGGTTCAGGTGCGTGCCCTCGTTGGCCACCCATTTCAATCTTGTTCTTGAATAGAACCTTGTTGACGTAGCTGTTTTCCTCCCGTCTTAATATGAGCAACCATTCATCTTTGTGAGCGTGAAAAAACAGGAATTATCCACCTCCTGAGATTGTCAACTAACTTGTTATATACAGCTTTTTGAACCAAGGCCAACTGTAGACTCCATGAATAACAATGTACAGTAATGTGAATAACGTACTTGGTGAATCTATCTGTAATCATTCAGATTATTCAGTGCTCGCAAGAATCCTAGAGGTTCTTCGATTGGTCCAAATTATTCTCCTTCAGTGTTGAACCGGAGAAGAGAACCTGCGCGTTGTAATTGCAATGTAACACTGACTCGAAATACACCCTACGATCCTGGTTTTCCTGAAATAGTCCGTTAGTCCAATATTGTCATGGTACCCAAGATGAGAAAACAAAATGACTTTTGTATGGAATACAAATCGTAGATGATTAAATTCGATAAGTTGGCTCAAAGCCCAATTGCTAAGTCTCAGACGGAAAGGGTCAGAGCCCAGTTCTTCCTTATCTTTTGATTTGATTTGATAAACTCTCCCAGTGACTTTGAATGATATGAGAATAAACTGTGTATCCAACATCGCTATGACACTGTCACTATGACACCATCATGACAAGGGCCAAAGCGTGTTACCCTCCGATCGTGTCGGTCTGACGTGGGTTTAAACGATTGCCGGAACAAGATAACCTGGACGAACTTTTGGTGGTGTTATCAAACGCTTTCCAACCTTGCATCAATCATATAATATGATTACCTACTGCTATCTCGATGTACTGACTCATTTAGTAACATGATAACTCGAATTTGTTACTACTAACTACGGAGCACGGAAATATTGAACGGGTTTCGGTACGATGTTATAAAGCTCGAGTGTTACGATTGTTAACTTCGATATCAGGCTGAAAAGGAAGATTAAAGCAAAATTTGCTTTAATCTTCCTTTTTATCCTGATATCGACACACATTAAATATTAAATAGTGTCGAAAATACATTCAAATATGTTCATCCGTCCAGACAGACGGATACTCCAACAAAAAACCGTGAATTTACGGTTTCATACTTGTTGAGTGTCATGTTATAAGCCAATTATGAGTTTCAGGCTTTTATCGCAATCTCGTATCGATATGAACTGTTACGAAACAAATTTAGTTTCTTTCGTCATTCTTCACCTTTCTAATAATGTTGTTCCATCCCAGCTAGTAATTCAATCGTCTTCCTGGCAAGGAAATGCGGTGCCCTACATCCGTTTTAATGCAGATAATCCACATTATCTAGACTGGTGCTCATCATCGATAAAGTCAGTTTCCTCATATTTGAGCGTGATTAATGTCTTTTAGCACACTCTCTTGTACTCCATACCCCCCACCAGTTGGGCTCTTTTCATAGCCCCCCATTCATTCAGGTACTGAGAAATATTTCACTACCCGTGTCAAGCGCATTTTCAATCGATTCCCTTCACACACTCCAGTTCCCCTCGCTTTCAGACGACCCAAGGAACGCTTGTAAATGGGATTGCATTGTGATATAAACGCGTTGTCATTCCCATCTCACAAGTAAGTTCCTTTTCCAACTCAGTTAATCCATCTCTCGGCGTCGTAATTCTTCCTGTTTGCTAACACCCCCCCGCCCTTTCATTCACCGGAATTCATCTGAATTTCGCGCACGTTTCCAGAACCCTTTTGAAGTAGATTTCGTTGTTGCGATGTGTATCAACGGTTCACACACTGCTCAATATCGAATATACTCGTATATTATGTACCACCAAAACTCTTGGCCTTATTGACAACCTGCACTATGCGAACTGTTCAGAATCGCATATTTCCAAATATCTCCTTGTCACCTCCACTTTTCGTGACTCGTGGGACTCAAAGATATTGTGTACAGGACTGGAAATAATAAACCGATGTGGAATAATTATCAGCGTTTTTACTTACGAGGGTAGTATTACCAAATCATTGTAATTTAATATCACGTTCGAATCAGTAGATTACTTGATACGGAGGGATTTGTAATCAGCGCAATGTTCACTGATGCGCACGATCGGTGCAAGGAGATTTGCGAAAAACTAGCAGGTTGATGCACCGAATCAACCCGAGAAACCAGAGCTATTATTGGGTTTTGGACATCTCGAGACAGGATGAGGGGATTATTTCTTCAGGAAACTCAAGTCCCCTTCAAGCATATGTGACAGACATTATGTGCTGGTAGGGACGGTAGCTTTTATCGACGAACCGCTCTCAAGATTCGGGATATAGGAAATCGATATATCTCAACTGGGACGTTATGGCGGCAAGGAGTCTTGGAAGGGAGAATGAGCGCCACAACAAAGAGATTGTTAGGTGATTCTGGAGCAACAATTCCACAGGTTCAAAATGAAGCACTTAGATCGGGTTCTCATAAATTTATTCTTCATCAATTTAATTTTGTTTTTCTTTTGATTTTCTCTCTTTCTCTGTCCTAAGATGTGTATTTTGTTTCTACAAGTGCATATTTCTTTCGATGCATGAGTTCATTAAGCAATATTATCTGTCAGTAGGTTCTTTGACCAAGCCTTCAAATTTCTAATCTATTATCCCACTGAGATATGACGGTTACAGGAAATTTGATAAAAACTGACGGACAGACCTAACCTCGTAGGTGGTTTTACTTCAGCTTTCTTCGGTTCATTCACAAATAAAAGGCACCTCGATTTCGAGGAAGTAAAAGTCCTCAATAGTGTGAGTATGGTGAAAATTTGAAGCATCTCACGCATATTTTGAGATCAGATATTTTTTTCAGGATCCTTAGCAATAGCGTATTATAACCGCCGCATTGCTTCAAATTTACATGTGCCGCTTCCCCTTGTTTCGAATTCCTGCAGTCTTCCCTGATTTGCATTGAACATCTGCGACCCTCAGCCGTCGACGCTGTTCTTTCTATCGCATCTTTCGAATTCTTTGAATTTGCAAGAAACATCCAAAAGTTAACACAATTCTTTTCACATGTGTGAACAGTAATTTTTACACCATTCTGACTTCCATAATAATATTTCTACAAAGCGTCTCAAAAATAGTCCCAATTTCTCACTTAGTATGGTTTTAGGAGGGCCATTTCACAGGCAAAAACGTCACCGGAATGAAGATTTTTATCAAGAATCAAAAAACACGTTTTATCCACCGTTGTATACCTTATCTTATTTGTGCTATTTATTTTACTTTTTTGTTTCTCAAGTTAAAACTACTGAAGAAAAAAAAAATGAAGAACAAACTTTGGTCGATTTTAGCGAACTTTTACAAGTAATTATTTCACTCCCATCAATCCTCACCTTCAACATTTTAGAAACGGATTTTTCTCGTAAGGTCCTCCAGTTTTTAAGGATCATGGAAAACTCGTAGTTCGGTTTTGTTGCCGCTCAAAAAGCTTTTTCCCTCTTCTCATATCTTGGACAATAATTTATTAAAGAATAACCAACTTTTCAAATACCTAACCTCTTTTTATGGGAAACAGCTGAAGGGGGAGGGTGTTTGGTAGAAAAGTGAAGTAAACGCCATTTTGGGCATGGGCTTCTTGTCCGAATGCCCTGGCGGCATCGCTAACGAGATCGAATGTCTGCTAATGAAGATCAGACTCTGTTCTGAGGTCGGTCTTGGCTACTCGTGGTATCGTAAATCTCTGTTTATTCCATCTAAAATGGGAAAAGATCAGGAAAATCGTTCGTGTAGGTCCCGAGGTAGTTTCGTTTTTTGGGGGCATATGTACTCATTGTAAATATCGTATTTGGAAGTACATCCCTTGAAATAGGGGGAAAGGAACTGGGAACTGTCGCTCACAAAGTGTTCGGACCAAGAGTGAAGAAGCTGCGCATTTCTCAGGACGAGGCCGATAAATGTGAGACACATGTACCGCACTGCGGGCGTCCAACACCCGCCGCCACCGTCTTCTATAGTTTGGCAAAGGCTTATCTACTGCTCTGGAAGTCTATTTATTAAAGAAAACTCGAGCTACAAACTGCCTCCTGAGGGGTTTCGGGGTCGGCGAGACACCGAGAAGGAGACGAAGGCGGTACCGGAACAAACGGCCAAACTTCGAAGCATACAAATGGCCAATTGCCGCCCGTCTGAGGGAATAGACTGTCGGAACTCTCGGCGGGATATCTATAGTGGGACAGCTGCGGTGACGAACAACAGGTCGGGGAAGGAACTGAAGGAACTAACTGGTGTTGAGAACGTAGTTTTCTTTTAGCGAATTTTCGAAGAAAAAGAGCTATTGTTCTCGGTCAAAAAATTTTAAAATTCCAATTTCCGAAAAAAAAAGTTATACCAAATCGGTTTTAGACTATCCTGAATTCACTGCCGTAAGACATAAAAAATCATAATATAATACATATGATACATGGGCCCCTTGGGTGCAAAGTGGTGTAAGTCCAATTCTTCAAATTTTCAGAATATCAATTTGAAAATTCCATTGAAAATTCTACGGTCGTTGTAAAAATCTATCTATTAACGGTTTTTTATAACGGCTGTACAGTTTTCAATGGACTTCAAATTAATATCCTGAAAATTTGAAGAATTGGACTTCCACCACTTGGCACCCAAGGGGCCCATATATGTCATTCCAGACAATAACTCTCGATAGAATTGAGATAAAAGTCCCTAATTTGCACAAAAAATCTGTCTTGGCAATGGAAATTACCCATCAATTCCCAAAATGAAACAGTCTGGGTTTTTTTTTTTTTTTTCTTCCCCTTCCATTGATGTCTAGAAAACATCGATGATTTGAAACATCGATGTTTAGAAAAATCGTGAAAACATCGATGTTTTGAAACATCGTATAAAAACATCGATGTTTTCCCTGAAAATACCCTTTTCCCTAAGTACAAGTAGGTACCTACCTGCCTGCTGTCAATTTTTTGTCGGGGAATTTTTGACTTATTTTAAGAAATTAAACATGACAATGTAGATACTAATTTACGTTAAAAAATGGATTGAGCAAAACTTAACAAACAGTTTATTTTATTCTGAGTATTCATTGTGGCCTAATGCGAAAATCAGTTTTGCAGCAATATCTTCGGAGAGGCTATTTTTAAGAAAGTTCAAAATTAAACCCGCTTAAGAAAAAATCCCCTGCGTGGGGACAGAGGCCGGCACATTTAAATACTACATCATAAAGGTTAGGATATGATACATGTAGCTTTTTTCCAGAGCTGCTGTCACCACGCTAAACTCTTCCTGCATCCTTCACCTGATCAAAATCCTAGATAAGCAAAAGCTCCGAGTAGCATTGATCCTACTTACCCATTCATTTTCAAGCACCTACCGATCTTTAGTCCGAAAACACCACACCCGATGCATACCGAATTAACCGAATAGCTTCACACTTAATACCTATAATAACTTAATAATTAGATGTTTGCATAAAACCAGTCATTTCTTTGAAAATTCGCTCTTATAGCCATGCTTTGTGACTGGAAGTTTTTCTTTTTACATGCGTGGAAAGTACTTACACGAAAACCTACTAACTTTGAATACCTAATATCATTCCACGCAACATTAATGGAAAGACCTGCGAGGACGTGTCAATGGAATATGAAAGCATTTTCCAACCTCGAGTTCATTCTATAGAAAACCGGAACAAACTGGTTTCTTTTCATACAATTTCTTTCACAAAAAATCTCAAGATGTGGTATATTTCATAAAGAGCTAGTTACCTACCTACTATTTATATTTAATGGGGCTTCACATTTGGGAAGCCCAGGACCGAGCGAAGGCACAAGTACACCCCTTTGGTAGCGGTTGAGTTGAACGTGGATAATTAATGGGTGTTGAATTAATTTGTCATTATCGCCCCCTGGAAGTCGTTTGTAACTCACTCAAATGGGAAACGGGCTTAACCCAAACTGATGAATTATCTATTCGTTTCGAACAGATGTATTGCAGGTATGTAATCCGCGTACATAATTGCAGTCGAATATTGTGAATGAATTACGATTTTGGGGTTCGGTTCCTATTTAAAAAAAGAAAAAAATATTTTTCTTCTACAAAACGTTTCTTTTTTAAATAGGAACCGAAACTATATACTCGTAATTACTATAGTGAGCACATGCCAGCATATTTCAAAGGCTGTATTGAGGCCCACCCAAGACATGAACTTGATAATAAATCGTGTACTGACTAATGTCATTATCCCAAGTTGTTAGGACAGGCATTGGTAACGTTGTGGCGGACACTGGAAAGTTGACCGCTGGCCTCATGAAAGAAGTCGGTCGATATAGTCACCTGTTTATTCAACAAACCTTATCGAGGTGCCGGCTATTGAACCGCGTTTCTCTTCAACTCCTCACCCATGCATCGCGCTCGGGCTTGCTATTGCGTAGAATCCGTTGGGAAGAACTCGATGCCAGAAATTCCAACAACCAAAATGTTTTTTGGATCTACCAAAATCTATACCCCCAAAAACACTCCACGTAAAAATCGCCCCAAGCTGAAGTTGTTTAAAAAGCCTCCTTCAGAGTAGTATGTGCGAGGCGGATTGCGAGAAGGATAGTTTTACACGGGGTGTTTTTGGGGAGATATCACATCATTTGTTGTTGAAGTTGAAAAGCCCTGTAGAGGCAATATGCAAGAATAAAAGCAATTTATTCATTTAATACGAGTAAATTAAGCGCATTAACCAAATTTTGAATAAGTTATTTATTAATAAATTAATAAATATTTATTTATTTATTAATACAATTATAAATTAATAAAATTAATAAATTAAGCAAGAATAAAGAATAGGCTGTAGCCTTGCCTAACTGAATAAGAAGAACAACATAGCAAGGGCGAAGAACCGGTTTTTTGAAGGTATAACTCGACTGCCTGTAAAGTTTCAGGGTAATCTACGACTATTATCCCCACCTAGAAGAACCACACCAAATTTCAAGTTGATCGGCTGTGGACCCGTCAACGTGGCCAAAATTAGCCTAAATTTCCGTTTGTTGTTCCTGAAAGGTTCTTGGGTTGAAATTATCGGTTAAATCTTTCAAATGGCACTGGTTCATCTTGTAAAGAAGGTCTGTGCAAAGTTTCAAGTCGATTGGTTCTGTTAATGTCATAATGGACAATACTAGCCTAAAATTTCAAGCTGATCGGTCAAAAAGGAGCTGAAAAACGCGTTCTGGTAAACATACACTTGGTACCGTTCGTTTTTCTCACATGTTTGCTTATTGAGGCCTCTTTTTCAATTAGCGGCCTAACCGTGATTTCTCTTATTTGTGGCCCTTCGCCCAACCATTACTCCAGTTAATCGAGCTTCTACTGTAATCGAACCATTGTGTAATGTTGATATCGCAAATGGTGTGGAAGAAGTTAGGTTCAAAAGTGGAAGAATAATTTAACGTCTTCTTCTCTTCGTTGTCATTTTGATTTTAAATAATAATTTATCTCGAAAACTCCATTTCAACGTATTGGATATTAACCCATCATCGGCTGAATTTCACTGTGATTGTATTTGGCAACGAAGCACGCAGTTGTACGTTACGTGATGTAATTTACTCAATGGCGTTTTACACCTACAGTTAGAATGAAAAACTGGAAAAAATTGAGACAGAACAAAGATTTTTATGCAAGAGCTTTCTTAAAATTACTGTACATGGTAGTTTATTGTCTTTAGTTCAAAAGATGTGTCCCATTAAGATCTTTTGCAGCCTTGAAGCGGAAGTATGGAGTTGTTGGAGTTTTGATTCAGGATGGGGCATTGTTACGAAATCCCTAAGGAGAGTGAATGCTTTCATTGGATAGTGGAAAAGAAATCAAGAAATTCTTAAGTTCTGAATTCTGTATGAGTAAATGTTAGGAGAAGGTAGCAGTTAGTACTTTTAATTATTGTTTCCACTTTTATTTCTGCCTTCAACCAAAAGATGTGCTATTGGGAATATTTATTATTATTGCATTATAGTATTATTGTAATTATTATAAATGTTCCTAATAGGACATCTTTTGGTTGAAGTTAGTTCTTCTATCTCAAGCCATGCAAATCCTTCCGGCCCTAAATCACCTCCTATCGATATTCGAGTGATGGTAAGTTGGGGGGGGGGGGGGGTTAAAGGGTAAGGGGTGGTGACTTTTTATTTGTTGGAATGGGTGGTGCATTCATAACAATACCCTAATACAGGAGGGGAGAATACTGGTGGATCGATTACGAGAGGATTACACTGTTGCGTTGTTCCTGAATTTACAAATTCTGAGTTCCAAATAAGGTTGAAATAACGTGTAAACATTGATGGGTATATCTAACAACTCGCAGTTTTCTCAAAATTGAAATTTTGAGAAAGGTGAAGTAACTTGACAAGTATGGAAATATATAACAATAGTCTCGTTTGATGAAGCTCATCTAAACAGTGGCATCGATTGCAAGCAGACGAAAATGAAAGTATCGATTGTGTTGTGAATGGATGACATTCGTTACTTCTCACCCTCTTTGTTCTGAAAGGATTTTCTTCCTGAACACCTAGAAATATTCCTTCGTTGTAGCCTTTCGAAGCTAAGTCTTTTCCCGGGGTGAAATATCTGTAAAAACAGAACGGAAACTACCGGGAAGTGCGTCGTGCATAATTACCTACGCTGACCCACAAATTAGATTCCGTTCAGCTGCTCTTATCATCGCTGCACCTCAACCATGAAGTGTTCAGGCATGTGAGTACATCATTTTGCAAAGTGGTTCTGGTGGCAATTAGATCCTCGCGAGATTCGAGTTGTTGATGACCTTGTTTGGGGCTCGTCCTTCACCATAAATAATTGGGCTCAACCCGATTACCCTATTAAGTTGATAGGTCCTTTCCAAATCTTGTCATCTCTGGCGCTCCTGTCCTCTGTTATGATCTTACAAGTCTCCTTTTCGTGTGATTCGTACCGATTATTAAATGAATTGTTGTTAATATTGCTATGCCTTAGATACTGGGCGAATCAGTAATAGTAGCTACAATAAGGTCTGCTCAGCAGACCTTATGATTATTTTATTTCAACGATAATCCATATTCGATACTCAGTAATAGAAGCTACAATAACATCTAATAGAATCAGTAATAGTAGCTACAATAAGGTCTGTTCATCAGACCTTATGGTTACCTTATTTCAATGGTAATCAATATTAAATACTCGATACGGTATATATAGCCCAACCATTCAGCAGTATCGAGTTAAAGTATCTAATATTGATTACCATTAAAATACACATGAACGGACCACTGTGATCACCTGTGAAACTTACCGAGTAAATCGGACGGGTTATTCACAAAAAGTGACTGTGCAAATAACATTTAAAGTGGTGCTTGGACGCCACAATTTCTCTAATCGCTTATGGAAGAGCAAACGAACATCAACTGTATTATAATAAATTGATTTAATCAACAAATTGATTGATAGTTGACTGATGTATACTTTGCGGAGAATGTGCTTTACCAGTAATGAATGCATTACCCAACAATATTTTTTACGTAACATAGGTTATTCCGATGCATGTCGAGTTGAAAACCCTTGTACTGTAATCAACCTTCCAGAGTTATTTTTACCTAACAACGTTATTAACCGAATAATTCCTTTGTTCCAGGTTGGTTTCTTTGAGATGGTGCGCCAACAGTAAGTGGCTGATGACAAATTAACTTACGTTCAGAGTTGGATTTTCTCACGGACCATTATCAATCTGAAATGCTTGAGGGACCTTTCTCACTATATTATTAGAATCTAATAATCTGATATCATAATGAGACCCCCAAGAAAGTTTTAGAAGTTGGAAAAAATTAGTCATGCGTGCATTGTAGACTGTTAGGTTATCCTCGAATGCATCTGTTGCACGTATATTTCTGTATGTTTGTTAGAATTAGTGTGGGAGGGGGGTGTAACGAGGATGGTACTATTCTGAGGATGGTATTATTTTCATTTTTCTGTGGCGATTCCAATGGTTCATATGAAATGGATACAAAATAAATTGAGTAGACGTTTCCATTAGACCTATTGTATGAATGTATCTATTCTTCATACGTTCTTCCGCTTTCCTGTTCGCGCCGGAGGTATTCCACGAATTCAATATTTAGGAATCCTGTGCTGGAACTAGCGTGAGACCTCCATCCGACGAAAGTGTTTTAAAACGTTGGGGTCAAACGGGGTTTGGGGTTCCGTCGAAGAAAGTGCTTTCTCGAAAAAAAAGAACCGAGGTTCATGATTATTTACAGCTGGTTAAGGTCTATCACGCAACCCATTTGCATATATATATTTTAATTTCCCCTACCGAACAGCCTTATCAATCTAGTTGATAAAAAAAGAGGCAATTTCAACCACAAAAGAGCGACTCAAGGTTTTTTCAAATATACTTGGTCAAACAAATTTGAAGCCGTTGGTGAAACTTTTCGTCGAAACTAAGCCAATAGCATAACTTGTCATGAAAAAAAAAGAAAAAAGTATAGAAATTAGATTTTATTAGATTAAGTAGATTTTATAATAAATACAATTTTTACGATGTACCAACCCACTCTGTAATACTGGTTGTACGTAAAAACCATACTGCAGTTTTGTGATTTTATGATGAACTATTCATCTCTTAACGCTAACCTTGTGATCGTCATTCCTACACTGCAAACTAATTGGAGGATAAAGGAAATGAGGAGTCATCAATGAATCGCTTGAGCGCTCTGAAAATCCCTCGGATTTCTGTTCTGAAAAAGCTCAAGGGGCTTCTACCAGATTTATTGCATGAAAGAGTTGAGCCGTTACACTAAAACCTTTTAATGGATCAGTTCGGATTGGAAATTGGTTCATTTTTAAATTGAATTACCACACACTTGGCGAATTTTCTCATTTGCCAGTGTGAAATCATTGTGAAATCATAATGGCCAGTATAAATGAATGGAAGGGAGGCTATTTGAGGGCTTGAAAAAGGGGCAATGGTCTCAGTGATTCCACTCTTCGATAAGTTTGTACTCTGTCTTTATCGGTTGATGTCACTAGATGTGAATGTCCGATAACGAACCTCATCAATGTGGTTCCAACTATCTGCATACAAGCAGGACATCATGATTGATTTTTACTTCTCTGACTTCTTGTATAATACGTACACATGGCTGACTCTATTTTATCCCTATTATGAGTTGGAGAACCTAAATATGCAGGAATTCATGCCTGAGTTATATTTTTCATACCTATCGGGAGGCTGCGTATTTGTAAGAACACAATCCCTAGCTGGCTAACTCCCGTATAATAAAGTTGATTTAATAGTATAACTTGTCCAATTTAACTTAAAAGGAGAATGTTGAGGACCCGCGTGATTTGGCGGTTGACAGTGGTACTACTTACTACAGTGGTACTACTTACCTACATGTTCAGATGAAATTAGTAAATTTGGCTTGAAATTTCTGTTATACTTTGGTGAAAAGGGGATCCCATGCAGCGTTAGATGCGGCTGCAGTTGTGCCTTCGTTGCGTCAGTACATGTGAATCAGGCTCGAAACGTTCTGATGAGTATATTATATATTGATATTAATGATTATTCTTCTTCTACAGAAACACAAAGTGATACATGCAATGGACCAATGACTAGTTTTTTCCCTTTACAAGTTCATTTTTCTTGTTAAAATAAATAACATTACTTCGAAAGTCTCGTTTTACCAGCCGAATCCACTAATGGATTTCCAGTCATTTCCTATTTATAATGGGATATGCATCGGAGGAATTTTCTCGGCGGAAAGGGTACCTAGGTATTTTCTTATTGAGCATCTTGGCGCTTCGAACTGATAATTTCCCCACTTCCCGTGCGTCAGCGGGGGCATTCGCGCGGAGATATTACGTGGCTCCGTTGATTGCTCCAGCAAGTTGATTATTATTGCCGGCAATAGAATCATCCCTTCCGGAGGATTAACTACCTCCAGAAACCTAGTTTTGGGGGAGGAATTAACTTGACGTAGAGTTTACCATCCCCCAAAAGCCCGTGTCACACATTTACTTCAATAACTAGTGTTGAGTGTTGTGTCTGACCCATCTTCCGTCCAATCGAGTTGAGTCAATCTGTCTCATCGATTTCCTCTCAGCTAACCATTTTATGAAGCAAGTTTACACATTCTTGCTGTAAGGTCTGTCCCATTGACTATCACGTAGGAGAATCAACTTCAATAGTGTTGCCTGTAACAGTATTAAATCCCGATTAATTCAGTCAATCTCTCAATGACATTCCGCCATGCTATCACCCAATACTCCGAATTGTAATGTAGACACCACATACCTAGTTTTGCCTTTGGGTTGCGTGATTTGAATGGGCTTATTTATACAGTTAGGAACCCCCACAACCAGCTGAACTTGTAAAGCATCATTCATTATTTATATGAACGTTTATCCGGCTTCAATCGCAAGGATGGTGGTACGAAAGGTTTTGCAATGAAGGAAAAAGCATTTCGACAACTCCTTCAAGTTTTGCAAGCACATTGATACAACGGTTCCATCTAAAATTACGAACTTCAAATTCTTTCTGTGTGTGTTTGAAATTGTAGCACTTGTGAAGAAATTGCGCCGTACCAATACTGTACTCGTTACATATAAACAAAGCTACTCGTATTAAAACATAAAGGATAATATATGGTTTCCACTCTTTAGTTAGAATAATTAGGCATTCATTTTGAATAATCGGTGTAGTTACATAATCATTTCCTATTTAGTTGCGATTTAACCGCTTGGTGGCCATTCATCAATATCCACCGGGGAACTTTGCCCATTAGCCGAGTATTGAACGAAAGGTTCCGCTAGCGTTTGATCGATACCTCTTCCCCGAGGGATGTCTATTGGGAGGTAATGAGCCGGTTTCAAGCTCACTTTTCGGCTTCGATTGATATCAGTCTTAACTTTGTTTGCTCGCACTTACTTCAAATGGATTTCAAACATGTTAGAAGATGAACATTGGAAACTCTTTGAACGGGGTCGATGTATTTGAGCGAGGATGTGAAGTAAAAAGTGTTACGGTTATCGCCCAGGTAATTGATTCACTCTCCCAACGTTTTACTTGATGATTATGCAAGAGAAAGAACACTATCTACATTTGTAGTGTAACACTCCACAAGTGAATCAAACCTATTTATCCGAATATTTCGTAATTGGTTTGAAAACGCTGCAAATTCCTTTACATTACTTTATTTTTGCATGACTCGTTCTTGATTCACATTGTATTGTCACAAGAAATATGTTATAAGCCTTTAAAAGCTGGGGTCCCGCAAGGAAGTGTTCTAGGTCCGTACTTTACCGTTTGTACTCACGGGACCTACCCATACTAGAAGACACCTGTTGATAATCTTGCAGATGACACGGCAATCCTACCTGTTGGAAAATAATATTTTTATATATTATATTGAAACCGCTACCCTCAAAATTTAATATAAATTTAATATTTTTAATAATATTTTATAATATAATATAAAATTTATTTTATAATATTTTAATATTTAATAAATTTAATATAAAAGTCCTCTAATGGGATCGTCAAGATGACTAAGATGTGGAGAATGAAGTTGAATGATTCAAAATCAGTTCACATCAACATCACAAACTGAAGAATCTCAGCCTTAGATGTTGAGATCAACTCAAATAAAATACCGTACGCTGACACCATCATGTACCTTGGGATGACTCCTGATTCCAAACTTAATTGGAATAAGCACATCGAGAAGAGGAATCAGGAGGAACTGAGGAGCAAGTTCAAAAGCGTGTATTGGCTGATGGGAAAGCATTCTGTCCTTTCACTTCACAACTAACTGCTAATATACGAGATTCTAAGAGAAATAAGATTCTTCGCCCTACCTGGACCCTACGGGATCCAACTCTGGGGCTGTGCAAAAAAGTCTAAAACATCTCATCGCTTTGTTATTCCCTCTGAATTGGGAGAGCTTATTTCCTCTTCAAAATCTTCGCTGGGTGAATTTATAGGCACAGTCGCGCGGGATTAATTCATTTGATGAGACATTCCCAATGAGTTGAGCTGCAGAGGAGAAAATATGTCTCCGTCCGGTTTATTGTTCCTCTTAGTGCTACCATATTGATAACTAAAGATATTGTCGACATGGGAACAGTGACAAGTAGAAGGGCGATAATTCCGGTTGTGAAATAAGGCCGAATTCCCCATCCCCCTCTTCGCGGGCGAACTAAGAGGATTTTCATGGCGGAGGTAATAACGCTAATAATGACGGTCGTCGGAAATGTCGTAAAGCCCAAGGAACTTGGGATATAAGTATGATGCCGGTGCCGCGTTTGATTAGTTCTACTCCCTTGAGAGGGATAGCGGGAGTAAACGTCAAATTTCAGATATGGGAAAACCTGCAGCCAACCAAAAGTATATATAAGTACAAAAGTATATTGTGTTGATGGGATTGACTAGTGTGAAGAAGCAGGTTGTATAAAAGTATATATATATGAGAGCCCAGTTCTGAGAGCCAAGAAGACCTGGACTGTCTCTAGCTCATTTATAAACGGCTTATGCAGGTATAATAATTTTTATGTGATCTAGAAATTCCAAGTTTTTTCCAAAATGATGGTTCGTTTACTTTTACCGTTTGATTCACTATTGTGTTGACAAGTTTATACCGGGTCAACCTTTGAACCTTCACTGTGAACTAACGGCTGGTCGTAAAAAGCTCCGGATGCTCTTCAAAAATTCTCTGAATTCGAAAATTCTCTGATCTCTATCCAAATATTTACAAAAACAACACCGTTCCATTTAAAATTTTCGAGATAATATTGTGACGTTTTCGAAGTTTCGAAATTCATTTTCAACTAGTTTCTCTTGATGTATGGTTATGAAAAGTATCAAGAATCGTTATGGGAGTGGTCGAACCCATAAACCAAAATTTTAGGACTACGTTATTATCTTTACTAATGAACCATTGGAATCGACCTAGAAAAAAAAATTACCCCCACTTTTCCCAGATAGCGCTGTGTTAAAATTAAGAAATTTGGTTTCCGGGTTCGGACCACACCCACGAATTTTATTCGATATTCTAAATCTACGTATTTTAAAATTTTTTTGTTTGATTCCAATGAAGATAACTTCACTCATGGGTATTTCATAAAATCTGACTCAGATCAAACTTTTGGGCGAATCCCTACCAAAAAGGCGAGTGTTGGCCAATCTGTCCAGGAGTGTCAAACTCGATAGTGGGCACCATTATTGAATCAAACGAAAATCATTACTGCTGTTTTCAGGAACAAAACAAATCTCAAATCTCTTGTTTTCAAAAGAATCTTTGAACACCAAGTGACAGGTTAAACTTCAGTTACACATTTGTTTTGAGATCGCTTTGAAAGAAGAAGCAGATGGTATAGGTTGCATTATTAACGCTGAGATTATTATTATGATATCTTAGGTAGGTTGAATTTGTTAGGTAGGTTGAACAGTTAGGTAGGTTGAATTTGTAAATTACAACTTACAACTGCTAGTAGGGTGGCCTCATTCATAATGAGATTTTATCGTCGAGTCAATCGAAACACCTTTTATCTCGAGTAGGAAGTCCTTTCTAACTCCCTACAATCCTTTTTTCCGAGCAAATAAGTCTGTCTAGACTCCAGAGCTTTTATTCCTGAAGCCCTCGTAGGTTTCACGGTTCGTGAGGGTAAGAACAATTAGATGAAAAGGAGTTGTTTCTTCAGAAGAGCTAACTCAGAAATAACAAGAGGAAATAACTAAGTGACGGAACTAGGAAAAGATGGGCTATGGTGCTCGTTTGTCGACGAATAAATAGAGTTTCTTTCGCCGAAAGGTTCTACTTTTCATCGAGAAACATTTGCTCAAAAATAAATCTGCCTATCAGGCGTCGGTTAAGTATTCAATAAATAGAGAAATAATGTCTGTATCAATATCGATGTCGGGGCTAGCTTCAATTTTATTGAAAATGATGGAAATCGAATAGGTGTGTTCTTCGCTTCAAGTTTCACACTTCTACTATTTCTTGACCTCCTTTCGTTGCGTTTCACTGCACAGTCACTACAAGTACTGCACTATTCTACTAGTACCATTGAATATCGTGTCATAAGAGGTAAGTGTCTGTGTCATCGTATCCATCGTGCTATACGCTCCAAAGGTATTGTAACGTATTGTAAGGCATTATATATGTTTCCATGAAATTTTTCGATTTCTTGTGTGGGATAATCATTGGTTCAATATCTATTTCATCGCATAATATGTGAAACCTAATAATATTTTATGAACGTTACATTATTTTTTGTGCCAACGGAAAGAAGGTATAAGTTCCCCAGAGTTTACCTTAGGGAAATAATCAACCGATGCGTAAGAGGTTTTGGTGGTTATATGATTCAATTTGTTGTGATCAATCTTTATTTTAGCACATAGATAATATTACTAATAACATAACTGCAGCATATTTTTCAGAAAGCTGAAAGGTACCTAATCAGTAGCATTACGCTCATTTTCCGCTAAAAGCATAACCTCAAATAGATTTTCTTCAAAAATTCGCTAAAAAAGGGAGGAAACAATCCGTAGGAAGTGTACATTGGAATGAAAAGGTGATGGCTCATTTTGATTGATAACGTTATGATGATGATGGTGGTTCCGAGGTCTTCAGTTCACTTCGGCCCTTTCTTCTTGTTTTCTCTCCCGTTGCACGTGGTGGTCGGATTTCCACTTGCCCCGGGACCCGTCCGCACTGCAGGTTTCTCTACTGCATCTGACTTAATGCCGTTGGCAGTTTGTCGGTGTTTACTCTCCTCTCCTAGTGACATATTCTGCTATAGAAGAGCGACTACAAGCATTTTGCTTTCTCGGTCGTACGTTCCTGTTCTAAAACACTATATTTATTTGACCTCTATTGTGCATTCACGGTTCCTGCTCTGCTTTCGAATATGGTTTTATTTTGTGCAAAACGATCTCCCGCCCACTCCCGCTGGCAACCCGAACCTATTGAACAAAGAATATCCCTTCCATGAAACTTCTCACTTAGTAAATTCAACTTAGACATATTTACTTTGATTACAAATACGTTGGAAGGAAGATGGAAAACCTCAGGGAAAAAATAATAGAAGGCAAATCGATGGCATCACATGATAGACACGTATCTTTGTTTTTTGGGCTTAAAAAAGAAAAAGCTTCTTATCTCATCGTCCCATGGTTCGAATTTTGGGGAAAAATGAATGTACTGCCCTCTAGAGACCTTTAGGTTATTCAAATTCCGAGAATTCCGCCAAGATCTGAACCATAGGACGATGAGATAAGACGTTTTCTTTAACAAAAATCATGTGTTGCCTCGTAACATGAAAGTGGAGAAGATCATTTTCCAGTTCGCACTGGAATTGTGTTGCCTTGATGTTTTCTACTTGATGGAAGGAAAACTTTCTAATTACGAGTATATTCGTTTAAATGCCTACGGTGATCGAATTCGAGCAAGTTCACCATGTTTATACTTTCGACGGAAAATATGGGGCCGAATCAATTACCTCGCGATGAAGTTCACAACTACATTATACCTTCTCGGAATGTAACGTAGAAGAATTCAGTCATCGACCGACAGTACAGTACGTGGTAAAGAACATTCTTAGGAAGAACAAGAGTGCAAACAGTACTCAACTTTTTTCTTTGAGGCCAAATTTTGATAACGGTACAAATCGATGAAATTTCATCTATTTCATAGTTGTTCATAATTCAAAGGACCAAAATTCTTTTTTTTCTGACCGGTGGTGGGGAACCTCCTTTGAGTAGGACTGGGCTTAATCTCAAATAGTTTACTCGCTATCAATATTATCTTAGACTTCAACAAGGTTAAACAAATATTGGTTCCGTTCCCCTGTACCGAGAAGAGGCCTTTGTGTTAGGCCACTACGTCAACATCATGACCGAACTTCTCCCACAAATTCGATCTTCTCGAATCAGTCTCCATTTAGATGAGATGGTACCTGCCTGTTTTGATTGTTCTGAGACTTTTGAACCTGAATCATTGAAAATTCGTCAAAATTTAATGATTTCTCCGCAAATATCGGGCACTCGATGTATAATACAACCCTTGATCAACCCTAATAGGAACTGTTGTAATTTTTGTATTAATAATAATTCTGAAAATTTGTCCACTACGGTTTATCATCTATGTACACATCGCCCTTCTGTCTAGATCACTGTTCTGTGTACGATATCCTCAAATATACCAAATAAATAGGATTGTGAGCTAAAATATTGTTGAATTTTCATATTTACTTTCATTTATATAATTCTGGGGTTATTTGTATTATTTATATATTGTTTTAATTTTCTTGATCGATCAACGATAGTAGTGTGATTTCTATGATATTGGAGCAATGACGTCACAGCGTGGATAGTGAAGGGGGTGGTTAGGACCATTGCGGGGAGTGGAAGGAATGGCGAGAGGTGAAGTGGATGTCGTCAGGGAGAGTCTAAATAGTTCAAAACGATTTCATATGATACAGGGCGTCCTAAATTATATAACCAGAATCAGGTCGGGAAGATGAACCGAAGAAAACCAGTTTCAATACAATGAAAGACTAGTAACTAGTCTGTTTGATTTCATCACCTCAGAAAATGTAGAATGAAGTTTCCTCGCTACCAGTTTAAACCACTGACTTCTAATGAAGTGCCACTATGTGGCTGCTACTCGAACTGACATGTCAATTTGTTGTCTCAAAGTAGGTTTATGGAACTTCTGGCATGAACGTTCGGGAGAATAGGGAGGAGGGAAAATTCTTCGTACGGCCGGACAGAATCGAAACCTAAAACGGGTATTGTGGGCCCAAATAGCGGCCTAATGACTGCCGCCCACGAGTCAACTTGTTGTTAATTACTGTTTGTTTTATGGTTTTCATGTCAACAGCCGCGAGTTTATTTGCATTCGTGAGTTCACCCGCCTGAGCACATTTCTTGATCTGTGAAAAGCGATTGGAGACTTTATCCACAACATAAATCCGCGATAACGGAGCCAAACTCCATCTCGACCACCCACGATCGAACCCTCGTTTCCTCGACGGCTAGAAGTGCAAAAGGAACATTAGTGAAACTTTTGCCACACCGCGGACGGGTTTGGGATATTTAGTCGGTCGGCAATCAAGTAATTGCCAGCAAGTTCTCGGCTCCTATCCCGCCCTGCACCCTTCACGTCCTGACCTCAGCTGCCTGGGAAGGAGAAAAGCCTCATCGATCCGACGGCGGAAAGAACAATTGTCCGCGGCACTTCAGAGCCAGCGCGAGGCACACATAACTTGAAGTAATTGGAGCCCAAGTTGTGGTGGTGCCCGCCAACTTCGCGGTAGAAACGTTTCTAATAACTTCTCGCAATCACACAGCTCCTCGTTTCCAAATCTCCAAACATCTTCAGTGACGTTGTTTACGACGGGATCACGATGATCAAGCGCACTGCGTCCCTGACGTGGTGTTCAAACTTCCCAAACTTGATGTAGTTGTTGTTTTTGAATCATCGGCACTTCTTACCTAAGAAATCAATTCATCCCTTGTGAAAATTGCTCGCAGTAAATACTACAGCCCCCCCCCTCCCCAAAGTATCCATAAGTATCCATAATAGATTCCAACAAACTATGCAATACCGTATAATGACATCGAAGGGAACAAGGCCATTGTGAAACTTGTAGGGGCAAATTGATGGCTAACACAGTTAACATCCGTGGGGGACAATAATTTTCTGCAATTTTTGGCTGTCGAGTCACAGTTTTAATAGGTAAACATGAGTAAAAATCGAGGAAAATTCACTCCTGAAAATCCAAAAAAATAAATAATTTTATATATCCGAACCCATTCAACTTAAATCCACCGCTAGAATTGTGTCAGACCATTTTGCTTGAACTACCATCATATTAAGAAAGTATCACTGTACCATGCAAAAAGATGTGATATCCCCCCAAAAACAACTTCTTTCAATGCTGTTGGAGGGAGCTTTTTGCAAGGCTTCTGACAATTGGATGACACAGGCAGTAGTGTTGGTGATGAGTACTTAGTGCTGATACAACAGTAAAGTAATGAGCCATTTCAGGCTGACGGACATCGCAAAAGCAAGGCGTCCAAGAATTGTACAAGTACTACTGGTGGTCACGATTAATCAGTGGTGGTTCAACTAGGTACAGTGAAGTTATGCTCCAATTCAGGCGTATTCATCTGTCAAAAAGCTCCCGCCAACAGCATTGAAAAAGCGAAAAGCTCCTTGCAGGTGCAACAGAGGAAACATACCTATTCGGTGAACCCAAGGGGGACTGTGGGTGAAAGTGGGGTTGTGGGAAGAGACAGGGAACAGGAAAACATTGGTGGTGGTGGTTAGGGGTAGGAGGATCAGGTTTCTATATACACACGCAACAGCGAGGTGCGAAGCACCGAGCATCCTATATGCGTGGCAGGCGGGCAAAATGGATATCATTCCTTTTTGTGGCTGAGGAGGTTTTTTGGCGGACCAGTTTTTACAACGGAGTTGTTTTTGTGGGGATGTCTATTATCAGACTCCGTTTGACAAATGCTTCTCAAATATATTTTCAAGTCAGAGTGATACCTAGTATTATTTATATCGGATGTTTTAGTTCCTAGGTAAGTGAAAAAGTTTTTCGCGTTTTTGTCTATGCTACATATTTATAAGTCCAAACATTGAACTCATCGTTCCAAAATCAATCCACGATTTCATCACTATACTTTTACGAATCTCCCTTCCCTCCTGCACGTTCGTGATTCGCATTCTTGGGCACTTGCCAGAGAACGCCGAGACTCGTCTTGAGGTACAAATGATGTCTAAGTTATATGCAGAAGTCTCCTTTTGTTGATGTGTGGGCAGCCACTCCCTCGCCCACCTTGTAAATAACGTGAAGATAGCGAGAATAGAAGATCTCGATGCGTCAAACCTTCTTCTATGGATTAGGATGAATCAACGACATTTGGGTCGTGTTTCCGTTTAAGCTATACTGGCAGACATTTGTCCCTATATTTTATTCAGGATTGGGAAACTACTTCGTTTATGGATCAAAACACAAGAACTCCTAGTCTAAAACCTCGTATTCTGAAGAATCGTTTCAGTATTCGGATTGAGCATTTTCAGTTATTATTCATCAATAATGTATTGAACATTTCTTAGGGGTTTCGTTCAAGTTCATCACCCAAATTTTTACTGATGCGATGAGAAAGCCACGTAGGAGTTTTATCCCAAATATATCTCACCCCTTTGAGTTTCCAACGGCCTTCGTATTAGAACTTGAAGCACGGAGTTTTAGCTTCCTACTCTCAACATCACAAAAAAATGTAAAATGCTCTGTAAAATACCAATAGTCGCTCGTTCTGATATTAACCTTGTACAACATCCCCCAACAAAATGCTCTGCAAGCTTTTACCTCGTGTTCGAACCACTAAGAAGTACAGTAACTTCAGCAGGGCTACATTGGATCATGAAAGCGGAAGTATTTATAATACTGGCTGGTGATGAAGTGTGAAGGATCCAGTTTTCAATGAAAGAATCATTTGATAAGGCGATGATTATTTGGTTATTCACCCATCTTATTGATTTATTATTTATACTTCTCTGAAACATAGCTATTCTCTCTCCTGAACGGGATTCCTCATATTAATACAATACTGTGACCATAAAATCGTACTTTTCTCAGAAAGTAGTTCTACTTTTGCCTACTACAATATTACTTCAACGAAAAGAGCAACTCCAAGTGGACAATGCCACGTGGCCTTGTATGTCTAAGATAAGGTTTCGTTATGCTGTTCGAAACTATCCAACAGACAGGGCGTTGTTACCAAGCTTACGACTGTCTGATATGTACTTCACTGACACATTGACATGTCTTCTCCGATAAAGTGGAAGCCGAGTGATGCCAACGGTGGGATGATAAGGCAAAGCGTTTCGGTGGATTCGCATTCAAAGTGTATGTTGGTCAGTTATGAGAACCGTGGAGTGTCCTTTAGGGCTGACTCCTAACTGATTGGTCATGGAAGCATGGATTTACAGCCCTAATCAATCATGTCAGGATGAAGTTAAACACTAGTAGTCCCGCCATCCAAATCCGATAAGAAATTTGAAACACGTTGGTCCCACCAGGTTGAATGTGTTTCAAAATTTAAAATACGCTTCTTGTTCAAACGGCTTATTTTGCTCAGTTTCGTATTGAATGCGGATTCGCAAAACCACTGATACTTCGGAAAATAGTATACCATGTTGATTTAAATATTAGGGAGCAATAATATGTGAGTATATTATTGACTTGCTAGTACCATTAGCCACATACGGCCTTGTCATTTGCCCACGAGCTAACAGCCTTGCATGTTTGATCCTCCTAAAGCACCCTCCCCTCATTGGCGCTTTCCATTCAACTCATAACTCTCGATAAGCCCTTAATCTCATCCGTTTATAGCGGAGGCACCGAGCAAATTCGATTCAATTCCGGACGTCCTAAATAGGTCATCAGTTATTGACTCAGTCATTGGACGGTAAAATCCTTAAAATCCCTCTCATTCCTCAGGCTTTTCCAAAGTCACGACGTCAGAGCTAAGTGTTGTGGAATGTTTTGACGCTCCTCAATCGTCTGTCAAGTGAATGGGCGTTGTAGCATCCCAACATCGTTTCATAGATTCATAGATATAAGTTCATGCATCAATGATTAATTGTTACGATACACCCCCCAACAACCTATCAAATTTTGGCAAATGTGGAGTTTTTTCAAATCTATAAAACATGTAATTACCAATTTTCAGATAGTCATATTAAATTTATAAATTTCATCAATACGTGTTTCACTTGAACACATTTTTGTGCCAGAGATGGTATTCAAGTATTTTAAACTAAATCCTTAACTGACTGTGGTATAAATCCATTTATTGCATGGCCAATATTTGAGAGAAAGGGATTTACTAACTCGCTGACCTTGTACGACACGCCCACGAATTGTACCAAGCGCAATATGTCAAAATCTATTTGGTCGGTGATTCTGTCGAAAATGAATTTCAGATTGGAAGCCACCCAACTCTCAGCTATAAAAACGAGCCGCTGTCATTAGTGCATGAGACCTATTTTTTACTGTTGTATGAAACGATTTGCACTCGGAGCCCGATTGCCCTCGGTAACCCAACAATGAAAACATTTTCTTATTATACTTTTTTTACGGGTGCCAAAATCTATATCAAATACTATAAAAAGAAAGACGATTGTTTTCGCAGTCTGTGTTGCAATATTTGTGGCGGTGTATTTTCGTATTCCACTCGACAACTTGCAACAAGCTTTTGTGCTTCGGAATATTATTTGACGGAACTTTGAAATTTATTCCAAGAGTAAATCTAGCAACTGTCAATCTCGCCTTTGGTCGATGATTTTCTCCGTTGTAACCAGATTTACCCACTATCCCGAGCTTATTGTGATATGTACTTTTGAATTTGTGTTCTACAGCTATTCTCTAACTATCCAATTTTATTTATATCGCTGTCTAGAATCAGCTGCAAATTACCTGGCATATTATCTCATTTTATCATATTCGGTATACTTTTGGTATCAATTATGCATCTCTTATAAGTAGATGAAAGATGTGATAGACATCAGTATTGAATAAACCCATTGCTAACTACTCTTCCAAGCTTGCCGTATAGTGCTAGAGCACCCTAGAGGGTTTTCTTTGCATGATCTAATTTCATCTGAATTGTTGCCTGAAGCGCATTGGTTTCTCGCGTGCCAAGAGTTTCATGATAACCACGGACAGGCATATTCATCAAGCCTTGTAAGGGCGCATTTAACCTACGTTACGTCAATTTATATAACCATAGGTCAATAAGGTCTGTAGTATTATGCATTTGTTGCATTATTGTATTTTTACTTCATTGGTAACTGGTATAAATAAAGCGACGGTAAGGTACACCCATTCCGTGATCGTGGGTTATTATTATACTCGTAGGTATATTTTCAACTGTGGAGTTGTAGTAATTGTACTTTCCTCGAATCCATTTCCTCAATATTGCTCTAATATTTTGGAAAGAAGTTGGACATTATCGGGTTACACTGAATTCTCATTTGGGGTGAAAGTAACTACGACTTCTGCCGTCCTAAGAAAGAAAGTCCTAACTCCATTTTGGAGCTTTTCGAGGTTAGGACTTATTCCTATAGATTTAGACGAGATCAACCGATTGGATTAGGTTAGAAAGCCCAATCTCCATCAGAAGTACTTGAAAATCAACTGTGTAACGGCAGTTCTAATTTCTACTCTATAGAAAATTCTCAGCAGTTCACAAAACCTCGTTTGTCTCAAAGCTATCAAAATGGAGATAGGACTTTCTTCCTTATGACGGCAGACTTGTCCTTATGCTTTCCATCCTACTTATGGTGTAAAATGTAATACGAAATTGAGATTCCAAAATGGTTAAAATTCGTCTTCAAAATGAAGTAGTATTTTTCGACCCGCATCCCGAAATAATATGTTTGTTTGTACACTTTTCCGTCTTTTAAAGTTGAAGTGGGATTTGTTGATTCTACGT
This sequence comes from Stenodema calcarata, assembly GCA_963920205.1. Lineage (NCBI taxonomy): Eukaryota > Metazoa > Arthropoda > Insecta > Hemiptera > Miridae > Stenodema > Stenodema calcarata. The sequence goes on along the minus strand of OY986052.1, from coordinate 20,579,423 downwards.
ACCAAACAGTGTTCAATTTTATGTGGCAATGGGCCCAGCACTACTGGGATCTAGCATTTGAGTTGCGTTTTTCGTGAGGCTTGATCCCCGGAGTATTAGCGAATTTTCGAACAAAAAAAAAAAAAAAAAAAAAAAATGAAGCTATTGTTCTTGGTCCAACATTTAAAATTTGTGTACCAAAATCCGTTTCAGACTATCCTGAAAAATTACCCATAAATTCCCAAAATGAAACAGTCTGACAAGTGACACCTCATTTGAAAGGTTTTTTTTTACGCTGAACACGATGGTGAAGTCATTGCGATATCTTAAAGATGACGAAATTAACAGCCTTGGTTATGTGATTTTTATTTAAAATGAAAACAAACCATGTAATCGAGGCTGTTTATCTCTTCATCCTTCGGATAAGACGTGCGTTAGGTCGAAATTTACATCTTTTTATCTCTCTCTCTTTCTCTATGTTTATATATTATCAAATCACGCGCAAGTCCGTCATAAACACAACCCTGTTACTTTACCGAAAATTTATAAGGAAATACATTTACAATAATGGAAACTTGCTGTAATGGGTCTGGGATTTAACCGTTCTATTTGGATCCCATCATCAGTTCAGTCTACTTAAAATGCTTTTTTGGCCATTGTTTGTCATGAAAATGTTTCCAGGGTCAAGTTTAGTATGCGAATACATTTTAAGGTAGTTCAGGTTCTTACTATGCCGTCAACGCAAGGAATTTGTACAATATGCCACATATGATTCGCTGACTTCGTTCTGCGAAAACCTCTTCGGTGTTCGGGTCGTTGCCGAATGATGTACGGAAAGTCCGCAGGGAGGTGGTAGAGTGGTATCTGCCCCTCTGGTTTAGGTAGACAGTTGACGTTATCTCCTTCCGCACACTGAGAGAGGTTTGCCATCACTTTACCCTCACTTCTCCCGCCCCATGGCCATTCTTTCGGTGGCCCTGGACAATGGATCGTACCGCAATATCAAACCAGAGTTCTCTCTGGCCATTTTATTTAACCCTCCCTCCAATACTACCCGTCATGTCACTAAAACCCCTTCATTTGTCAACTATGGCTCTCTGTTTCTGTATGTACATTTTTCCGTCCGTGATCTTTGCGCTCATCCACATTGGATTTCAAATATTTTGCAACGGACAGGCGATAGATTACCTATACCATCTCTCCTCCTGATCAGCTGAATGCACACGACGGTCGAATTCCTTGCATATTTTACGTTGGATTTATGGTAATCCACACAGATAACATCGTGGTTCCCTCCAGTTGTATTTCTATCGGAATCACTGAATAGCTTGTTTCTCCTCCGTGTTATGTCCTTTGAAGACGATTGACACCGTTATCTCAGTATATTTTCTCTTGCTCTCCTTTTGTTTGTACACACACCACGCCTCCCTCATAATCGGATGAGACTTCTGAATATACACGAAGCTTGGTAAATGACTCAGAGGTTTCATCTTCCATTTTGTTACAACGTGGAGTTTTGCCATAAATGTACAAATAATAATGATAAATGAAAGTGTATGGGCGAGTATTATTATGGATTTCTTCCCTCCAGGTCGTTCGATTTATCGAATCTTGAATTAATACATTTGATTCTAATACGAGTATATCGTCACTTGAAATCCCACATGGGCTAACTCACTTTTCTCAACTTTACAGGCGAGACAAAAAACGTGTGCCCAGTCATGCTATAGACTTTTCTGCAATTTTGTTTACAGTTCATCTCATTACACACTCGTATGGAGACCCAAGAATAGTAGAACAAAATTGCAGGAAAGTTTATAGCAAGACTGCGCACACGTTTTTTGTCTCGACTGTAAAGTTGGGAAAAGTGAGTTAGCCCATATGGGATCTTAAGTGACGATATCAAGGTTGGTATGAACTGCCGAGTTTTGGTCCATTGAAGTTAGTCAAATAACACCAGTATGGCGGTTATAGTAGAGAACGGGTGGTTATGGCCCATACGTTACACCTAATGCAGTGAAAACCAATATCCTATGCAACTGGCTATCCCTGGCTTGGTTTAATCCATATTGTACGCTGTATATATCCAACGGTTCGCTATTATTGCAATACTCCCCTCTCGGGAAATTCATAAAACAAATTGAGTTTTGATGTTAAGTATAAATCCAGTTATAAACACCTCGTAAAAATTCCCCAGCCGTTCATTTTTTCCCTATCTCCCTTATTTTATATCGAACTACCTATTGAACCCCTTAACATAAGTTGTATTCCCGATCAATAAAAACCAATCATGAAAGGGGGGCAGTAGAGCTCGTTCGACCCATAAAGCCCTCGCAATGCCCACCTACGACCCACTGTGAGCTCTGGTTTTAATTTCCTGCGTCGAGTAGGTTTTAGCTACAAAGTACGCTGAAGGACCTCCATAAAAGCGACTATCCGTTGATGGGATACTAAACGGTCGGCCGCCGTTTTATGAGTAATTCTCCGTCGTATTCTTGCTGGTTTTTATTATGCTGCTCTTGAACCGAAACTCATTAGGTCGAGCTCCAGAATCACTCGTTTCTTCATTACAGCAAATCACTTCATGGGCCATAATATTGGGGAAAATTCACTGACCCAGCCGTACTGCGAAGAACAAGTTGATCAATGTGTCGTAGGTACCCGTACTCGAAGTCGGAATACGATTAAAAGAATCAGTTGAAATCCGAGTCTTTCTTGATGTATTCACAAGTGTTATTTAAGATATTGTCTACATTAAACTATTGGTTGCTGTACGGTATTACGCAATTTCATTTCTAACATTGTTTTTATTTTGTTCTAGTTTGCGGAGATATCCATGGACAGTTCTACGACCTTATGAAATTATTTGAAGTCGGGGGTCCACCCGCTTCTACGAAGTACCTTTTCCTCGGCGATTACGTAGACAGAGGTTATTTTAGTATAGAGGTGAGTAATTGAAATGTCATTTAGTTATTGGTTTTTGAGTCGTAACTCTTTGGTATCACTCTTATAGATTAATCTCTCGTACATTATTCAATTCGTGAATCTTGTACGTATGTATTGTTGCAATATATTTGTAAGGTCATATCAATATAATGGGTGTAATTCCTATGTAGAATAGAATAGAAAAGGTTGGTTGAGCTTGTTGAGTTTGAAAAGATTCATAATATGAAGTCGTATTGTTCATGTTTCAAAAACTGTATATTATACAGTTTTTGAAACATGAACAATACGACTTGGTACAAAGCGGCAGGTTAATAAATAAATACAAAATGTCAAATCTACAAATGAAAATTCTATGTATGCAGACGTTATTTGAGTATAATAGGATGGATGTCAATTTTCATGTTTTGGTTACTTACTTTGTATTAGTAGGTCCACGCAGATCGGTGAGATGTTTCAAACAGTTTGGGACTTCATTCTGTTGACAATCTAGGGTCCGAGTTGTTTCTAGGTGACCATCAAGTGGTTCATAAGTGATGAGTAAACCAAACCAGGTTGTTAAGACCGGATTTTCAGATCCGGTCTTATATCACGGAACCTTGATGAGACCTTAATTCCATATTGTACGAAGTTATCCACCGTGAACCAAATAAACGGGCGAAGAGCGCCTTTTTGAGATTCGAAATCGGTTTAACGAGTCGGAGAATGATTGGGAGAATGCCCTCTCGATACACAATAAATTGGAAACAGACGAAGGACCAATGTCGGAAAAGCGTTTCCAATTAATGTCGATTCTCATTCTTCCATCTGGGTATGGTTTAACTGTAACGTTAAACTCCAACAACATCGGAAAAGCTTGAGCGACTCTTTGCCATATTGCTGCTATTTGTGAACACCGTATAAATATTATACGTTCGATCTGTTAATGAACAACCAAAGAACTAAACACCAGGATCTCAATCTCGATATGTTTTACCGCTGGGGGTCATGAAAAATGTTGTTACACGGAAAAAAATGTAACGCGATACCAATGAACAGCAACAGGCAATTATACCCGTTCCTCCTACATAATGCTAAGCAATTAGAAATATACTTAACGACGCACTTTTTTTACATCAGACAAAACACATAATATGTGTTTTACAGGGAGAAAATGAGACATATCCGTGTATCGATGTATCTGCATGTATTGTAAATTGTCAACATCAGCTTACTGATTTGCTTTACAATCATTTTGTTGGAATTATAAATTGAATAGATCATAATATGATCTATTCAATTTATAATTCCATACCATATTATGGGACGTTCAATCCACAAAGATGTAGGTAGAGTTGTGGAAATTAAAAATAAAGAAAACAGTCACTCCTTTAGCCGAACAAAAAGCATTAAATGAATCTTGCTAATTTAGTTGTCGTTATAAAGTAGAGCGGCTGTGAGTGGAAAATCTTGAAAAAGTAAAATAGGTGAGTGTTTCATAGCTTTTGGACTAATCCAGAAGAAACGTAACAGCTTGACCTGATTCAATGCCAGTTTTCAAGAACCTCGACATTGATTTCGTTTGTGCAAACGTGAACTTCAGGGGTGTATGAAATGTTTGATGCATGGCCTTTCCTAATCTGTTTCAGGGCACTCTAAATAGAACGCTTGATTTCAAAACGTAATGAACGATCAGTTCAGAGCGTCATTTCATCTAATTAGATGTGCCCAGTCGCTATCACACCAATATGTTCTATTCATGATATGGAGTTAGTAGTTGATTTAATATTCTAATCCCGAATACCTCCTACACTATGCCATGATCACAACAGTCGCCTTACAACCGACCGAGCTGTAACCCTCTCCTACTTTGTCGGTTTATTATTGCACATTAGGCTAATCCATTCCGATACTAGGCGGAGGGGTTCGTGACCCGCCAATGTATATCGTAACTCGCGAACGCGAGCTCGCTCGACACGCCAACGGCTTTTTGTCGCTGAGTTTCACTCTCTCGTCTGTTTCTTCTCCTGTCGACCAAATGACACCCTCGATCCTCCGTATTAAACTGATCAGCGTGTCTGTCATTCGTGTTATATTTCCAACTGGATACAATACAGACTGATGCCGAAAAGACGAAGATTGGAGTGAGTTGTCACCCGGAAATGTTTACAGTATTCAGCGGCGTATAGGCAGCATCAAAGGATCTGTGACGTGACCCAGTAGCCGGTGAAACTGAATGAGAACTCGAATGTATTCTAATTGCAATATCGTAAGGAAAGGGCCTAAACGGACGCCCGTGCCAATTGAGACAAAGAAAATAGAAATAGATCGGTCACTTTTCTGAGGAAGAACGGAGAGTGCAGACCAACAAGCCGTAAATTGTAGGCCCTAGGAAACCGAACGACTTGGAGAAGATAAGTGAGGGAGATGAATTAGATTGGAAAGACATAACAGACGATGAAGGTGTTCGCTAAAGACAGATAAGGATGGCGCATGTTCACACAGGCCCTACGCTCCTAATCGGAGTGAAACAGAAATAGCAGAAGTAGTTTGGAGGATTTGCTGGTAATTTAGCATCCAACACTCACTCTGATTCGAAACCTAAAATTAAAACTTCATCGAAATTGAAATAATGTGGAATATAAACGATTAGAATCCTATCGAACTAGATGGTGTATTAAGTTATCAAGTCTACAAACCAAATCACAAGAAAAACAGAATAACAAAATTGCAATACTACGTATATATAATATATATACGTAGTATTGCAAATATTATTTCCATAATGTATACCATGGTGGCGATTTTACATGATGATTTATGATGATATTTAAAATAATCATGTGAATTTATATGATTTAGAAGTACGGAACTCGTTATCTAGTCGCGCGTTACAGTTTTTCTGGGATGGAAGGAATTCCTTAAGATGAACATTCTATTGATCATACCGGACAAGTACTCGAAAACTAACCTGAATATGCTGTCGTTGATATTACATTTTTTATGCATCTTGCGATGGTACTGGGAAATTGAGTACGAAACAACTCAAAGACGCATTGACAAAGAGACAACTTGATTTGTCTGATCAAGAAGAGAAATACGTTTGAGAGACGTGAAGAAAAGTTATGTTTTAGTTATATCGCTTACATCCGACCTTTCGTGACTTCTATGAGCCACGTTTTGTTTTAACTGACATGCGAGTCATGTTTGTTTTAACTGAGCGTTGTGAGCTTTGCAAGGTCGTACCTCTTGTATTATGATCCTAATGATCTAGCTGCACTATCAACATAGATGTTATATGACTTTACAAGGTCCTCTACTTCTGTTATCACCCCAGCTTCTATCATAGTTACGCCATCGTGGAGTAACTGAAATCGTCAAAGAATTATTTCCAATCATGTCAATTCATTAGCTCGTTTATACGATGAATTTACTTAATCAAATTGTCACAATGAATGTCAACCACGCGGCAGATGTTCAGTTGGGGATTGATTAGGCTTGATCGTTCAATCGAGATAAACTGACAGCGGATTCCACAGAAAGGTTGGATAGAAAGTTCCCAGGAAGTGAAATAACCGTTCCGTGACCACTTACCGAGCGGTTTGGGTCGATGGGCGATCATGAATTCGTGAGGTAACCATTGCAAACCTAATTGTGAAGCGAATAATTTGACACACATGCTAGTTATTCATTTTGAATGATCGGCCTTAACATACACCGCTAACGTAGGCTCAGTGTAATGGTATAGTATTATTACATGGTATAATACCATTACACTGAGCCTACGTTTACTTTTCCTATGTCATCTTAAGTATATTCATCAATAGACACAGTAATGTAACGAATTGCAGATGGCTTTTCTTGATCATTTGTAGTCCAAGACAACGGAAAAAAATCTGACTCGTGTCGTCTGAGCTATTGTCAAGTTGTGAAGCTCTACACATACCCAAACGTATGGCTTCTGTAAGATGCAACCTTTTTTTTCTTTATTTGAAACGATCCGACGAATCTAATACACTTGACTTCGTGAATTGAACGGCAGGTGAGTCGAGGAGCCATGGGGAACTTGGCAATATGTCGACACATAAACTTGTCGACACCTCCTGTCGACATATTTCCACACCAGGTGTTGAAGAACGTCGATAACGCACATCTTTGAAACTGGTCGACGGATTTATGTCGAAAAATTTGAGATCCGTTTTCGCTGTATTTCAACAACAGGAGTTGAACATGAGCTAAAAACACCCCTCTTGAAACTTGTCGACTGCTAAACGACGACAGAAGGGGTGGTTTGGCCACTACCTGTCCTCAGCCTTGGTCCCATGGGGTCTTTCAATCCGAGGATTATTCATAATTACTGTCTGAGCCATGTACAAAAAATGGGGGTGAGCTGGTATCAATCCCAAAGTTATTGAAACTTTGAGGGGTTGTTTGAGGATGGTAGAGGGTATGTCTGCCTGAGTTTTCGAACAGGAAAACCCTGAGCTCTTTACATGGGAGGGGGAGGGGGTAGAAGAAAGGTATTGAGAAGGGAGTTGTGGGTTTTAGATAATACATGTACTAACACAGGGGAGGGGGGCGCAAGAAAACAGCGAAATGTTCCAAAGTTTTTCTGTTTTTCGCGTATAACTCGAAACGTACGCGTCCTACAGAACATATTACTCGAACATCGAATTCCGCGTCGAACGACGTTTCAAACGTTGAAATCGGTCCTGCCGTTCATCGGCAATCGTCCGCTGAAGACAGGCGATTTTGACAAACTTTCATACACTTCTAACGCCTGTTGTTGGAGAACGAATGTTTGGGTTGAAAAATGCCAGACGACTAAAGTGCGTTTTTAAATTTGAAATTCACTCACTCCAGTGGTGAGATATGGATTTAATAATCAAATTGAAAAACCAGGAAAAGTCGCAGCGCCAAATTTCCGCTTTAGTCCAGGTGCCTTGTTAAAAAAAAATCGGGGTGGCCAGCAAGCTCTGTTGGCCTCAACTCCAAAGGTGACGAAACTTTTAGGGGTTGTTGGTGGATGGTAGACGGTATGACATTGTGTGATATAATTTTACTATTCGACTCCTGAATTTTTCCACATTTTGTAAAATTTTGGTTGCCTGTATCTTGGTTATTACTGGGCCAAAAAATGTTTGACCAATGAATTTTAAAGGAAATTTTTGAGAAGAATGATCAAAAATTTTGAATTACAAATGATTAAAAAAAATTTGGAGTTAGAATGATGTAAGCAGAACGTGGAACCAGCGTGAATAGCAGATCATAATAGATAGCAATTATAATAGATGAACCTACTATAGTACTAGTTATCCTGCTCGATTCGTAAACGAAATTCAAATATTACCTATTTAAATGTTTTGCAACATGAGTTTTGTTTTTAGCAATGTGATTTTTTTTCCTTTTAAATGCCTTTCTACGAGTTTAGAAAATGACTTTCACGTTGTATCTTAAGGTACCGATAGCCAATCCCATAAATTTTATAAATAAAAAACGTGATTGTACATGCTCATTTATGTGAATATTTAAATAATTTTTAAGACATAGTAGTTCAGCATGTATTGACTCCATTCACAACCCCTTATCAAAATTTGTGAGAACGGCTAATTAAATTAGAACAAAATTTTTTTTCCTCACCTTATCGCTCAAAGTCTCAGTAGCTGTACAAATGTGCTTCAAGTGGCTCTCTGTCGAATATAAGTGTCGAGATAAGCATCTCATATTGAATAGTCACTATTCAATAGTGTCAAGATCGTCCTTTTATTCATATATTCATTTATTACTGTACTGCAGTAAGAAAATTAGTTTCATGTTATTCAAAATTATGTTCATACTCCCACATCCGAAGTTATCTATATGCTCAGCGCGTTGCATAATAAGGTTAGATGAAGTTTAATTTGATATTTCCATAAGGAACTCGATATTATGAACTCTCCGAGGATCTCGATATCTAAGGTAATCCGGACATAATAATCCGTCGAATATACTGGTGTTGTGGATGACAAAATCATCTTAAACTTGAATTATTCAGTTAGGATTTTCGAGCGGGGGCGAGAGCCAATCTTAATCTACGGAACTTGAAAATGACTTCCTGAAGTTCAATAACTCCTGGTGGAGCTGCATCACTTTATTACCTTGAGTGATTGAGATGGTCGAGGGGATGGGAGCGAAAGGTGAGGGGGAAGTTGTATGTCGAGAGGGACCTCTTCCCAATCCCACGTCCCGGGGAAATAAGATGAAGCAGGAGAGCGGTCAGGGTCGGAGCGGGAGCTTCTGACCTTCCCTTTGCTACTTCACCGCCACTCCTACCAGCAGCGTCCAGGCGTTTCAACCAGTTCCCGAAGGACTTGCCGGCTTGATGGTGGATGAGGGCGGTAGAGGGAAAAGCCTTTTGCCCTAATAATCCCCGGCCCTTGTATGCCCTCCGGTCTGACGGTTAAGCCCCATTTCAGGGGTTGGGGGGAGCACCTTACTCTCGACTTTTATACGTTCTTCGGCGAGTCGTATTTTCGCGGTTTTGTGCTGAGTTGGCAAAACAAAAAAAGAGCATTTTCGAAAGCAATTTCTCAGATCTCCGAATTTCGGTTGTACAGGAGCGTGAAAGAAATCGGAACATGATGGCCCTATCTCGTCAGGGTAGAGAGAAAACACACGAAACAAAATTGATATCAATATTTGGTCATAGACGAGGTACCTGAAATAAAGTATAATAGAAAAAAACCTTTGTTTTGATCCCACAGTTCGATATTTCATCTTGAATCTACGATTCCAGTACTTTCCTACGGTTTCCAGTACTTTCCCCATTCTCAGCGTCAGATAGGTACAGTTTACCAGCCTGGAAACTTGGCACCATAAATATTTACGGTACCCCTCCTTTCCTTCTCATCGTCCGAATCCCCGATACTGTGAGGTGTAGATACATTTTCTCTTTGGAATATGTGCTCAACCCACCGGAATCACTTATGGGTTGGTTCTAGGTGGAATGTGGATCGATTGAACGAACAAATGTTTTGGTCTCTATCACATGAAACTGAAACTCGAATGGCAATAATTGGGCTGTGCCGTTCCAGCGGCCGCCTCAGGTTTCGCTGAGGGAAGCAGCGCGCTCGACCTCATCCCCCATTGACCATCTCTTAACCTGCAATCGTAGTTATACAGTTATCCAGTTGGTGTTGTGCCGAGATGTGTTCATTTTTCACATAATGCACAAGGTTACCTTTACTCACCACTCAGGTTCTAAGGCCAAGTAAAACTCTGATGCTATTTTTCTGCTAAATCTGAATCAAGTAAAAGTTGGACCTGGGTTCTAGGAGTATCTTTTCATCCTCACTACCAAAGTCCTACCAAGTACCTTTGGATAAATGCAGGAAATCGAGCGAAATAGGCCAGACTCTTGTCCCAAGCGTATCCCCAAAACAATTGGACCGATTATGATGAATTATTCAGGGATTATGCTGATGGGGCTCTAGACTTGTATTGACCAAAACCAAAGTATTGTCTGCTCATGCTCAAACGTAAAATGTCTACAAGTCCTATCTTCTGTAATCCGTTAAAAGTTTTGTTGTACCCCATTAAAAAACTGACCTAGGTTACATATGTAATAATGTCCATGTTACAATGCCCACTAGGGAGATGTTCTGGTTGTTTGTCAATACGGCAGTTGTCAGATTCCCATATCAATATCAACTCAATGAACTGCCCTAATCGGTACATTCCAAGTTCTGTGCTGTCGTAAGAAAACTAATCAAACAATCCTATTAATTCGCAAATCTAAATCTAAAAATATATACACCATTGAGAACCGAAAAAAAGGGAAAACGGCTCCTGGCACAAACCCCTCAGATAGACTGATGTGTGTCAAATTTCGGGTGGCCTCTGTTATTTTAGCTAAATAATCATCTTGCTCTGGTTGATATTTGTAAATGTAGGGGGAAGGCGGAAAAAACCCCCGACGAAACTCCCAAAACCATTAGTGGAGAGAAAACAGAAAAAAAGGAGAGGCCTGAGGGATTTGCGCATCACGCTAACGGAGCTTCGTAAGTTAATTAGTGCATCGTTGTGGTGCCCGTGTCACAGAATATTCTCTCAACTTTTCCCGAGGAAGAATTTGCGGAATATTAACGTGAAAAGTGGAAACATCGAGGTAATTATGCCTTGCAAAATCGTGTCGAAATAATTGGTTTGAATGAAGTTACGAACGAGTTTAGAGGTAATGATGAGAATTGAGTAATTTGTAACGAATCGATCCGTTGAGTGAGTAATTGAATGTGATTGATGTAAACTAAACGAGATTCAATGCATATCAATATATTAGATACATATTATGTACATTGAATGCATGGAATTAGTGTTTTGATTCAACCATTCAAATTATGTATATATTAATATGGAGCAACACACCGCCGTTTGAACATAATGCATCCACCCTTATGACAATACAATTATGATTAATTTTAAATTCATATCCAACATACTACAAAGGCACTGGCGCAATTATAACAAGTACGTGTTTGTAACTTATAATGTGTCCCTTATTACGGAACACTCCTGTAATTATATTTACTGCACTCGAATAGTTACCCCCGCAGATAAACTCGTGGGAGAGCAAACTGTATATCAGCGTTGGTGCCAGTGTCTAACTTTTACCGTTGAGTATCTTGTTTGCACAGATGTTGATGCGCGACAGCGCCCTTTGTAGATAATACTCTCGCGATAAAACTAATCGCGTCAAGTGATTCAGATTCATGTTTTTCGAGAGCGAACTTCAACTTGCCGTATCTGTAGTGTATGTGTACTCATACAAACTCCATCTAAATTTGATTCGCTTAATGTCGTGGGTGGTTTTAGTTTCGATGAACCCTACCGCCCTCTTCAACTGCGTCACGTATGGACGTGACCCATGGAGCTGTAGCGGGTTAACGGAACATTTGGCTCATAATATGACCCGCCGCTTTGAAGTTCTTAACATTGTTTCATACCCTGCTCGATCCCTGTTGTCACTCGGTTCTCCGTCACAGACATGGGGAGTAAATGGTCCGTTAATGCCAAGCAGTTCCGTAGCAACTAATCGGTTGATTCGACTCCACTGCTTATTTTATTAGGATTGTTTTATAGGTGGGTTATTCTGATCAGCTATCCTATCCAGCAAATGTTACGGAGTACGTGGTAAATATGGTTATGCTAAAGACGAGTTGCGTTAGATACTGAAATCATCTTAGATATCTTGTTATATTATGCTCTTGGATATTATTCAATAAATGCCACTGTTAATGCGTCGCTGACCGCATTCTCAACTTTTTTAACAATACCGTCAGTCAAAATCGGCGGTCTCCCACTCCTCAGATCGTCATGTACATTCGTACGGCAGTTTTTAAAGTACTCCAGTTGTCAAACTGGTACTATTCCAATGGTCTTCACCACAAACGATTCGTACCTCATTAAAATTCTTATTTGGAGATTTTTCCTTTGAAACGTGGTGACGGACAACGGCGCGGATTTCGCACTTGCGGTAGACTCGACCAAGAAACATTCATGCGACCACAGTCTTCAAAGTACTGAACTCTTTCTCGTCTTGTTTTAACGGTTAGGAGTTGAGCTATACGGCAGAGTAGCCAACGTAGTAAAAACAATATATATATTCCCTACGGTCATGAGAGCCTCTGTTAGCCTACACTTACTGGATAAACCTCGTAATTATATAATGAACCCTAAGTTTGCCTTCAACTTGATACTTAACCTTGTGAAGGCTCAAAATTTATCCTTAGGAATTTGTAGACGCAATTTCAGTTCAGGGTTCAACCCCTAATTTTGGTTATTCTTGGAATATAATTGTCAATTTTACTCTGAAATTAGCTAAATACGTCCCTAGGGTGCTCTTGAATCCTACGGTTGGTACGAAAATCAAATTTTGAAAAAAGGTTTAATTTAATACAAGTTACTATGTTTGTAGAAAGACAAAGTAATGAAATTAACGGTTGAGGTAGTAGATTAGTAATATTGATATTCAGATGTAAATTACTTAATATTATTCTCGACTAACAACATGTGTAACTTAGGCTCCCTTGTTTCGCCCCGATGTATTTTACATACGTGGTATCGCGGACACGGCTTTGTAGCACTCCCCCAGTTAAACAAAAGACATAAGTCAGTTATTCGGCGTAAACCCAGTCCGCAACGAAGGCAATCTACCATTCACGGTTTGAACAGTTGCTTTCCGAGGCAAATGAAACGTTGGTGGGCTCTCAGCTGTGATATTCCGCCTTGCCCCACGATTTTCTGTCCTATTGCTTTATTGTTCCCGGCAATTTATGTGGGGGGGGGGGGGGGGATTCGCTGAATTCACGAAATGTTATGAAATTTAGATTTTCGGGATATGTTTCCCACGACAGTCCTTTCATGTTGAGAGTTATATTAGATATAATAACGAGGCTGAAAATTCTGCCCCAGGCTTTCTTTTGGGTTTTAAATACGCATTAGAAATTCCCGGTGATTATAGAGGATTTCAAGCACATTGGTTTACAGTTGATTCAGCGTTATTTATTCTGCTTCTGTGGAAAGAACAGCTGCTACTGATCCACTCTCACTTCTGATCCATAATGAAGAAGCCTTTTGCCTTCTTTGAAACTTGATAAGGCCAGAACGATGAAGAACGATCTGAAGAAAATGCCACATGAAGTAACAGTTGTGTACATTATGAATAATTCATAACGTATATAACCCACTACTTGTAATTATTACAATGTAATAATTATATTAATCAGGAAAAGGGCGGCTGGGGAAAGTGGATATCATAACTTTTTCCGGCCTCTGTAGAATGATATTTGCGAGGCGAGGTGATTTTTACACGGAGTGTTTTTTGGGGTCATTATTTCGCCCCGTTTGATGCATATTTTAGAAATTACGATTGCAAATGTGCGCTTGCGTTTACTGATTTCGGGCCTGTGAAATGGAGTAATAGTTGTATAAATACAACTTCAAATTTGAAGTGAGAAAAACAGTCTACCATCGTTGTATTTAGGCTTAGATAGAACACTCTCCAAAATGCAAGCTAACGATACATACGCCTTCGTCGATCATCCGTCTATCGTTGCTATGGTTACCTTAGAATAGAAATGGAAGCATGATCTCGAATATCGTCCAAATTTTCGATAAGCGTCAAGAATTTTAAGCGAAATAGCGTTATTCCGGATATCATAATGGAAGTTCCTAAGCTTCTGTCTGCGCTGACTCCAAGCTACCCTTGACATTTCATTCAATCGGAACGCAGGCATGGAGTAGATAAACAAAGGTTCTTCGTTGAAAATATTAAACCAGCGCACAGTGTTTCTTATCATATTCAGTGACTGGTTGTCATTCACCTAGCATAATATGCTAAGTGATTGACAACCAGTCACTCACATATTATGTTGGTCACCTCGGTGATAGCCAGTTATCAATTCATTCAATTACCGTGGGATTGACCATTCTGTCACTAACTTGGGTATCTGTCCAATTAATACGCTCAGGTAATTGTTTTTCCCATCTAATAATCTTTATTGTTACAACTATCACTGTGAGGTCTCGATGATCATCAGTTCGGACATGCTAAGCTCCTGAGGATTTCTTTCTGGGTTGTTTGAATAATTTTTACAATGCTCTTTTTGATGCCGCCCATGTAGATCATGAGCGAATTTTCGGTCTAACTCACTGGTATTTTTGACCCCAAACTCACTGGTCTTCGACTCACAAAAACTCAAAGAATGGATTAATCCAAAGACAAGCTATTCTCAGCTTGTCTTTGGATTAATCCATTCTTTTGAAATTATTAAAATTTTGGAGAAATACTGTGAGGTGATTTTATGTTTATCTGTAGGTAACATAATATGTTACCTACAGATAAACATAAAATCACCTCATATTATGGAAATTTTTGAATCCAGAATTCTTTTCGAGGTTGATGCCTCAAGGTTGGAGGTTGTTGATTGATTCCAATTACCTTTGACACTTCACCCTCCACCACAACTCAGCGTATCTATGAATGAAAATCAACAACATAATATTTATCAATATGTAGCTGAAATATCGGTTTGATAGGATGTGTTCAATAAGCTGGTGGTAAAAGCTTCAATAAAACCACATTTCTCTTGTTATGTATACGTATCGTACTCACCATGCCGGTAATTATTCCATGGTAGTACAGGATTTCGCCTTGTAATAAAGGTGGGCCTTCAAACCCCGCTTTTTGTTTTCCTTTTCGATTAAGAGGTTTATTCAATTCACACAGTTCACGGCCGAGGGGATGCCGCTTGTAAAGGTTTATCCCGGCATCATCGTTGATAGCTGCTCCCTATTAGCCTTCCTATCTTCAGAGTAAATTTTCTTGTAAATGCCTTATCCCACCAGCGGCCCTGCAGACCAACACCCCTCCCTCTCTTCTGCCTGACCCTGAAGCCCGCCAGGGGCCATTAGAGCTTCGAACAGTCCTAATCTCGCGGACTAATTAAAGTCCGCCCCTGTAGAAGGGCTTCTGGGGCCTTCTCTCGAGTACTATCTGGAATTTATATCCAAAACAACCCTGTTTTTGCATCGAGGCTTAAAAATTCTTTTTAATCTCACGATTTATCGAGAAAAAAAGTCTTACCGCCCGCCCTGGAAAAAAAGAAGTTTTATCTGACTCAGATACTCTTTAGGGGTGCTGAAATTACGCAAATGACCCAACCTAATCTCGCTCAGCGTTACAACATTGGTCTGAACAAGATTTCGTGTTTTGAAAATATGAATGCTCTCTTCCTTTTTACAAGCTCTTAATTTCCGGTATTATTCGCGACTAATATCTTATTTAACCTATCATAATGTATCATTTTCAAGATTCAACAAGAATAACGAATACTTATGATGAGAAATACAAATAAGGCTCGTTAAATCGTGAATTATGTACCACGAGCTCAAAATCGGATTTGAGTTCCACACTTACATATTAATGTCCTTCCATCGCCGTCAATCCAATGTAATGTGCGTTCATATTTAATTGGGATTTGAGGGTGACAAGGAGTCAACTCGTGTTCACCCATCTATAGGAAGGAAAATGGGTCATTCCAATGTAAACCTGGGTTATGGCGATTTCGATACGATGCCAGTGAACCTCATTTTGGGTTTACGTAGCGCATTAAAACAAGCCCCATTGTGTAAAAAAAAAAAAAAAAAACGAAAAACATACACTTTGGCATTTCGACGTCTTCTTCGTTACAGCTTTTTGGTTTATTACCATCAAATTCAAATGAAACTTGGAAATGAACGGTTTCGATTCCGAGAATTTCTTAAAAAACCCTTTCTTAAAAATGTAGGCTCAAAGGTAGAGCTGACAAAAAATTCGTCAACATGAGCGTGATTCAAACGGTGGAACTCTGTACCAATGTTTGACCGGGGACCAGCTGGTTCAAAATCTTCTTCTGGTATAATTTTCGTGTCTACAGAATGTTATTCATTATGAATGTTTGCTGGTAGGTAATTCTTGTTATAAATTACAAATTAGACCTAAAAAATTTAACACATATAAATGAATTATAGACGACTACGGAGCTATTTACCGGACCCCACCGCCCTCGCTTGGTCACCTATTAAAACAATATTTTAGCGCTGAACATTGATCTTGACAGGAGAGTGTTCTGTACAGAAAATAAGACGTTGTGGAAAATTTTGCACCGTTTTTCCATTCCACTTTTTTACTATTGTTAAGCCTGTCTAACTTTTATTCAAATTAATAAACACCAGTACCGTCTTTTGATCTTCAAAAATGATTTGGGCAAGCTCCAAATTTGACGGGTGGGCGGGGTTATATCCTATTAGTGTTGACGAGTTGAGCTCGACCGCGATCCTGCTCTCTTAATTGTTCTAAATTTAAACCCTCCCAAGCCCGTGAGCGTCTTCCCCCTGCCGCTTTGTCGATTTCCATGGGATCAACTTCAGCTATCGGGTTTCACCTATTCGCAAATCGGCTTGATCCGTACCTTTCCCGCCATCCGACGGTTGCTGGGTTCCGCGATTTTTTGGAGTTTTTGTCCAATCGGTTCAATCAATACCCGATGATAGACTACGCATTTCGGTTTTAAACTTCATCCTATCAATTCTCTAGTATTCAAGTTGCCTTCTGTCTTTCGAACTAACGTAACATTGTTCAGTAGGTAGTTGAATATAAACTAGATCCGCCAACTTGAAACCAATTGACAACTCAAAGGAGCATTTGTACTTGAGATGGGTATCGATTAGTCGCTATAATCGATTAAATCCCAAAATAATTGGTGTATTTTTCATCGATGTTTGCTATTTTCGATCAATCTGGTAATCCGTGCTTTAATCACGATTATTTAAATTTTTTCTTTTTCTTCCATGAGAGTTGCGACAAATTTTTCATTCACATTTCAAACAAAACAATTCATGTACACGCATTTCATACAGTTCAAATTTTATGTATTCACAAATGTTTGACTTTTCCTCAATCGTTTTATATTTTGCCACGATTACCAGTTATCTACCTCTCTGGCTCTCGTTTCCTTTCCCACTCCCTCAGAACGTACAAATATAACCTAGTGGAACATATAACCTGCTTCAGTCCTTCACGTTTACTACCTTAACATGAACCTTAGTGCATTGTTTGACTTGTTTGTTCGTTTGTTGTTGCCCCAGTCTGAAGCATTTTGAACAAAAATAGAACTTGACGAACTGTCGACGTTGTGGTTTTCATTGGGAATACCACGAATTTTGAAGAATCATCTGGAGCACAAGCCTCCAAAACTCAAAACGTAAAGAGAGACAAGATAAAGAGAGACAAAGGCACAGAGGGAGTCTGAAAACATTTGAAAAAAATCTAAATCATGTGGCTCTGCAAGTAGTCTCTAAACGAGCGCTTAATCGCCACCGTCACGACGACGTCGATATCTAGTGGCTACATTTCAATAAGAAATTCGATAAAAATTTGATTTTTTCCTCAAATAGTTGTCAATTAATCGTTGTATCGATCAATCGATTTTTTGACGTCGATTAATCGGTGTATCGATTAATTAGTCAAAATATTATTCGATTGCCAGTAATTTGCGTGGTTCGCCATTACTGCAACATAGTTGTAGTATTGCCAACTACAGGAACATAATTTATGTGGTTAGCATCAGTAAATTGAAATTTGGTGTGATGTGAGCACGATATTTGAGTTCTCGTTTGTCTCGTGTTAATTAATTAAGAAATCCTCTGTTTGGTCTTAAATCGTTTTTGTAAGGGGAAACGTCCACATTTTCAATGGAGTAGATTTGCACTTTTTAGCGTGACACGTTTCGTGAGAAGGAAATCGGGAATACTAAACCCGCAACACCGATCGGTCCTGCGGGCTACTTCACAGTTCCGTTCTGCGTATAGGCATTTTTTACTCGTAAAAGTACACTATCACGTACCTACAAGATATATTTCATGAAAATACCTAAGTACAATTTATTTTTTTAATTTGTAAATAAATTATTTTAGTTCCCTCGGTGTTAAGACCCGCTTTGACCGGCTCCCTTGTCACAGGATTTACATTACCTACTTTATTGTTTCCCGGTTCTCTGATTCGTGGACTATAAAATTTATTTAATAATCTTCTGTTTATGATAAAGTCATAAATACTGTCACTCAATACCTTTAAATTGTCATGCTTATCACAATTATACATTTGAATTCAAGCTCATTTGGCTGATTAGAATGTCGAAACTTAACCAAAACATAAATACTGTATTGTTAAGTCGAATATGGTTCATTTCGCAACGGTCAATAACAATAATATTAATCATTAATAATAATTATTTGCACTAATTTTTAATGATAATTAATAATCAATGATAATTCATGATAACAATAATTTAGTGATCTGCACGATAGAAAGTAATAGGCAGAAAGTCGTCAACATGAACGTGAATTTTAATGCCGCCCGTACGGGTTTTGAGATTGAAGGGTGATCTGTGCAGAGGATAATAAACCATTGTCCGTGAATTTGCAGAGTTTTTTTCAATTTCCTCGCTTTTTCAAGTCGAGTGGGTGGCCAATCTTAAGTGAAGTCAAGTTTATCAATGGATCATCTCAACGGGTCCCGAATCGGTTTTGTTATGTTTCTATGTGCCCAAAAGGTCGAATTCATCAGCTCTTACTGGGAATCAAATCCTGTCCTTGTGACAAGCCAGATGAGTAATTTACACCATATATTAGTTCAATTTTATTGACCATTCACTAGAACCAGTCCTCTGAAAATGAACAATATGAGCATCCATGAAATGAGCGTTGTTGGAAGTGACAAATTCAGAAGAGAAAATTTTACATTTGACAACTGTGAGGTTACGTAGCAGCTCAATTGTGAGTAATGGTTTTAGTTCAAATGTACATCTCATCTCTCCCGGAAGCTCTCAGCCTCAGAGATCTAAGAGCAAATTGGTACAAAGAGTTCATCTTCCTCTTGCCAACGTAGCGAGGTAGGCAATATGCTTAATAGCGCGAGTCACGCAGACATTTCGAACGATATTTGTTAAGAGGACAATCCTGGGCGCATGGGCGTGATCTCTGCTGACCATCGATATGCTGTGAGGTCAAACGTAACTAACTGAAATCTATTTGAGAGGAGGGTACCGGTTCATTAAACATACCTGAATCCTCTCTTTTCCAGAATGGTTGGTCACCCTGCTATGAAGAATAGGTCATTTCCTATAGGCGCTTTCGGAGGGCGACCATCTAAATTTTCCGCCGACAGTCCAACCCACCCCCCACTGAAATTCACACCAGAGTTGACCTACATTCCGTAGCGTAGTTCCAGCTCTTTGGAGTTTTCCCCGCAGCTCGCTCTCTTGTTTTCGAGATCCGACGGCCTTTACGTCCCCGTCGTGCATGACTATAAATAATTTTGACGTTAATGTGCTGAATACAACGTGCTCGTACATTCCTGCGGACTAATCCGTAGTTGTATCGCTCCGGTTCTCTATATCTGAATGAATATTCCTTTTGTAACTACTCGTGTCTCCCACGATGTTTCGGAATAATTCTATAGGATGTTCCCTCCAAGCTCCACAATACCTCTCCACCTCTCTCCGGTAACACACATAGGAACTGAGGTTCGGAATTCCACGAGGTCATATCATATTCTTCTTGTGTAATTAATTATTTGAACAATTCTCTGGGAGAAACAAGCATTCCGATACTATCAATTTGAGTATTTTCTCTAGACTAAGTCCTTTTGGGTTAGAATAATTCCATCCGATAAAAGTACCGGTCTGGTCCTGCCACCCCTATGATTTGCGTATCAAGAAGTTGAGATGGTAAACTTACCACATTACCACCCCGAAGTGTTCATGCGAGTTATTACTAAAACACATCACAAGCAACAGTTCTTTTCACCAGATATCAACTGTTGGAATTTGGAGCAAAGTGGAAATTTTTTTGACATTCGATTGGTTCACCATAGTGTTGCTTCAACTTACGATACTAACGCAAATCAGAGAGAACCGTATATATAGACGTGCTGCTGAAAGGGAACGTTCTAGTCAAATGAACAAGATGATTTTTGTTTAAGGTTAAATTCCTTTGAAGAAAATTAAACGATGCGGAAAAACCTCGCCGCGAAGGAGAAACTTTGTAGTTCATTCATAAACTGGCCGCCCACTCCATTTTCCACGCGCTTCCACAATCCTATTACATTTTTAGTGTAGCCCCCATTTACAAAAACTGCTCACATTTAGTTGAATGGTGTGATTGTAAAACTGGCTGTAAAAAATAAGTACCTAATTTGAGTTCTATCGTGTTTATAAAAATGTACCTGTGATACCAAAATATTGTTACAATCAAAATTATGTATATTTTTTAAATAAAAATGTGATTTATTTCCACAAATTACAAATATGTTCCTTAGCGCATTCACAATAAAGTTTTCAACTGTTGTGGCAATGTCACTCTACGTTTGAGGATATACGTAAAAAATATTCACTTGATCTCTTGTCTGTAAAATTGTTTAAAAACCCCCAATGCTCACTACAATAGTGAAAGGCTTATTGAAACCTCCAACCCAAAATTATGCAGATACTCAACAGCTTCATATCCATGTACTCATCCGTGTTATCTGTAGGATGTGTATCAGATTCTCTCTGTAAAATGTGTTTTGTCTTTCAAGTAAAAGAATCGAATTCAAAATGTCTCTTTTACTGGAGAAGCATTTGATCATGAATATGTCTGTTAGCTTTAGGAGCCCCTCAGCTGATCCTGGGCCTATTCTGCTTAAAGTAGGTGTAAGGCCTAAGGAGGCTACATACCAAATTACAGCTTTATAGAGTGAATAACATAGAATTGGCAGTGTCAAGTTAAAGTCCTAAGGAGGCTTCATATCAAAGTACAGCTTAATAGAGTGAATTCTTACTGTCTTGAATTTAGTTGGGGAACTTAGAATTGTCGCCAGTGGTCGATCGAAATGCTCGTATCCAGGAGTTGAAATTGTCTACCATTTTATTACCGAAAGTATATGGCAGAGTTTCTCCCTTGGGAATAGGTATACAGTGGGTTGCAGAAAATGTAGTCAGTGTAAAAACCTCTTGCAACTCCCTACAAACAAGTTTTACAATTGAATCCTTTTAAGCCAAGAGCTTGAGTTGAAATCAACAAGTCTACTACGTTCTAACTGTCAAGCTGAGCCAGAGTTTGTACGCAACTGTATCGACCCGGACGTTGAACGGCACCAATGCAAGTTGGGTGCCCCCAAGAGGGACCTCTTCATGCCCCTGCACAGCTTTTCAACCATTCAGCTCCAGTCTGTTTGTGTCCACGCTTGAAGTCCACGATCTCTTCCCGTTTCAACGGTTTTCTAGAGACCCAAACACTGCTCACCCCTCGTTCGAAAAATACGACTGTACGGTCTTCTTTTTATCTCGAGGCAACCGCTCTGTAGACCTCTTTAATTAAATTACCTCGAGCCGAACGGGTATTTTCTCTCGAGAGTCTCCCGAAAGTGTCGTTACGTTCAACCCTTCAGAACTTACGTTCTCGAACGGCTCTCGCCAGTATTTCCGGCCCTAATTCGTTGTCGGAACCCGTACTTACAGGAGACAGTTCGTAGCACCGTCTAACACATTTCGAAATAAGACCTCAGGTTTTCTAAGATGAATCTCGAAGTCGTCTGTTTTTACTACGGTCACGTCTGTTTTAGAACGCTTGCCGAAAATGTTCTTGTCAAGATCCCCCAATTACACATCTTTCGGACAATTCTAATGACGATATTAAATTTTAGCTCGCCATTCGGTTGGTTAGAGGCTAGATCCCACTTCATCCATTAGTGGTCCATTAGAGTCCATTAATGGTCTTGTTCATAGCGGCTGGGCCTAAAAATAGAGCGTATGTACAAAATTAACGTAATTGGCCTTGCTCTAGGATGTTCGTACATTTAATGTGATTCCCCGGAAAAGTTGCGTATGATCGTTCACGGATATTCGGGGAAATATAGGCAATTTATAGCATTTTTCAAATTTTACAAGGACTGCACTAGAACTGGTGAACATATTGATACAAGAGTTCAGGCTTTCAAAGTGAAATTCGGTATCTTCTGGTCTCTTCATAGTCATATTACCATAATCTGAGTTTGCGGCTGGTTTTTTATTACGTAGAAAAAGGGGTTGAGTGCTAGGAATCTAGATCATATGAGTTAAACCGATGTGCGTTAAAGTTGGTCCTAATCCAAAATCTGCGCGTCAAGTATGATAAATAAGATTTGTATAACTTCTTGACGATGAAGATTATAGTGAATCTTAAACTCAAATTATGTTATTTTTGATCTGCTCCATAATTTCTATGTTCCCGATTGGTGTGACATAGATTTGTAGTTAGACGAAAAAAAAAAAGAAAATAAAGTTGGCTTGAAACATTGACATTTAATCCTATATATTCAAGTTATATACCTAGTAACCATTTTGCGTATATCATAGTCCCAGACTTATGTTTTAAGTATGTTCTAAAACACACGAAATATATACAACTAATCACAACTCATTTCTTCCCTGACAGTGTCAATAAACTAGTACTTTTTGTTATGTTTCAGTGCGTGTTATATCTATGGGCGTTAAAATTGTGTCACCCAACCACACTGTTCCTCCTCAGAGGCAACCATGAATGCCGGCACTTAACAGAATACTTCACCTTCAAACAAGAATGTAAGTTAACAACCAAATTACTTCATTTCTTCGGGTCTCAAATGAAATATTTATTGTGTAAGTTGGACGTTACATTGTAATTTTTCTCGAGGGACATTTTTGACTCAATGCATTATACGTAAGCTTTAGAAAGTACACCCTCATTTGCCTTACTTTCCATGATAGTAGGTACATTTTGCAACACACAATTAGAAAAATAATTATGGTAATAATTATATGACCAACTTTGAATAACAGGCCATGACGGACTTTTAATGAATTATATTACTTAGTACAATTCTGCACGTTACATGAGAACTCTGGGCACTTGCATAATTCATTACAAGAGTGTCAGGGTACACGCCTGTTCTTCAATTATGAAGGGAGATTGACGTTCATTTCATGGGAAATTGCCATTTTGGGTAAATGTCTTGTTGTAGCAAATCCTCTACCCTTGGGAGCCTTGGGTAGGCATAGCATGTGGCCATGTTTCGCAATTTCGCCCATAAAACCTTATGTTACTGTAATGGCTTACGCTCGTGGTCCACGGCCCTCACAAATATTATGAACTTCAGCCACAATAATTACAACCCTCGTAATCCCACGAAACGATGTAATCTTCATACAGTTCCAAAAGCCAACAAACACGTCCATTTCCCTCTTCAGCCGCACGCTATTACTATTATAGGTAACGACTCAACCGGTGTTTTATTCCAACACACGCATATGCAAGTCTCTTATCACCTGAGTTTCCTCGTTCTCCTTGTTTTATCGTCTGAAATCTACTATTCATGCACGCCAGCATCGACAAAACAAATCGCGTGAACCCCTCGCATTCAATGTGCTAAAATATCGATTAATTTGTTTTCATTGCCGGACTTCACCTGCGGTACGTCGAACTCACAGCCAGGTTTTCGCCCCTCACTAAAACATTCATTAAGCTGAATGTTTTAGAATTCTGAATGTTTAGGATTCTTTTTCCTGGAGCCATATACCTATATTATATAATACTTGAAGTATTAGTATACATGTATGTTATATCATATCCCTAATCCGGAAATGGCCACTTGTCACTTATTGGAACAATATTTACTGAACTTTATGCAGACCGTTTACATTGATCCAAATTAGTTAACAGCTTGAACCATGATGAACAAAATCAATTAATTTAGAAGAATTTAAATGTAGCTTCATAATCCCTCAACGGGTTCTCCTCGAATTTATTCAACTCCGCTTTGATTGATTCAACTCGAATTGATTTAACTTCGAACATTAATCAAACGGAATACGATGTAGAAGCTTCAACAGGCGAGTATTTTCATTAATTTGAGAACACCTGTTGACTAACATCACTATGAAGAACGATAGATTTGTATCTAAAAGCTTTAATTGGCTATGCTATCTCCCAGTATACAACGAAGTTGATTAAATTTGGGAACACGAACACCCCCTTTCAGTCATAGGGTCAAATTTTATAATTGAAATGATGGACAGTTCACGGATGGTAAATGTACTCGTGATGATATAATGAGAAATAAAAACGTCAAATGGCTGGTATGATAGGTACCAATGGTAGATAT
This sequence comes from Stenodema calcarata, assembly GCA_963920205.1. Classification (NCBI taxonomy): domain Eukaryota; kingdom Metazoa; phylum Arthropoda; class Insecta; order Hemiptera; family Miridae; genus Stenodema; species Stenodema calcarata. The sequence goes on along the minus strand of OY986052.1, from coordinate 20,554,786 downwards.
CCTGGATAATATCCAGGATTATATTATAATGGTTGATATATCTGTACATTTCGCTATACTTCATCGGATTTATTTATTTATTTTTGACTTTTTTGTTGTCGCAGGTAAGATAAAATATTCGGAAAGAGTTTACGACGCATGTATGGAAGCCTTCGATTGTCTGCCCCTCGCCGCTCTTATGAACCAACAGTTCCTCTGCGTACATGGAGGCCTGTCCCCCGAGATCCACAACCTCGACGATATTAGAAAGGTGAGTGAATTCTTTCTATTCCATGCTGTACCTGATTTTTATTTGATCCATTGTAAATAGTAGAAATTACGTAGTTCAAGAATCGTCGATCGTGAGTCGTGATTATCAATCAAAGCATCACAGATAGCGTGAAACCTTACATGATAGGTTCCAATGCGTGAGTTTATCATGAACAATACTACATCGCTCAACATCAACCTACTACACCATTTCTTCCCCGTCAACAGGGTGGTTAGGTACCATTTTTTCAGTTTTTATCGAATTTTCGGGGAATAGAATTTAAAACTCGAAATTCCAAATAACTGGCATACTAAAATCCGTTTCAGACCATCCTGAATCCACTGTCAAAAGACACCAAAAATAATAATATTATGTGTGGATGTGTGTGTCCAGACGATAACTCTCGATAGTATTGATGTAAAAAGTTCAAATTTGCACAAAAAATACGTCCATAACAGTCGAAAGGTCATTTTCATAGGTGAGCAAAATCTGGCCACTCTAAGGGGAGTTTGAGGGAGTTTTAGAGGGCAAAAATTACCCATAAATTCCCAAAACCAAACTATGACAAGTGACACCTCATTTTGAAGGGTTTTTTTTACACTGAACACGGTCGTGAAATCAGGATTATTAACCAGTTATTTCTTCGATAATTCGCTCTTATAGTCATGCTGCATGACTGCGTATTTCTAATATTCAAATGCTCTTATGTTGGAATTATAACATAGGGTATCTGACATCGCATGTTCGCCAAAATATCAACAGTTAGGTACGTGTTGAAAGATGGAGATCGATAAACAACCATTTTCGTCGGTGATTCTGTTCGAATTCCTGTGGATATTTTGCATGTAAAGGCATTGGGTTTTGTGTGGTATGTACTCCGGTCGACGTTTCTCGCTGACAATAGGTGTTTTCACTAGTCAATTAACCATTCATTTGGTTACAAACACTGCAATATATCGCGAGATCCAAAGGTAGGTAGTTTGCATTCTCCCATATTTACTGATGTGTATATGCCCGACTGTGCAATTACTTGGAATCCGAATATGATCAATAGGAACAGCTAGCCCGGGGCGAGAATCGGGAATATATTGCGAGAAACGCTGACGAGGGCGCACACTAAAACGTGAAATGCGACGCTAGAGGTCTGATATGTCGGTGAAGTAAGACCATGGAGATGGGGATTCCGGGAGAAATAGTGGCCGTGGGAGTTGCTAACCCTATCTCCGCTCCCTGGGGTAAATCTCTCAACGGAATTTTCCGCTAGGTTTCCTCTGGAAGCACTCGGAGTTCGACTCCACTTTCGCTGGGGTTGCTATTGCCTCGGAAGGATTAGCCTCTGAATTGATGGAACGCTAAACCGGCTGGGCTCCCTCCGACATTCATCTTCCGGGTGGGCGGCGGCGATGATGAAAAGTTGCATCGTTCCATATGGTTATTTTAAAAATACTTTTATGAAGTCGGTATAGCCGGAGTAGCTGGCATGCGGAAGTGTGAGGAAGCCGTCGGCGCCCGATAGATCCATCACGTGGCCCTAATGATTGTTTGTCGCTTCAATGATTGCCCCTCAAGTAGATGCACCTACAACTTATTGTTACCGGACGCTTTGCTCCCACAACTTAAACATACATCACTCCATAACATCTCAACGAGTTTAGAGAATGGTGGCGGACAATGAGTTGTCCTGATGGCCAGAACGAAAATCAGATATCTATCTATCTAGCCATCTGAGCATAGGTATTTTCTTAATTACTCGACATGAGCGTGAGTTAAGAGGTAAGTATTACTGGAAGTGTGTATGACTTATAAGTGGTTCAACTTGAGATTATTTGGGTGGTTCTCACAAAACGGGACTTTTTTTTACTAAGGTATTACGTCAAAAGAGATAGTTTTCGGTGCTCCCCATACATCAAAATCAGTGTTTTATTAAATTTCTCAGTTTTTATCAAAATCTGATACATGATTAATCCACGCCGTTGAGTGGGGGGGGGAGGTTCCACGTTACTACTGTTGTAATATTGTTATAATTATCTACCAGTTTTTCTTTGTTATCTATCTCCTATTAAAATAATCTAGTTGTGGCCCACCACTGGGTGGAAACCCACTGTACCCACGTCAATGAGAATTTCATGAGTCACGATATGGATTTCGTACTTTTCAGTGGTTGTTGTATCCTAAAAAATGTTTTTCTGCACAGAGCAGCCACTTATGAAATTATATGCAATGTGGCGCAGTCAGAATGTTGATAGACGTCATGCAACGTGGCTGATACATAAAAATATCCGTTTTAGTGAGAACCACCCATTTGGCAGCTCAGGCTACATTACATCATATTTAAATTAGCTTGATTGTGTGGTTATGAAAATGAGTGCCTTAATCTCCCAGCACAGTCAGATGTTAAGGAAGCGGCTAAAGCATTACGCTTTCAAGTTTGCACTTCATAAGTTTTACGATTTTCGGTAACACAACCAGGAATTTAGGTGGTTTTCTTGTTACCGGGCTGATATCAGTAGAAATCGTATGAACAATGGGTGATCCCATTTCAGGATCTTTGTTTTGTTGAAATGGAAAATAGTCCGAAATACTTGAGACCAGCTCCAAAACTCATATACATATTTGGTTACCCACCCCTGCATTTAAATAACAGTATTAAAGAAAACAAACTGCGGATGACTGTCACAAATTAATGTAAATTCCCTCTAACTCTAGACTGGTGCTATGCTAATCTGGAGAACCGCAAGTTTTCATAACGAGACTCCGAAAAATGAATAAAATGAAAGACGGAGAGCAGCGCTTCGAAGTTCGGGAGGTTTCCACACATTTTTTCTGGGCGACTTACCGGCTCGGCCGACCGTGTCGAAGGAAAGCGGCGTGCAGGAAACGCATTTACCGGAAAATTATTGGACCGAAGGGAGTTTTCCGTGTTTTTGAGAGTTTGGTGAATATCTAACGTATTCATCCTGAGTGCGTGTGTTAGATCAGCGGTATACGGGTTAGTAGGAAACTGCCGAAGGGAATAGGCAAACGACTTGGGAAAACATGATTTTCCGCATCGACAAATTGTTGTTATTACGGCTGTAATGGAGATTTCGGTGAGTATTTCAAATCAGAGAGGGTTAACAAAAGGTTTTTCCTCCGTAGATCCCAATGGTTCATTATTGGAAATAACTAACCAAAACAATCCCAGATACCTAAAAACCACCAAAGTCAACTCAATTACCCGAATTCCTCGATGAGGCCGTTCGAAATTTAATCACGATGATTGCTGATAGCTTTAGTCATTCGGTCTTGACCAAGTCCTTTGGATGAGTACAGGATTCAACTATTGCGTGAAAAGCAAGTCTTTAACGCTGACCTCTCCATAGGAAACCAACACGAGGTTTACGCTGTCTAGTACAGCTCAGCCCTGGCGCCAGGATGATCGAATGAATAGAACTGAAGGTGGAGGATGGAAAAGAGAAAAAAGTCGCTGGGATGACGGGAGACTGCACGAAGTGACCCCACGTAGGCAAGAGTGGATCGAGTGGATTGGATTAACCTTTTAAATTCTGCTTGCTGTTCGTGACGTTCAGTTAAACAACGGCGTTCTCGGTTTGATTACAAACTTCGAGGTTGCGAGTCCTTTCAGTATCCAGACCTGGATGAATTCCCTTGTCAAATAAACTCAGAGGGATAGCCGTATGACGTTTCTCCGTCTTTATTGCAGATTAATCCGGAAAGTTGAGAGAGCGTAGGAGGAACGTGATCCAAATCCTGCGCCGTCGAATTCCCTCGCGGCCCCGGCCTATCAAAAACTTTAGTACCTGGTGTATTTACTTCACCATGTGAAGGTTAGCCATGCGGGATGATGATTAGGTACATAAACCTTCCGTATGATATAAGGATACTGGATGATATCGACCACTATGTATTATTCTCGGTGCTATCTAAACCTCTTATCTCTAAAAATGAAGAAGCATCCCATGTTAGGATCGTATAGTCAAGTGGGTTGTTTGAATCACCACTCGTTATACAGAGAGAGATGATACTGCAGATAGGATGCTGCAGTTAACACTGTGTAACGTGCCAATAAAAACGCATCCTCTTACATCAATCGTAACATAATTGTACAACTTTGTAAAGTATCGTACATTGAAGAGTGGTATTACAACCATTAGGTAAATATATCACACGAGTGCGACAAAAAAAAAGGTGGAAATTGCTAGGTTTCAATCAATCATCCCAGGTGATGTTAGGCGTGCAGCTGTAGATTTTCTCAGTGTGCTCAATATTAATGTTTTTAGATTTGAAATTCGTGTTAGCCTGACCGCTGGTTTGAGATGTTGACCGTCTAAAGCCTACTTGCAATCCGTCGCATGGCAGCGCCTGTAATTTCGAGGGAGCTCGACTCGCTCCAGGAAACCCACAAACGTCGTTTATGCCCCTCGTAAATAATTCGGACGGTTTTCGAATGGAAAATTGAGGCCATTTGAAACCGAGGGAAATAGGCTGACTCACTTCCCTGTACAACTACCGTATAAAGTACTGAAGGTTCAAGTTCTCTCCCTCGTGGATGTTTATTTTTCGCTCAACCCCACTACGTATCGATTCCCGATCGTACTCGTAGTGTAACGGCTACGGGAGCACTCTGAGAGAATCTGCAGCTACCCGGCGAGTTTATTAGAATCGATAGTACCTATCATATGATGTCATTTCCAGTTCGCTGAAAAACCATTCAATCTCTAGTTCGACACTTTGTGAATCCCACAGAGTATTTATAACAGAATGCTAAAAGTTCTGATACAGATATTTGTAAAAGTATTGTAAATCCGTTACGGAGCTTAGTTGAAACGGGCTGTACGGACAAGATTATGTGTATCTCAAACATCTCCCGACATCACCGAATATTTCCGTTTTATCGATTGAATGTTTTAGGTTATCAAGCTGTACGATACTGGATACTGAAACGTTACCTTATATATGTATTTTAATGTTACTGCTCTTCATTTTCTTCAAGTATACCTAAGACTTGTGTGACAAACTGAAAATTAATTGAAGTCGAATCATACTCCAGCATCCAAAATGCCTTGTGATCACTTCTGCACACCCTGGTACCCTTCCCTCCCTTCATAATCGCAGCGTTACACAATTAGCGCGTCTTCATATCCGAATCCAAGTTCACTAGTAATCAAACCAGAAAATGTAGTTAGTCCAAAGTCACCTCTCAACGCTCTCTGGTTATCAAGGGAAATACTCTTATTATTCACTCGCTCATTTCAAACACAGAAGTTGAACTAGTGGTACTCATCACGTAGTAGGTACAACTCCAGTTGAACACACTTGTATAATACATTAATTGGTACATGTACTTTTGCGTGGGAGAACTAGGCTTTTGGGGCGTGGTGCATTAGTGTGGTGAGCTGATAATATGGCCCAAAATGCTAAATTTCATATAGGTCCTATTCCTACCAGCTATTTCTTGTCCTTACAATCTTTTTTGACTAAACTTATCTAATATTTAGAAACCGACGTTGGGATTTGAAATTCAAATTCGGAATTATCCTGTCCCATTTGGGACAGGAAACACCAAGGTTCCATCTCATTTTCATGACAATAATCAACGCAATAGAATTTCTTCTTTATAATACCAGTCCAATGAAGGTTTTGAAACCATCTCTGGGTTATGCCCTTAGGGACTCGTGAGCCCTCAATAAGACGTCCTACTCGTCGCAACTCTCGTTGAAAAACCTCTTTTCATCCTTTATTTTCAGCGACATTCTGTCTTCTTCCCTGGAATCACTTCATCGCTCGCTCTTCACTTTCGTTTTTCGTGTCTCCGGTATTTTCTTGTTCACTGAGCTTCTCTTTTCGGGTTTCTCAAAACAACGAAAAAACCTGGATAAGGATCACTTTTTTTGGTTTTCTTGATCCTTTATGTTGAAGGCTAAGTGGTTAGGATTATTCTTGGAATCAGGAGACTGGGTTTTATTTCTAAGACTTGAGTTGAACTTGAGTTTATTGTACCATTTTGAGCAAAAAGTGATGCTTTTTGTGTGAGGTCATCGTCTTACCCAGATTGTAATGGTACTGATTTTGCCCATAAATTTTGTTCATTATTATTTGCCACCTAAGTGCATATTTGGTCATTAAATACCATTCCCACAAGATTTTTATTTTGATTCAATATTATTGGCGACTCTAATTCGATTTTATCGACTTTACAACACTGCGAATTTCGAATTGGTTTGATTCTCAAATACCAAAATTTGATGTTTATTTAAATAAATAATGAAACGAAAGGTTGTTACAACAAGATTTACTAAAATAATCGAAGTCATTGCAATGAGTAGGCATTTTATTCTGTATTTAAATACATACTGCTTCAGGTCATAACCACATCCACTAATTTCTCGTTTTCTGTTCCAGGTATGAATCACTCGAGTGTTTTTACGCATAACCGATGGTAAGCAGTTGTATCTCGAAACTCCACAACCCAATGCATTCTCGTTACTCCTAATGGCATTCCTGCATGCGGTTATTCCCTCCTAGTCACAGTTTCAATGGGGATCGTTCAATGGAAATAGATGATGCATCCAAATTGATGGGTCCCGGCCCGGTTATAAATTGCGAAATACCTAGTCGTTTGTTCTCATTACTTGTGTTTCCCCAAGAGCTCCCGTCTGCTTCGTGACTGAGAAACAAAAAGTTTCTTTCCCGGTCATTTAAATTCACATGTAGACGTTAGCTGTTGTCTTCGGTTCATGCTCGATCATTAATTTACCCAAACGCTGTTAACAGGGCAGTTAGTTACCTACCATATTGAAGTATAGGATGGTTTCACATCGCCAAAATGATCATATACTAAAGACCAAAACAATCATATTTTAATCGTTTGTGATCTTTAGTGAAAATTTAGCTATTTTGTCCCATTAAACGTTGATTTGAGAAATGTATGTTTCTTTCCTTTGTTAAACTTAAGAACGTCTTACGTTCATATTATTCTCATTTCGCACCACAGTACTAACAGTAATCCAAATGTCTTCTATTCATACTGTAAACTCGAATATTAAAAACTCTGCAAATTCTTGACACATCGGTTTTTTATCTTATTTGTGCAGATCACCCATCTGTCTAGATCACTGAGTGATAGATTAATCACTATTATGAATTCTCATTAATTATTATTATCAAGCAGTGAAAATATTATTAATTACTATTAGTGATTAATAATTATTGTTATTTTTAGTGAACGATCGACTGGTCGAACAAAGCTCCAGATGGTCTTAACAAATGCTAAAAATTAAACTCTATTTAAATGGGAACAAAAAAGATACAGTTGCATTTGAATTTTTGGAGATATGAATTTATCAAAATTTGTAAAACCTGTAATCCAAATTTCGTACTTTTAGCACAACGCTAAGTGGGCAAAGTTCTGCGGACGGCGGGGATGGATGGATGGATGGATTTTTTTGTATCAACCTCAAATTTTATGGTTTTTTACTTTTTTTACTTGGGCGATTCCAATGTTTCATTATTGAAGATAATAAACCAAAATTGAACTTATTTCACAGTAAATCCAATATAAAACCATTCTTTGTTCTTTGTGAAACTCTCCTACCAATAATACAAATCTTGGGATGTTGTGTTAACTCGCATACCGTTCTGAACGATTTCAACGTGGAAGGTTTTCCGAAACAGTTGTTGGGAAGCCAGTCTAATAAACTTGGTTGCCGTTGATGCGGTGAATCGACTAACTTTTGGAGACTTTTCTCCCAACAAATCTTCGGTAGCGTTCAATAGCGGTGGAATGGGGATTCATTGTCATGAAACTTTACCTCCTCCGTGATTATAATACCCGCCCTTAGAGGGAAGATGAAGAACAGAAAGTTGCTAAGGGAGTTTCAAGTCTGAAAGGGTGAAATCTTAATGAGCGGTAGCGTATTATTTATAGGTTTTTTTTTTCTGTTGTATAGCTGGTTCCATCTGTTTACTTTCTTGTTGTCAATAGCTACGGGTTGCATCTTAATCTTATACTTTGAAACAAAAAGCTTATTAATCTAGCTATATCGTTAGTCCAAATTGTTCTTTCTTTCCAAGTTTTGGCTTCATCAAGTATTGGTAGTTTCAATCTTTGGATGTTCTGTTTGAATCGCTCTTCCCCTTCGTTTCTGCTTTGATTTATAATTTTCAATGCAGAACCTGTGGATTCGACCAAGAGGAAAGTAGACTAACCGTTGTGGAGGAATTCACAGCTTTTCCTCTCTTCGATACTGAGTTTCGATAGATTTGCAAACATCCTGTTTCTCCTTTGGTAAATGTCGATAGCTCCTTAAATGTGTGTGCAACCTGTCAAACTGATATCAATGTCGTTTCCTTGTCATGAACCTAATTGACTACTAAGTAGACTTTGGACCCCAAAATTTGCGTTTTTGGCACAGCTCTGTTCTGCCCAAGTCGTCTAACTACGGGAAGTACCTAGTTCGTTCATCACCTCGTACATCATCTGAAGCTTCAGGCGACATTCTTAGTCACAGGAGTAGTCAAGTGAGGTTTCCAATCCCTCAAGTCCAACAAGAAGCACTACAGTTCAGATGCTATGTTAACTATAATAGTCTATGGTGACAGTAAGTCTGGTGACTCCAATGCTTTTGCTGGGCCTCAACAGTTTTGAGTAGTATACAATCCCTTCGTCCATCTAAATCAAGGTTATTAGGGTTCCATACATAGGAATACGATATGGTTATTCATTCGATAATACCATCATTATTCACTTATAAAGTGTTCAGGGCACTATGCAGTTTCCCTTAATTGACCTCCACTTCAAATTCTACCTACACTTCATGACACCTTGTGTACGTTTCAACACCTCCTAGATCACATCCGTCCAACTGTATGCGACTCAGCTACAACAGGCCGAGTCTCATTGTACGGGGCTCATTCAATTCGAGCTAACCTGATAACCCCTCTCCACGGAACGGGTCTCTAAGGGTTAATGAGACGGCAAGGCTGGAAGGTAGAGAGGTAAGTTGTCGATGAAGGAGAGGGTTGCCTGAACCTCCATTGTCTCTCCCAAAGGTCCTTCCCGCCCAGGGCCAACCCTTTTCACAACTCCTTGCTGCTCTTTTCGCGGCGCTATCTTTTTAAATGAGACACTAATTGGCCTTTTAAGAGAACTTCCTTCTCTTCTTCTCGTTGCCCGTTTCGTTAGTTGTTCTTACGACTCCCAATAGAGACTGACATCCTGTTTCATCCCCCAATTTCTTCTTCCTAGAATGTACCTCGAAGAATTGTCGTCCGGTATAATGTTCAGATCACTCCATCCATCTCTTGACAGTAATTGTGTCAGTAATCTTGGAACGCGGAATCTAGGAAAGCAAACAAATTGAAAAGAACGAACGGTACCAAGTGTATGTTTTACCGTACGTCACGAAACGCGTTTTTCAGGTGTCCATATCTCCGCTCCGATTGGACCGATCCACTTGAAATTTGGAGTGGATCTTCTTGGTATCGATAATAGGAAGCCCTAAAAGATGCAAGTCGCTAGGTCTAAAGAGAGCCGAGTTATATAACTTCAAACACCCCGTTTTTCGCCCTTACCATGTTCTTCTTATTCAGACAGGCAAGGTTGCAGCCTCTCCACCTTCACCGATTGACTTGAAATTTTGCACAGAGCTTCTTTCCAGCTTCAGACAAGCCTTTTAAAAGATTTAACCCATTATCTCTACCTAAGAAAATTTTAGGGACAAAAAAACGCAAATAATGTATAAAATTATTAATAAATATTTTATTTATAATTTTATTATTTTGCTTAATTTATTCTTGCATATCGCCTCCACAGGTCTTTTCAACTTCAACAACAAAAAGCTGTGATATCCCCCTAAAAAACACTACGTGTAAAACTCTGTAAAACGTGTAAAGTCTCGCAAATATTCTACAGGGGCCGGAAAAAGTTATGATATCCACTTTCCCCGCCCGCCCTTTTCATTAAAACTAAAGATATGTCCTAACCACTTCACAAGCACCGTACCCGTTTCGAAATCTCCCCTTGGAGCCATGGTTTGACCTTTATTTCACTACACATTTATGTGTTGGAGGCGCGGTGACATTAAATTTTGTTTCGTTAACGTATTCATCCTAGTTGAGAATATCAGTATTATCGGCTGCTGTGCGGTGACGCTGTTTTGCCTGCTTGTACATATAGTTTTACTGCCTGCTTATATATATATATGTATGTTGTGCCTGCCTACTTATAGTTTTCACTGGGAACGTACAGTTTAATTCATTCACAGCCGCCAAATTCGTTCGAAAAGGGCTAATTCATCACAAGTGAAAAGTTTGATGTTAGAACACCACCGTACCATATGTCTGGGGGCTGTTTTATATTTTAAAACATATAACGTCACTCTGATTTAGATATTTAGACACTGCAATGTGCCCTGTGTAAGGTGATTTCACGGATGTCTGTTACAGCCAGGAAAATGCTGTATTCAACCTCGACTGACGGTTTAATTCTACAGTGCCTCAGGCACACCGCATTAGCTTTGAAGCCCCAGTGAGGATTCAATTTTCAATTAAAGACGTGTTCATTAATTGAAATTCGAGAACCTATCGTCTAAAATCAATTCGCGCTCCGGTAGCAACCCATTTTTAGTGTCTGTTGAAGAAATGTGCCTTTGGCGCTTAATTTCAGAGGTGTGCGTACAAGAACTACAAACGAACCAGTTGTATCGATGAAAAAATTGATAAACAAAGGAGAGGGTGCGAGAACAGAAAAAAAGATGTGAGGTCTACTCGGTTAAACCGAGTTGTTCTTCTTTACTATCGTACTAGGATGGCTGAACAGATTTTGGTTTATTATCTTCGATAATGAACCATTGGAATCGCCCAAAGAAAAAAAAATTTTAACCCCCCCTCAAAATTTGTTGGTTTACGTTTCAAGACACGTAGATTCAGAAAATCGAATTAAAAAAAATCCGTCCGTACGCCGTACACCGTACGCCGTACGCCGTACGCCGTCCCCCGTACGCCGTCCGCCGTCCGTGCCACTTTGCCCAGTTAGCGTTGAGCTAAAATTACGAAATTTGGTTTCTGGGTTTGGACCAGCCCCACAATGATCCTCGAAACTTTTCATAACCCTAGGTCAAGGGGAAGGGGTTCAAAACGAACTTTGAAATTTCGACAATGTCATATCTCTAAAAATTCTCATGAAACGGTGTAATTTTTAGTTCACTTTTGAATGACCTGAAAAATTACGAATCTTTTAAGACCAATTGGATTTTTGTGCGACCAGCCGTTCGTTCACAGTGACCGCGCAAAGGTTTAGGAAAAACACTAAACTTTCGCGTCGAAAACGGGCGCTACGTGGGTCAACTCCAGACGCCCAGAATAAAACTACCTTTTTTCATCTTCCCGGTAAACTACAGTCTAGAAATTTTAACCGTGAGTCGGGGATAGACCACATTGCAATATTCACTCGGTTTCTCATCTGTAAAATAGTTTAAATAATACCTTTTTGTTATAATACAAATTAAAGGTTGATTTTGATTTTGATGAGCTATTGACTTGAAATTTTAAAAATAGGTCAGAACTGGATCAAAAGGCAATATTCACCCGGTTTCTTGTCTGTAAAATTGTTTAAAATAATACCTATTTGTTTAAACAAATTACATTTTGATGATGAGCTAGATACTTGAAATTTTAAATATAGGTCAGAAATGGATGACATTTCAATATTCACTCGGTTTGTATGACATGGTATGAGTATGGTATGGTATAATATTGTATATATGATTTGGTATAGTACAGTATGGTATGATAGGAAAGAAATTCGTATGGTATGGTATGAGTACGGTGAGAATATGGTATGGTACCCATTTGCAACACAGTCTGGTATAGACAGAAGGGTGATCTGCACAAGGAAGATAATAAACCGTTGTGTCAAGAATTTGCAGAGTTTTTTAAATTCTCTCCCTTTGTCGTGAAACCGAATGATGTTTTGCGATCAAAGCGGGGAAAATACGTCTCAAGATATTACAATTTTTGTCACTTCACACATCCAGCGAGGGTGGATAAAGATTTATTAGAAACAATACCTAACATATTTCTTGACATTGACAGTATTTTCGCACACTTTCTTGATCCATTTCTTAGCATTATTTTATACTTGAGTTGTTTAACAACGTAGGTTGACTAAAAATGTAATGCCTATCATAAAATATGATTCCCCGCGGGAAATCAGCTGGTACAAAAATAATGAAATTGAAAAGGGTAAGTTTCCCCATAGCTACCTCACCTCCTCGAGCTATTATTCATCTGGTCAGTTGATTGGTTTCGAAATCAATACCCCAATATAACTCCAAGTAGAACTGCAATGATTTGTGTGAATTGAGCAAACATTTCATGAATATCAACCATGAACATAATATCTTGCCTTTGCATATTACACTTTTGATCGTCGTGAACGTGCTTTTTAGTGTCGGATTCTTCAATTGGTTTAGTGACTTTGACTAACCGTCACATGATCCAAACAGCTCCCAAATGACATTAGCGTAAAACCGTTCAACAAGAAACGCATCTCAACGTTCAAGAAAGGGGAAGTGTGAGAAAGCGAATTCACTTTGATCTTTGAGTTGTTAACTCCTGAAGTAAGTCCCATAACTAAAACTTTCCTTTCAGTTCTATCCCAAACTTCACGTTTACTGGGGCTTCTCCGCCGAACCGAACCGAAGCTTCCTCCACAGTGGAAATTTCTTACGCGACTCGTCTCTTGAAGTTGGGTTTACCTGTCACTCATTCAGTGCTCCTGCTTGAGACTACCTTGATCATGATTGAGATTAAACTTGAATCCGAGTTCTTGATTTTTCAAGTCATAGTTCATCCAATTAGCGTCTTATCATTTTAAACCCCTAAGGTTGGTTTTCAAAACATGATTTCATCATGTTCTATGTTCAACTCAAACTCATCATCTGAAACTTATAAGTATCTGTTAATAGATCCACACGACCTCAACTTGATTATTTTGTCTACTCAAATCTCTTGGTATTAGACGAATTGGTTGTCCGAAATTTGTTAATTATCTCGTATTAGTGGGAGTATCACCCACCTTAAAGTCACGTTTCGGTACGTTCAGATTTTAGTTATACGTGTGGTATTATTTTTGGCAAGAACAAATTTGACAAAGAAGAATTTTAGGAACATCTGGTAACAGAAAAAACTCGTAATTAACAGAAGGAGGGAATGGAGAATGCGGTGCCAAAACCAAAGATGAAGCGGTAGCTAACTTCCCGACAGATTATAGAAAAAGAGGAGTCTGTCGAGTTAGCCCTCGAGGAGGCCAAATTTCAAAGGTTTAGGATTGAATTATTAAATAATTTTATAGTGGAAATTGCATGATGCCAGGATTGCTTGGTGTTTTATTTGGTACTTGAATTATGACATTCCGTCGCAAAAGCCCCTTTCACCCTCTTCCGTGCACTTTACACAAAATCAGTCGGTACTTTTCAAGTGCCTTACTTCAGCACCGAATTGGGACTAACCAACCTACCAACCCGAGCTGTTGTCATTCACATGTTTCACTACATTACTATACCCACTCAACACCATAACCCAGTTGGCTCTATTGTTGATACGTAATCAATAGGCACCTGTCGTGAACTGTCGGTTTGTGCTGAGCTCGCTGCTCTCTCCCTCCCAGTACACAGTTCCTCTCACCTTCATTATTGCAATTAAGGACCAGTTTTGTAATGTTGCCTTATTATCTAATGAGTAGAATATTTGAAGGAATCCGTAAACTCGTGGACTTGAGGCTGTCCTTATGGTTGGATCTTGAGGACTTTGATCCTTACGGTTTTTGTGAAAGAAAGAAACTCCCCAAAAAACATTCCATGTAAAAATCATCGCAAATATCATTCTACAGCAGCCAGAAAAAGTTATGATATCCACTTTTCCCGCCCGCCTTTAAGATATGTCTCAAACACTGCACAAGCACCGTACCCGTTTCGATATCTCCCCTTGACGCCATGGCGAGACGTTTTTAACTACACATCTGTGTATTGTGAAGTTGTTAGGACATCTCTTTGGTTGGAAGGAAAAGGGTGGGCGGGGAAAGTGGATATAAATTTTACGGCTGCTGTACAATGATATTGCGTATTAGCTAGGCTGTTACCCAGGCGGTAGACTCATCAAAGTGTACAATATTAACCTAAAATTTCTGTTTTTTTTTTCCCTTAAACATTTTGGGTTAGGATGATAGGTTGAGCGCAAAATTTCAAGTCAATTGGTGAAGGAAAACCTGGAAAACGTGTTTCGTGACGTCCGGTAAACATAAACTCTGTACCGTTCGTTCTTCTCAACCGCGTTCCTGGATGAGTAAATCCGTCGAATTAAGGTTATCTTAATTCTAAGTACGGGGATCGTACGTGTAAGAAGTAGAAGATTACGAGTTATTGAGGTCAAGCGCTTCTATACATTGATCACCCTGCAATGTGAGTCGAAAAGTCGCGGTTGTACTACCACTGGGTACAACTCCATCTACGCCTCAGCCATAAAATCCACTTCGAATGATGTTATTTGCCACTAATCCCCCATCCATAACCAACGTTTGTCATACATCTATCTTATTATAGTTGGTCGCCAGATGTGTTCTCTGTTCGCCTTCTGCAGCTCGGAACTCGAGTTAAAGATCCCTTCACGGTCACTTCCCCTATCAGCTAGGAGATTTGGAGTACTTACTCCACAAAGTATCCTATAAATCTCTCAGCATCCCGCCGCCGTTGATCCTACCCACTAGTATATTATTTATTACCCAAACCCCCATCATTCCTAGTTTATAGGGATTGCTCGATTTTAGCTGCTCTATTTCACTGATTATTTCATTCTGGTTGAAGACTAAACCTCGAAGAGCGTCTAGTTTTTCGTCCGACTTCCCCCTCTCTCCGCTACCAGTCGTTTTAATGGTATCGACGCCATGGATCTGATAGGGGCGCTGCCGCTGCTGTACCTACATTGACAACCTTGAACATTTTTGTAGATGTTATTCAGGTCGCGGATCTGGTGGATTTCTATTGAACCGTGTTTATGATAAAATTTGGAGCAAGTATGGAGGAAACAAAACCAGTCTTGCAGCATGGCTATAAGAGTGAATGTTCCAAAAAAATAACTGGTTATATGTAAAATGTCTCCATTCTCCTTGGTTTATAACAAATTTTGTCTCCTTTTTTTGCCGAGTAACAACTCAGCTCATAGATTAATCTAGGGAAAATTTTCCAACGCTGAACACGATGGTGAAGTCAGAATTGCGATACCTCATTCTGTTGTCAGATTATAGCGAATGAACCGTGAAGAACATCTCAAGTATCAACCACGTTTCTTCATCTTCAAAGTGCTCCAGTTTGAGAAGGGAATGAGATATCGCAATTGTGACTTCACCATCGTATTCAACATTAAAAAATCTGTAAAATGAGGTGTCACTTCTCAGACTGTTTCATTTTAGCGAATTTTCGAAGAAAAATGTTTTAAACTCGAATTTCCGAAACGTTTGTATACCAAAATTCGTATCATATAAACTTTTCGGAAATTTTATTTACAAATTTTGTAAATGAATATTATTGATATAAATATTATTTATGTATTTTTTATATTGTTATGTATATCTTTATGTAGGTATGACTTCACCATCGTGTTCAGCGTTGAAAAATTTATAAACTGAGGTGTACGCAGGGGAAAATGGAGACAAATTTTGATATAAAACCAGTAAATTTTACATAAACCCGGTTACATTTTTGAAAATTCGCTCTTATAGCTATGTTGCATGACTGTGGATTTTGGAATTCGTGGGTAATTTCCCCCCCCCCCCTTAAAACTGCCCTAAACTCCCCTTAGAGTGGTCCGATTCTGATCGATTGCCAAAACAGATTTTTTGTACAAATTTGTACTTTTTATCCCAATTATATCGAGAGCTATTTTTGCCATAAAAACCCACTTTAAAACATATTTTATCAGAACTCCTGATGGACAGCAATTGACAATTTAAATTAAAAAAAAAAGTTTTTTTTTTTTTAAATACTTGTGGTACTGAACGTTAGCTGCATTTAAAAAAAACGACCTGGAAGCTGTCAAAGCTCAGGAAAACTAGCAAATTGATTCAGCTACCCAACGTTATGGTTAACTTTGTGATACCTTATCGATTTCATGAAGAAATTTAATTTGAATGCGGAAAAACAGTAGGCACCTACAAAAATACGAGTACCTACCAGAAAATTAACAAACGGATTTTCAATTTTTTTGTGTATGCCGCTGTAGTGATATGATTCAGATATGATATGATATGATGATATGATATGATGATTCAGATTGGTAATTTCAAGGATTGTAGGGCAAAATTAAATCCTCGTTGTATGTCTGAGGACGTTTTAATTAATTTCAGTACAAAAAATAAGGAGGTTAAAATAAAACAAGGTTAAAATAAAACAAGGTAGAGTTAAAAGTTTCAAAATTTTGGATTGAGAACAATAGCTTCATTTCCTTCGAAAATTCGCTAAAAGTAGGTAAAGGAATGTTCAAGGGTGTCCAATTCGATTTAGAGCTCGGAAATATTAAATTTTGGTAGGTACATGTGCAAGTTTTCAAGGTGATGCATATTCTATCAGCGCACATGTTCGAGGGTTTGCAAAGTGAATTGATTCGGTCTCTCTCTGAAACAATCCGGGCGCTGCTCCAGAGATTTCCTCTGGTTTCCGTGTGAATGAGCCGGTCGGACCCGGAGCCCTTGCAGCCTTGGCCTCTACGCCTCGCTCGGCCACCTGTTCGCCGGGTCGGGCGAGCACCGACTAGCGGCAGAACTCTGAGACAGCCCCCCTTGCCCAGGCCCCAGCAACTCTACCTCTATTGATCCTCACCTCGACCCGCCTCCCTTCACCAACTGAAATCAACAGGTGAGGCGGTTTCATCCCCAGAACAGCTAGGTCACTGCACCCTTCCCTCAGGCCTCGGACCAGGGGTTTACACTGTCAACTGCCCCAGAACACCTGCCCATTTACCAACTCTCATTTACAACTGTAGTGAAATTCCTTCGTCGTGTACGCCTGTGGTTCTCAACCTTTTCACTATTGAGGTCCACTTCGTACCTTCAGAATCCGAGGCGGACCACTTACGATAGAAACACTGGCGTAGCGTGGCTCTGGACATAGGAGTACCCTCTCATCCTAAAAATGAACCAGTGAAGCAGTTCTAAGCAAGCTGTTTGTTCAAAGGAATCCTACGATATTATTTATTTTCTAAAATTATATTTTTATACCTAGCTAATTTATAATATTCCCTTGCGAACAGGACTTGCCAACAGGGAGGCGACTCCGGTTAAGTCCCCCCAGTCCGCCCCTACCAACCAACCGGACTGACTATTCTATAAAAATAGGAAATAGCAAGAAGAGCAAGTAAACAAAAAATATACACTTGGAACATAACATCCTCATCTAAAATTATATACACTGTGTACAAAAGCATAAGAATACACGGGGAGCCGGGTTAAACACCTGTAAAGGTACGCAAAAAATGGAGAAATTGGAATAAAAATAATGACTAGAGACGAGTAATGAGACGACGAAAAATACGCCGAATTTTTTTTTTTTTTTCGCACAACTTATCGATAAAAAGATCATTGATCATAGAAGGGGCGGATGGATGCCGATTTAGGGCTTTTCGCAAGCCGAGATCTCACAACAGATATTAAAAAGAGATTGTTGTTGTCCCTGTGTGGATCTCAAATATGTTTTAATGCGTTTCAGAGCTGAAAATTAGCGCTTTACACACGCAGTAGTGCTTGAAATTGTAAAAGTGAGTTTCGCTAATCGAAAAACGTCAGGTAAAATCCATGGCATTTCAGCGAGATACAAAACCAGTTCATGAATTTCCACCAAACTCCTGTATGTAGGTATAGGATGGTTAATTAATTTTTCAGCCCTATTGAGTTAAATCTCTTATAGATTGAATCAAGACAATTGTAAACAATTTCGAGTGTACTCACGCTCAGATTTCTTGACAACTCCCTTGAGGCCTGCAAGGTCAAACAGCCAGCTTTAATGATGTCGAGTTTTTTGCTAAAATTTTGCGAACTAAACTATTGAACTGTTCATCAACTGTTTATGTAAAAACTAAACGAACAATTAAAAACTACAATCAAACAATCCGCAAAACGGTGTCCAAACCATCATAAGGTGAGTTCGATAGATGGATCATATCGAATCGATGGATCATAGAAGAAGCTTTCTTCCATGTCGATGGATATTATCGATCCTTCGCCCTCCCGCGTTAGGCAGCGGAAGCCTACTGCGCTGTCCCTCTTTATCATAACAGTCAGGAGAAATACTCACACACGTGCGATAGAATACACACAGACAAATACACACGCTGTAGGATGACGTCATGGGGCCAGCCTTAGATTCTTGCGCTTACTCCTCTGGCCGCAACTGGTAGGGGGCCTCGACTGCAATCAGAGAAAGAAAGCTGCAGGTTGAGTTTTATGGTAACTTTTATTCGAAAGCAAACATTTGTTATTTTATGTTGACTACTATTTATTTATACTACGTTATACGTCATCAATGCAGCAAAAGTGGATTGCAATCATGATCGCGATTTTCATTATAGTTCTATCTAAAGTGAGGGTTTTGTAAACAAGTAGAGCGATACTACAATAGGTACTTACCAGTGAAAGGTGAGTTTTCAAACGTTTTCGCTGGAAGTATTTGGACTTGCGAAAGTCTGCTGTGGTTTCAATGTACCAATATAATCAATATATTATGTTGATTTCATTGGGTTGATGTGTGTGTCCAAGAATGATGGAATAAAGTGAGAATCAAGAAAGGCCCGGAAACATGAGATGCTCTTTGAGACTAGAGGTTTCGTCAATAAACTCTTGATAAGTACTAAGAAATTCGACAAGATTTCAAGTCAATATAGGTCTGTAGATTCAAATACGACTGACAAAGTGGAACGATAGCAGTGGCAGGAGAAGAATGAATGGGGGGGGGGGAATGATCTAAATAATAAGCAAGCCTACGTGCCAGCCAAGAAGGATCTGCCTATGAATACTTGATGGTGCTCGTCTCGCGTTAAGGCCTTATTCCTTCAGCTCTTCAATCCTTGAAAAAGAGCATCCTCACCCTGCTTCGTAAAATAAAAGCCGGGGATGGAAGAAAAACACGCAGTTTCAAATTATTAACGAGGGAATGGGTCTGGAGGAAACCCTTCGAGACGGGTTGACCGAACGGCTGATCCGATCCAATCTGCTCATTCAGCCTCGAATATAAAACGCAATAACACTTAAGAAGAAATTTGAGTATCTGAGTGGTAGTGATTTACAACTATGAGTGGTAGTAACAACTACATCCCTAGTACTGGGTGCATCCGTCAAACTCATCATTGCCCGTTGCGATAGTTATTTTAACAAGATTCCATTGACTTTTTGGTTTATTATCTTCGATAATGAACCTTTGGAAGAAAAAAATTACCCCCCTCAAAATTTGAGGGTTTACGTTTCAAGATACGTAGATTCCAAAAATCGAATAAAAAAATCCTTCCGCAGTTAGCGTTGAGCAAAAATTACGAAATAAAGTTCACGGGTTCGGACGAATCTCACGATGATCCTTGACACTTTTCAAAACCCTAGGTCAATTGGAAGGTGTACAAAATGAATTTAAACTTTAAAAACGTAACTTTCGCGAAAAATGTCAGTTAAAGTTTGAACAAGTCCACGGCACTTTGCTTAGTATAGGTAGCGTTGTGCTAAAATTACGAAAGTTGTTATACAAGTTCTGACCACACCCTGAAAATGTTCATAACCCTAGGTCAAGGGGAAGGGGTCCAAAATGAGTCAAGTTGTCAAGTTTGAACAAAGTTTTTCTTCAACTTCCCAATGAGCTAGAGACTTGAAATTTCATTTATTGGTCAGAACTGGATGACAATGCAATATGCACTTGGTTTGTTGTCTGTAAAATTGTTTAAACAAATTAAATTTGGATGATGAGCTAGAGTCTTGACATTCAAAGATGTATTGCAGGGCAATATTCACTCGGTTTCTTGGCCTAGTTTTCACTAGTTTTCTTGCCTGTAAATTGTTTAAACAATACCTATTTGTTTTATTAAATTTGGATGATGAGATAGAGTTTCATCCATCATTTCGTGAATTAGGTTAGGGTGAACTGCTCAAAGAAGATAATAAGCAGTTGTGTCAAGAATTTGCAGAGTTTTCATTATAAAACCATGTGTTTGTTTCATGTTCAAATCTCAAAGTGAAACATGAGCAAACGGCCATACATTTTCTCCCCATTTGTACACTCGATCCTTCCTATTTTCGTAAGCTTGTATTTGGAAACACTACAAACAACGGGTCTTTCATTATAAATCCCATCGTATAACGAGGTACTCTCTAAGGTAATATTGACATTTCCCTTTCAAGGATTTGAGGGGATTGTGACTGCCGAACCCGAGAGGTAGCATATCTGATCCCATCACTGATTGCCCTACGCACCGAGATTTGCGGTGCAAAGAAGTTGAGATAGGTGAAACTCCAACCGCATGACATAAAATACTTGTAACACGCATTCTGTTCTATTCAACCGATGGAATATTCAGTGGTTATGGAGTTATTCCTCATAAATATCGTACTTTCTCGTATGCTGTGGAGAAATGCTGCTAAAACTTCCACTGCAGTATTTCCTGTATTGATCACGCTTCTGTCGCTGTTCTTCCTAGACCCTTCTATTTCTCATAACTTTACGCAAAAATTGGAGTTTTGAGATCAAATTTTCATTTGAGTATGTTGCATAGAACCTCTCTGAGTAGAGGGTAGTCGGTAACTAGCTCAGTGATGGTCTCATCTACAGGTAGTTGATATAATAATAGACAATCTCGTGGTTCTGTTTGTTGTATGATTTCCCCTCTAGTTCATCAATAAAACCGACTGCGCCTAGAATACAACCAGATGTGTTGGATATCCAGATTTTGGTCGAAAAGCGCCTCTCGTTTCTGCTCCCATTGTTGTTGGGAGGGAGGAGGATTCACATTAGTTTTTATCTAGTCAGGTTTCTGTCAAATGCAGGCGACCCTCTCCGACCATCTGTTGGATGAATGACTCCCGCAGATCGCTCAGAGTTGAGTTAGGTTATCTATTTCCACCTCAGCCCTGCAACTCGGCGTTCGCTCTTTTCCTCCCGACTATCGACGCCATCGTTTGACACCGGAGCCGGGGTTGGTTTGGGTTGACGGCCCCCAGAAATCCCATCTCAGGGCCCTCTCCCAGTTAATTATACACCCACTCGCACTATCCGATCGTCAATCAAGCTCGAATTCTGTTTGCCGCGGTTGCCCGAGTCATTTGAATAGTTTTGTGATAGAATCGCAGTACCTAAACGCCAGTCTTGTTGAGGCTTCATACACACATCTCTTGTCGATATCCAGTCTCGTGAATTTCCCACCTTGTTTACTCAGTTATCTCTCTCGGTAACATTGTCAGTTCTGTTCGCTCACACATCCAAGTAAAAGTCCGCACTTTATCAATTGTGCTTCTGGTATTCGTATTCAGTTATTTGTTCCTCCAAAAACGCATTCAAATTAATAAATTCCTGCAGCCATTTCCCCAAATTTACCAATATAAATCGACTATTTTATTTTATTACCATTTTGCTTCTACCGTATTTATGTACTGAAAATACTATGTCCTGTGAAATCAACATTTCCACTCTCATTTGAAAAAAAAAAATTAATAATAATCCACAGTCATGCAGCATCACTATAAGAGCGAATTTTCGAATGATTAGCTGGTTTTATGCAAAACGTCTCCATTTAGCTGGTTTTATGACAACTTTTTTTCTTCTTTTTTAGCCGAGGAACACCTCAGTTTATAGGTTTTTCAACGCTGAAGAGGGTGGTGAAGTCAGAATTGTGATACCTCATTCTGTTATCAATTCTGACTTCACCATCCTGTTCAGCGCTAAGAAATCTGTAAAATGAGGGGTCATTTGTCAGAATGTTTCATTTTTGGAATTTATGGGTAATTTTTCCCCCCTTGAAATCCCCCTTAACCCCCCCTTGGAGTAGCCCAATCCTTCTATCAACTAACTAAGCCTTTCAATTACCAACACGGATTTTTTGTGCAAATTTGACCATTTCATATCAATTCTATCGAAAGTTATCGTCTGGAATGACATATACATAAATATATATTTATACCTATGATGTTTGGTGTCTTTTGGTTGAGAATTCATGATAATCTTAAACGGATTTTGGTACAAAAAGTTTTCGGAAATTCGAGTTTTAAAAATTTTGGGCCGAGAACAATAGCTTCCTTTTCTTCGAAAACTCGCTTCACAAGTCAGTCTTTCACAATTTCTCATGACCACCATAAATAATTCAGTCCAACCCACGCACACCCCGCACGACACTGGAAACTCCCTTCGTATTAAAGCGATGATTAAGTTTATAGGGACCAAACAGGCACTAAGTGACTATTCCCCATTAGTTTTAATGATAGTTGAGATGCAAAACAATTATTGTAACATGTTGTTCCACGGTCTTCTATCTTCGGATCTATTCAGTCGGTTTTGAAGAAATACAAGTATACAAGAAATACTGTATGTGTTTATTGTCCCATTTCAAAATATAAACCCTGCAACTATTAATACATATCCTGTGATTCTCCATAGCATGCAGGACACAGTTCTTGCAATATTCCTTAATATGGTAATTTCTTTTTTTCCGAATCCAATCGCACAACGCAAATAGTCGGTCGTTTGCTTTTAGTATCATCTGCGTCCCATTACTTTACCAACGAAATTGTTTAATAACTTTTTCCTCCCCTTCCAGCCTTTTTCGATTAAAAAGAAATGAGAAAATAACACAGCTGAAGGAAGCTCTTTTTCAAAGAAAACAGTCCGTTAAATTACTGTTTGATTGAAGTATCGTATCCCACCGCTCTTAGTTTTTCATACGGAGAAATAGTTCGTACTAGGGATACACAAGAAAAGTAATTTGCAATAAATACGACGAACTTTTTTTTTAATGATCCAATTTTAAGTTTCCAACTTCCTCAAATTTTTGATGCTGTTTGTAGTTAATTAAAAACAAGGTAGGTACTTCATTATTTTTTCTCCAAATGGCTCTTCAGCTTACTCAAGTGTTCAATATTTGTAACTGTTATTGTTCTGCAGTCTTCTAGGGCCAACAATTTTAACTCTTGTTGTTACACATGCGTTATACACACTTTAGACAAACTTTCTCATTTCGTTAGTTAGTTTTTGAAGTGGAATTTAAAGGATAGGTGGGGCAAGTCTGAAGAGGAATGAGATGTATGAAATGAGATTCAATTTTTTGGCGTTTTTCGTTAAATTTTCAGTTTATAGTGACTTGTAAGGAAGGTGATGATTCGTTACTTGAAAATCATCAAAAGGAGGGACAAATTTGTGTGGTTCATTTGTTACACCTACAATTTCCATTAATGGTCGTATAGAGTTTACCGCTTTATTTAGACCAGGCCCCTCTTCCTTAATAATTAGGATGTGATGACTTTCAAGTAACGTATCATCACCTTCCTCAGAAGTCGACAATAAACTGAAAATTTGATGAAAAACGCCATAAAATTGAATCTCATTTCGATTAAGTATTGTGTATTTTTATGCGATATACAAATGCTCATAGAAAAATTATTTAAATAAAATTCCACAGTAAACATTTCGCTATAAGTATCGGGGCCCTTTGGTTCTCAAAATATTGGTTCCGTCTATTCGAACGGTAACTTTTGTTTAGTACTCGTAATTGCTGCAAAGAGGTACAAAGCCGTTCGTTTGTTACAAGACTTAGTGGACCATTCCAGTACTCTACACATAAGAGCAGCTATTAAATGAATAGTCTTACAGAACCCGGTACTTTACTCCGATGATGAGAAACCTTGTCGTACAAACGAGCAAGCGGGAGCCGCGAGAGTGAAATGCAAAGTTGAAACAACGTTGAGGGTTTGAGCGAGGTTACCTTGTTTCCCCGTTGGCATAGTATTGGTGTAGCGGGGGATGTGCTAATTAAGAAACATTGTTACCCTCTTCAGTCAATAGCGCAGCTCGAGCGGGTTAGAAACTTGGGCGGGATTATCTCCCTCCTACTCCTTTCTTCGAAATGTAGCTAAAGTCTTCCCTTTCTGAATGCACTAACGAAGTTCATCGGCAGCGACAGCTACATAGTTGTTGAGGCACTTCATTTGTCCAGCTTCAACCGGTCCTATTTCTCCCAGTTTCGAATCGAATCATTCATAACAATAATGATAATAAATTGTAATATTATTAATAATCGTACAATCAACCGTCATCGTCTATTCTACACACATTATTCACAATACGTTTTGTAATGTGGACACAAAAAATGATGTGGAGTTTCCTCTTCGACCTCCTGAGAAACAGCTTTCGTACAAGTACGCAACCACGAGGGACATTTTATGTCTTTGCGCCCCCTCCCACACCCACACCACGTACCTCGTACTTCAATAATGATAATATTATGGTGAACTTCATAAATACCTGTGTGTAAACAATTATTTAAACAATCACGCTCATACCGCAGCTTGTCGGCCACTCACTCCGCAGTGGTTAACGTAATATGGTTAGGTAAATCCAGAGCTATCCAACGAGTGGTGAACGATTTTCGTACGATGATAACTGGGGAAGTTAAAGTTCCGTAGCAACGAATCGGTTGTACGTGAAAATCATTAGAAATTTTTCATAACGCTTTCTTCGTCACACCGTAATGTCACACGTTTTGAGTTATGTGCGATAGTAAAGACATAAAATGTCAAAATGCAAACTTTGCATAATATGCAACATATAAACAACAACATATAAAAAATAGAAGATATAATATACATATTATGCGCATGTATCTTCGATTTTTTTATATGTTGTTAGGACCCCTGTGGGTAGTATGTACCTAAATTTGCAACCCTGAACACAGTGTGCTAACTTCGTGGTGCACGGAAAATAGCGAACATTTTGTACAAGTTTCAGATTTTGGCCAAAAATCAGCCTCTACGCAGCCTCTTGGCGAAAAAAGGTTATTCTGACCTTTTTTAAAGTAAATCAAATTACCCACAATTTCAGGGGTAGTAAAACTCCGTAGACCAAGTAGAGCCCGAGATAGAGCTTTGCAAAATAAGGCCATTTTTTCAAAAAGTGCAAATTTTATGTTACGGTCATTTGGGCAAAATACATTTTCGTCATATATGACGATTTTGACTTTTAGTGGGCTGGCGTGGGTATTTTCCGGGGTCGAATCAAAATTTCATTAATGAGAAGCGATAGTAAATTCAACCAGCTTCAAGATGTAAAAAAATAGGAATTTTGAATCGAATGAATATTTCCGGAGTTAGGGCAAAAAATGCTCCAAAAACAATTGGTGAACTAGTGCAAACATTTCGTCGTTTTCGAGCACCACAAAGTAGTTAGCACACGATTTTCAGGGTGGCAAATTCAGGAACATACCACCCGTAGGGGTCCTAACAACATATTAAAACATCGTAGATACATGCACATATGCGAACTTTGATGTCTTTATTGACTGGCCTCATCACTCAGTCCATGTTTTATGATCTGTACGTTATTACCAAAACTAAGAACTACTAAAGTCTCATATTTGCTCTCTTAGATCACGCAAGAAGTGTCAAAATTGGGCTCCTTTTACTACTATCGAGCCTCTAAAAGTAGATAGAACAAATCGTTTTTTCTCAAAAATAAGGTACTTAAATAATTGATATACGAGTATGTTGTGTGGGGAACACTTTACAAAAACAACATACAACAGAATTGAAAGTACATTCTGTTCTGTTATTATTTTCTGCTATTTTTGTTAATAAGAAAATACATACACACATCATCTACCTTCTACCTTCACTGGGATATACCGTTGCAACGCTCGGGCATTGTTTCTCTCTTGATTTTGATGAAACGCTGAGAATTCCTTGGATTGGGTGACATTTTTGGCTCTTGCAATTGGAATAAACTGTGTTGACCCCTTGCTAGGATCCGTCCGGATTGATCTGGGATTGGAATGGGCAGGATGCCCGGACATTGTGGGTTGATATGAGTTTCGTAGACAGAAGGGTGCATGGTTGTATGGGACATAAATATGTTGCTACTCAGTGTGTTTCTGTAGTTTCTTCTCACAGATTCAAATCAGAAAAACCTACTCCTGGATACTGTGAGTAAACGAAGATTAAAGCTACTCGATGGCGGCTCAGCATCCTGCCCTTCTCTCGCCCACCCCCTACACGCCCGAACCTTTTTCAATTCAATTTCGTTGCGAAGTAACAAAGTTTAAAGCTGCAAGAAACCTTGGAGGTCTCGAAATTTAATTTTCCTACCGGATTAGAATTTATCGGAGTCCCGAGAAGGGGAAAAGGAGGTGGAGTGGTGTTGGACTTGGGTGAGAACGCAAGTGATTGAAGACTAATAAGGAGGGAAGGGATTGGTAGTTATATACAGATGCGTTTACCATCAATTTCGTAAAATAGTCGTCCATAAATTTCTTGTATTACCCATTCAACCTCGATCCTATTCAAATATTTAAATCGTTCAGGAATTACGTTTGTAGTGCTCGGTAATGTCAAAGATCCACGTGATTTCTCTTGGAAAATTCTAGAGCTTGTGATGCGTCATCATACCCTGATTGTCATTGGCACATTTCTGTAATAATAGTTCATGTTGGGCGTTGTTTGTTATTGCTTAATTATCTCATGTTTAACTGCCTGTAATCCTACAAAGTGTGATTTCCTAATCAGACGGATGGCGAGAGTTGTGGGACAGGGGCGTTACATGGCCCAATTTCAACATTAATTGCGTGGATTTTCTGACACAAATGAAGCTTCTATTCCTCGAGGGTATTTTTCCCTGAAATTTACAGTAATTGAAAATCATATCAAACTTGATTATTAGGTCAACTATAGTTGTAGTCAGAAGGGAGGATTCCTTTCGATCTTCTACGAATCATTGGTAAAAGATACGGATGATGAGAGTTGGTCAGTAATTAATTACATGATTAATTAAATACATCTGCAATTACTCGAGTAATTGGTCGACAAATTGAAGAGGAAAATGATGGACTGGGCTGACGGGTCCATACTCCGTAGGTGCAACTTGGTTTACTACCCTGATTTACTACCCATCGTTGTTCTCCAAGATTTGCTTTTCCGCTCCTCTTTCTACATCTCACTCTCCAGTCCTCTTTAGTGTCCAGTTGTCGTCAACGAACTATGATTGGAATCGACCTCATCGCCGTCTCCCTCGCAGTGCATATCTCCTCTTGTCAGTAAACCCTCAGTTCGATTTTTTAAATTCCTCCATAGCAAGTTTAAAGACATTGGTTGCCTCCTCCCTTATTTCGTTTAATTGATTGCCAAGTAATCGTAATTGTATTTGCAATTAAATTTTGCCCAACTCTGAGTAGGGATCGGTAAGAGATCCTTGAACAATTTAACCATAATAACATAATGGCCGCGTGGAGTTGTGATTGTTCAGGGACCTTTGACACAGTGGCTATTCAAACGTGAAAAATATTCCCACGATCGACCTCCCATTCCAAAGGGTTGTTTACAAATACTGAACTGTGAGTTTGACAACTGAACTGTGACAAGTTGGGTCACTTCACCGTCAGAGCCTTGAGCTCGAAAAACGACGCGTAGCTAATACAGAAGATCTAGACGGGGACAAAAGTGGTTAAAGATCGTGAAAACATTGACCGACAAGTTCGTAGTTGAAGACCTGATGGTGAAGGGTGAGAGTGGGCGTCATTCTTTCCTCAAAGTTTGGGAAAATAATGTTGGATAGCTTGGCGAGTGGCTGAGAAAGAAATAGTTTGAACCAGACCCTTAGTAAACGTATCACGTAATTTTTATACTTTGATCACTGGTTCCAAGCCAAAAAATGAGCAAGCCATAAAGCAGAATCTCGAGTGCCTTCCTAGCGAGATCTTTGCGCTGTTTGAATGCTAAACAATCAACAATTTACTGAATGACGATGGAAGGAATTTATTTTAGATACTGGAAGAAGAGCATCACATTCATGAAAAGTCCTATTGATCTTCCCTTTGAACTGAAAAGTCCCTACTTTATAACACATTAAACAAGACCTTTTTAATAACCAGAATGGACAAATGATTGCGTCGGTTAAAATTCGACAGAATTTGTATTAAATAATATTTAATATATTATATTAGTTGAAATGAAAATTCCCCATTTTTTAATTTTCTCGCCAAAGACCGCTAGCACTGGGACATAATCCTCGCCCGCTTTTGTTCATGTTACAGTCAACAGCTTTGTTGGCTCCGATCCTTTAATGATATTGTGATGAACACACGGAAAGGCGAGAAGGTTGACGTATCGAAAGGTGCCCGGTTCCACGCTGTTGGAGCCACAGCTGATTATGTAAGCTACGAGCTTCTGATGGGCAGAAGACTCGGGGGCCTGGATAACGTTCCAAAACTTTTCCATTAATATCAGTTTATACACGTGTCGGAGTAGAACCGCAGGGTCGGCAATGAGGCATAAGTAATTACTTCGGAACAAAAGGGCGATGGTGAAGGGGAGAGGGATGTGTACTTATTATCAGATTCTGAAAACCTTGGAATTCGCCGAAACCGCAATAACTTGATTAAATGTGAGCGATGAGAGGACGAGAATAAAGAGCAGCATCATGTTGAATTAATTCTATAGTGAAGAGAGACCTTGAAAATAACCCAAACTAATTCATGTAATAATCGAAGCTTACACATCTGAGTTTCAAACCCACTGATATTGATCATGAATGTTTGTCATTTCTAACACCTCTCTTTGTGATGTCTTCAGTTCATGTATCGGGTCTAGAAAAACAAAATCACAATACCGTTCGATCCTGCAAGAATACAGGAAAGGCTGTAGCCTTGCCTAACTGAATGAGAAGAAGAACTTTAAACCTAGCGACTGGCTAAAGGCACTGGCTAAAGTTGAAAAGAAGCTCTGTGCAAAAATTCATATCAATCGGTGATGGAGGAGAGGCTGTAGCCTTGACCGTCTGAATTAGAAGAAAAACATGGTAAAGGGTTTTGAAGTTACATTAATCGGTTCCTTTTAGACCTAGCGACATGCAACTTTCAAGGCTTTTTACTATTATCCACACCAAGAAGATCCATACCAAATTTCAAGTTGATCGACTGTGGACTCGTCAAAGTTGCCTGAATTAGCCTAAATTTCAATTTTTTGTTCCTAAATTTTTCTTGGGTTGAGATAATGGGTTAAATCTTTCGAATGTTATAAAGAAGGTCTGTACAGAACTTCAAGTCGATTGCCTCGAGTCCTGTTACTTGGGCTGTAGACTCGTCAAAGTGAACAACTATTATTCTAACATTTCTGATTTTTGTTTCTAAAATTTTTTGGGTTGAGATAGTGGGTTAAATATTTTTAAAGGCTCTGTCTAAAGCTGATACGAAGCTCTGTGCAAGATTTCAAGTTGATGGGTGAAGATGGCGAGGCTGGTATTGCACACGTCGCTATGCATAATATGCTACAATAATGGCGTACTTGACCTACTTGCGTCTTGGCCTATCAGGTTGAATTTTTTCCAACATTGAATGTCTTCTGTACTGATGGATCCATCTTCTGTTATACCAGGCTGAGTGTTTTCGTTCCCCTCAAGGCCTAACGTTTCCAATGTCAAGGGTTTTCTCAGTCCTTTTCCAAGATGTAGTGAAGACATTGAAGACAGCCCATAGAAATACTACTGAGTGGATCGATGGATAGCTTACGTACTAGTCACGTGCTAAATTTATGGTCACATACTGAGTTATGGGACCCTTCAGCCCATATGAATATTGGTGTATCGAATATTCTGTATTAGCGTTCAATTTCCTTTAGCTGAGACTCTTTCGGGTTGACCATGAAGTTAGAAACCCTGTATATTGGAGAGGCACTAACACTACACCTTCCGCCAAACGTTTACCTTGAGACCGCCGATACATTATGTATTTATCGAGATATTTCAATAAATTTGTCTCCCGCCCTAGTCATAGCCCAACTCCCACTCACCTTCCCATACCAATAAACCATACTCAAGTTGGTTTTTCTTTCGGCTACAAGGCAGCGTGGGTAAGCCCGCCCACTTGGGTGCAGTTTTACCACCCTGGGCCCTACTTCGTCCAATCACCTCAGCGAAGAGCTATTACTAATTCACTACCCTAAAAGCTCTCCCTTTAAACACAAAACCTTCCCCCTCCCCTCACGACCGTAAAATTAATTATTCACTTAATTAACTCAATTAACAAAGGAAAGAACTAAGAACAAGTCTTGTTTTCTTTTGTTGTCCGTCTCTACGCCAAAATCATTCATGGATAAATCGATACGCTCATTTGACCTATGCTGAAGATTTCACGTGATCATTCATTTTGCAGGCACTGCATCCAGAACAGCTATTCATATCAGCGACTAAATTCAGTGTACTACATCAACGCTATCACTCTTCCCGATCGGTTAATCATTTTCTGTGTAGATCACCCTAAATCACTGCTTCGTGTACAGTTGGTCGCCCTCGTCGCCAGAAACTCTATTTCACAAAACCTATGTGTTCTGAATCAGGTGTTTCTCACCAGTTGAGGTTGCGTCGATTCGGAAAGATATATTATCTACATGGGCTACAAAATAACATAATTATCTTCTTTGTTTGATCAATTCCAAAGGACATTGCTAGCTTTTCGGTACTTCAGGTATTGATCTACGTACGATTCTAGTAAATTTTAGTACTCAAATCTACTATGATAATTGTCGTGAACCGTTTTTCTATAAAAATGACCAGACTTGAGCAACACATCTTGTAGCATTCTAGCCTACACTTTTTGACTCAAACCTAATTTTCTCTTTATTTTTTGTTCCAGTTGGATCGATTCAAGGAGCCGCCAGCGTTCGGGCCGATGTGTGACCTCCTCTGGTCAGACCCCCTAGAAGATTTTGGTAACGAGAAAAACGCCGAACACTTCAGCCACAATAGCGTCAGGGGCTGTTCATATTTTTACAGGTATTAACGTTATTCTTAGTTTTTTTAAATTGATTCTTGTATCATTTTGATTTAATTGTGATCAGCTCTCATGTTACCTACTAGTAGGTACATGTGGCGGGTAGTAGTTCTATAGGTTCTAAAGATATTGACTTGAGTAGAACTTTTTTATTGATGGAAGGGTCGTAATGATGCTATATAGTTCCAAACGGCCAGTGTTTTCGTTTATGTAAAGAAATTTCAACTGAAACAAACCAATTCGTAAAACGCAAAGATTATGTATTAAGAAAAAAATCAGTAAACTGAAATTGAGTATTGTGTAAGGGAAATGTGGCCGTTACAACGCAACCGAAGAGTGCTGTGATATTAATTGCCCGTTGCTGTTTATTCGGCTCGAAGTGTAAGTCTTAAGGCCAAGAACAGCGTCAAGTTAAAGTCCTAAGGAGACTACAAACCATATTGAAGCTTCATAGAGTGAATGGCATAGAAATTATGTGTAGGAGGACCTCAGCTGATCCTTGGCCTTTTGTGCTTAAAGTGTAAGTCCTAAGGACGGTACATACAGCTTCATAGAGTGAATAGCATAGGAATGGCTGTAGAGGTCACTCAGCTGATCCGGGGCCTGGGCATCGTCCCCCTTTGAATTACAACAATCCCATGGCGGATTTGAATTTCAAGTGAACAAATCACCGTGTTCTATGAACTTTTGAAGCCTTTTGAATATCGTATTTTCGCTCTATATTCTTCGTTAAAAGTCTACAAATTATGCTATACGTGTTTTATAGGTCTGCCCGTTCTCAGCAACAGATGGTCTTTGATTAAAATTTATTTTGTAATGATACTTGCGAGGTTGATACTCACTACGGGTCATGCATTCGTTTGAACCAATTATGTTAGACTGGTTGATCAATCAACGATAATGGCTCGACGATGGGAAATTGAATCCCTTGCTTACATCAGCTCGCCCCGAGAAATAATTGTTTACCTATCGTTGCTTTGGTTCCAGTGTAATTGTTCCTGTAACACTTCGACTAGGTGAATAAATATATTTCAAAATCACCTCTAAATTCCGGCACACGTCAATCCAAAATCGGTTGTGTAAGTGCTCGTAAACGTACGGAAAGGACAGGTCAATCACTGGTGCGCTCTGCTGCCTCCAGGCAACCTTTGTCAACCAAGTGAACTGTGAGTGAAACTTGGTCCTTGCCCCTTCTTGACTGCGTACGTTCCAGCAGAGTCGGATTTTCTCTTCGGGGTGCGATCAGTGTTTGAGGTCAGCGTTTTTGGGGTTTGCTGGAGTTGCAGGTTGCCAGAAACTCATTATCGGTGCCTAATGGAATCGACGATTTTCTTCATAGCTGAACGCACCAGAATAGAGGATACTCCTCTGCACTGGTCTGACCTACACGCACCTACGAATTAATATAAATGTTATAAAGGCTGAACGAGGGTATATTTTTGCTGCAATAAATCTCCTCATCTCTTTCTTTGTTTACCCATACAAGTCCTTGTCTTCCTTTTGGAAAAAAAATGTTCGTTTCTGTTTCAGTTACGCCGCTTGCTGCGATTTCCTGCAAAATAACAATTTACTTTCGATAATAAGGGCTCACGAGGCACAAGATGCCGGGTAAGGTTTTCAATTTATCATTTATTTCAGTTCGTTTTATGATACCGTTGAAAAATATTCTGTTGTAGTTTCTAATTAATGTCTGAGTCGCCGGTCATAGCAGTAAGTCGTATGAAGTTTATGAATTGCATAACTTTCGAATGAGTAGATGTTCATGTTTTGTTTTTGTCGTTTGATGATATATTCCCTTTGTTTGTTCCCGTACCTCCGTCGCATACGTACTTTGAATATTCCTAATTCACTACGTATTCGTAGGGATTTTCCCAGCGGGAGTATGTCCCGTCATCACTATAATGGTAGCTCTACAGTATTCATATCTGTCGGGAAAATATGTCGTTTTACATAATCAAGTTCTCCTCCCATGGAGGAATAACGTCCTATTGACTTTCTTCCAGGTACCGAATGTACAGAAAAAGCCAAACAACGGGATTCCCGTCGCTGATAACTATATTTTCCGCTCCCAACTATCTGGACGTATATAATAACAAAGTGAGTATTCATCAAATAGTACGGTGTGAATTTGGAGTCAAACTTTGCGTAATATGCACATGTATCTGCGATTTGTTAATATGTTGTTAGGATCACAACGGGTAGTATGTACCTAGATTTGCGACCCTGAAACTCTACAAACTAAGGCAATTCTTTCCAAAAAATGCAAATTGTATGTTATAGCCTTTTTCTAGTCTTGTACCGGTCACAAAGGTCGTGAGAGAAGGACTTGAAGACAATTTATTCTCTTTTGGCTATAGCTCCAAACCTATTCATCCGATCCAAAATTTCTTTTTTTCGTCTGAAAGCTGGATAATTTTACTTTCAGACCCCATAATATGGGGTCTGAAAATATATTATATGAAATGGGATTTTACTGTTTTCCGAGCACCACGAAGTTAGCACACGGTTTTCTGGGTTGCAAATTTAGGTATTTTCAGCAAATTTATTATTTTTTATTATTTTAGCAAATTTATGTATACTATCCGTAGGGGTTTTGTGTCTACATTGACTGGGCTAATTCCTTTTTTCACTTTTATTTCACTCATGATATGTTTAGGTATTGGGTATCAATCCTGTACAGCTCCGGTATTTGAATATCGAAATACCAAGAAAGTCAGATCCGAAATCAAACCTAACCCATCTTCTTATAACAATGCTGTCAGTCAAAACCCATTGAACCGTCACTTCCGGGCCCGAAGGGGCTCTTTGAAGCTTTCATTCTCAACAAAAGCTTTCCGTCAATATCACACCACATTATCTTTTCCTTTTTCCAGGCTGCTGTTCTGAAGTATGAAAATAATGTGATGAATATCAGGCAATTCAATTGCTCGCCGCATCCATACTGGCTTCCCAACTTCATGGACGTGTTCACGTGGTCATTGCCGTTCGTTGGCGAGAAGGGTCAGTAGTTTTTTATTACGCATTAGTCTTTAAGTTAACTCCGTAATATCGACCGAGGAAACAATACCTACCCCTGAAAATGGCTTATTAAAGCCGAAAGCTCGGAAAAACTTCTCCCCCGTTTTCTTTACAACCTCCCACAACCTTCCAAATAGACAAAGGTTATTCAACCAAGGAGGACATGAACAAAACAACAAATTCTCTAAAATGTTGTCAACACAGTACAATTCGTTGGTATTTCATCATAGTAGGCTTCACTAAGACCCCTCCAATCATAATCACTCATCCCTTGCCATCTGCCCATCACCATGCTCTTAGTCGATTAGAAGGTATTCTGCCAAATTATCTCCGGTCATGATAACCAGTCTTTGACAAAATGTGCTGTGATTAATGCTGCCAAAAGTCGGCAATATTGTCTGGGCGTAGCCCAGCCTTATTGCTCAATGGCCACAAACTTCGAGGGGTGGGTCAATAGGTCCATAGTAAGACTGAGTTCGAACATGAACGACTTTGGCGTGCGAAAAGTGTTTTATATAAAAAGAAAGCTTTGATTTGGCCATGTACAAGTAAATGTAAGGTAGAAATTCAGTTATTGTAGTGATTCCCTAAAAGCTACATGCCATAGAAAGAATGAACTTTGGCTGTCAAATTCAATTCGTCTATGGAACAACATGAAAAATACTGGAACTCAATCAGAACAGCGTGAACCACACTGGCATTTCGTACACGCGAGTCATTGGTACGAGTATTGACATACCTAAGCGCTATTCTCTTTACCGAAAAAAGTTGCAAAGACTGAGAAATTATGGATATTATAGGCAGGACCCCACCAAATTCTAGTAACATTTCGTTCTCCCAGGCTTTCAAGTACAGGATGTTTGAAAAAGAATATAATATATTAGAACCTGGTGGGGTCCTCCTATAATATGCTATATGATAAATATCGTCATCGATACCTTACATCCGATACTATCCTGTGAGGTGTTCTTGCCGGCCACTTGTCTGACGTCATCCACCCCCTGCCGGTCCACGTACGTCATATTCTGTGAGGTGTTCTTGCAGGCCACTTGTCTGACGTCATCCACCCCTGCCGGTCCACGTACGTCATATTCTGTGAGGTGTTCTTGCCGGCCACTTGTCTGACGTCATCCATCCCCTGCCGGTCCACGTACGTCATATCCTGTGAGGTGTTCTTACCAGCCACTTGTCTGACGTCATCCACCCCCTGCCGGTTCACGTACGTCATATCCTGTGAGGTGTTCTTACCAGCCACTTGTCTGACGTCATCCACCCCCTGCCGGTTCACGTACGTCATATCCTGTAAGGTGTTCTTGGCGGCACCTGTTTGACGTCATATCTTTTGACGTAGTTGGTCGCTTGTGTTGCGACGTCATATTATCTGAGAGGCCCGTGGATGAGGTGAATTAAGGAGACAAAATAGACTTCATATCGAATCGAGGTGTTTATTTGAATTCTTCTCCTTAGATGATTTGGCTTCAGACATGCCAGTCATAGCCATTGGATTCGTGATTCAAAGCAACCATAAAGTGGGTACAGCGTACGTACGAGTACGCAACCACGAGGGACATTTCATGTCTTTGCGCCCCCTCCCACACCCACACCACGTGCCACGTACCTCGTACTTCATTGTTGTAGAAATCGTACCTGTGTGTAAACAGTTATTTAAACAATCACGCTCATACCGCAGCTTGTCGGCCACGCACTCCGCAGTGGTTAACGTAATATGATTAGGTAAATCGAGAGCTATCCAACGAGTGAACGATGTTTATACGATGACAACTGGCGAAGTTATCACTAGGTACTTGATAAAATTATTAATAATTAGTGATAATTCATAATAATAATTAATCTAACATTTAGGATCTAGACATTTAGACCTAGTGATCTAGACAGAAGGGTGATCTGTACAAAGAAGATAATAAACCGTTGTGTCAAGAATTCGCAGAGTTTTAAAATTTGAAATCGAGTTATGAACTTTTACCTGTGCGAACATGCGGACGATGTTAGTTTATCGTGTTAGTCTGTACTGAGTGGTACTTTCTGAATTCTTTACCTGGAAAAGGGAGAAAGCTACAATGAAGTTACGAACTCCAAAACCAAATGTACTCGTATATGGGGAGCGAGTTTGGCAAGGTGACCAGGTGGTACGAGAAACTTCTACACAAAATGAGTGCACTCTTGAAGATCACTACCTCCATCAAAAGTTCTGGAGTATATTACCGACAACGTTCTTCTCCTGAATTTAAAGAAAATTACGTTTATCCTGTGTTTAAAGTTTTAAAAAAAAAGGTATAAACTTCTAGTCTTAAGTCGTTAAGTCTTTCTACTATTAACACTTTGTAAACATTTTTAAAACTCTTTCAATTTATTATTCTGCAGTGACCGAGATGTTGGTGAACGTGCTGAGCATCTGTTCAGACGACGAGCTGATGTCAGACGGCGACGATGCCCTCGAAGAAGGTAATTTGTCCTCATTCGATCTCAACAAACATTTTTTCGTTGATCTTGAAATCAGCGGCCGCAGCAGCCTCTTTTTTCGCTACAACTTGAAATTTGTCGCTTTTTGATCGGGTTTACAGCAATTTTTTCATCATGAGCACTCGTTTAAACAATTTCATTTCTTTACAATTTCAGTACGCTGTATGAACGTTTTAAGCTATATTCCATTACTTTCACATAGAATTAATTTATTATGTTACCTACTAATTTTGGTTTTTAAGAAAGAAAAATAGTATGTGAAACGCAGGAATCTAAGCCTCTGTGCTCTTTTTATGTTACAAATCCAATTTCATGATTTACATTAATTGAACGCTTTCGTATTGCTGGGCTGACTCCTTAACAACTCCCTAAATAGGGTGTGCTTTATTTAAAAACTAGCAATACAACTTTTGATAGCTTCGTATAATGCTACAGTCTATTTAGTTTAATAAGGTGAAAATTCATCCTGCATCGTTCTCAACCGTAGAAGAACTTTCTGAATTAACAAGTGCATCAATTTGATTAGAAAATAATATTTATCTTGTAAGGATTACACTTTATGATAATCGAAATTTTCCTTTTTCCCCTCTTTTCTTCCTTTCGATCTGGATCCAAATCCTTCCTTCTTCTCACACACATCTTCTCTTTTCTCTCTTTCTTTTTCTCTTTTCGTATCGCTGCTGAAAATCTTACAATGGATTGGGGACCTCAACAGATGGTAAGAATCGAGACCGCTCCATATATGTCGTAGAAAATTTCCGTTATATCGAGTACTCAGTAGAATGTTTGTTTTTCTTTCTACTATTATCGACTGACTCCGAAAAATATTATTCAGCCGAGTATCCAGTTATAGAAAGTTTTGACGAATTTCCCCAATCAAATGTTATTGTGGATAATGATTTTGGCTGAGATTTGTCGGGGAAATAGGTTTTGGCCGTATGGTTACAGCAATTACTGGAGGGCTAGACGTCTAGTTCAGGAACCTTATTTTGTGCCTTACTGTCGCTGTGGGGATCAGAAATGTCCCAGTTTCAGAAGAACAAATTGATTAGCTGGTTAGCAACAGCCATATGTGAAAGTATGTAGAAGTACATGTGGCTGTGAATACTCAATCATTGGCTTTCTTTCTCGGTTAAAGAGGTAAACACCTGATTCCCCTCAGCAATGGTTGCATCGCCGAGCGTGATACGATAACTTTGTAGAAATTAAACATCTGGCCCTCCAATTATGTAGGTATCTACTCGTAGGTTACATAATATTATCACCATGCCTCACCTGGTATAGATGGGTGATGTCTTGAGCTGTAAAGGCTGGTTTGCGAGTGCTCCTTACTGTTTACCCCTCGAAAATAGGCATCAAATAGAGAGAAAGGCTGCAGAATATTTCTTTCTAGTGCCAATACTGTCATACTTGCACTAATGGAGCCCTTCAGCTCCACTCAACTTCTTGAGGATAAATAGTAGTAAATAGCAGGCGCATAGCATCCTTGATGGCTTAGAACACCAACTACGAGGGACGTCCAGAAAGTAAGGTTACAACATGTGTTAAAAATTTATAAATAAATATATTTATGAGTGTCAAAACATGCCATTATTTCTGTACATAATCGCCATTAAGGTCAATACATTTTTGAAGCCTAGGGACCAGTTTTTGTATACTCTCGTCGTATACCTTCTGCTCCACCTCCCAAAGCCATTTTTCGGCAGCATCGTGGACCTCGTCATTTGAAAATCATTGTCCACCCAAAAATCGTTGTCCACTCCTTCAATTTATTGAAAAGATCATAATCCGACGGTGCCAGGTCCGGGGAGTATGAGGTCTAGCGTTGTCATGAAGGAGTGACACACCACAAGTCAGCATTCCTCTCCTTTTCTGTTTGATTTTATTGTTCAACTTCTTGACTGCCTCACAGTATGCAGCTGCTTTTATGGTGGTTCTTTTTGGCATAAAATCGACCAGTAATATCCCTTTCCGGTCCCAAAAGACTGATGCCATGATCTTCCTCTCTGTAAATCGGACTTTGAATTTTTTGGTCGATGGTGACTGGGTATGGCGCCACTGTTGAGCAGTTTGACTCAGGAGTGACACACCCACGTTTCGTCACCAATCGCAATAGAGTCAAGAAAAGTTTCAACTTCACTTTCATGCCGTTCAAGAAATTCGCGCGCAGCCAAAACACATCTCACACCTGCGGTTGGTGGAGCGATTTGAGGACGAACTGTTTGACGCGTCTGGGAGCTGTGACGACATTTCGTAACGGACTAAGACGTTTGATGATTTGTTTTGACCGTTAGAAACCTCTCTACGTACCAGTAGTGACAACTCTGAAAAACAAAATTCCCTTCGTCCAACACAGCCCTTGAAACCTTACTTTCTGGAAGTCCCTCGTACATGCTTAAGGAGGGGAATTCTCGGTGTTGATTGGCACCTTTTTGCACTGAACGTAGGAGTGGAACTTACGTGTTTCCAGAATACAGCCAAATTTGCGTGTATCTTAAATAGTTCTTGATATTATAAAATCCTGAAATCGTTACACTTAAAATTTTTGTTCCCTCTCAAAATAAGTGTTGACTTCTAGAACGGGTCACAACTCGTTTGTGTGATATTATTATTTATTTTTTTTTTTAAATCTTGTCCATTTCACTAATCTTTTACTATAATAAACTAAAATATGCTTGCTATTTTGGTCTTGACAAAATCAACCTCCGTCCACATGTTGAACCTTTTTTTTCTACCGTGGTTATTATAAAATGTGATACTAAAATTGATCCGTTATTACCCATGATGCATGATTAGACTTTTCCCATGTAACCTGTTACATCATATATTATGTTAGTTTAATTTATTGAATAATCAAACTATCAATATTCTGCAATTTGTAATCATCTTTACAATTAATCATCCAGCTAAATCATGTACCTAACATGATTCTTCACATGATTTTCTTCCAATTACTATCAACACAGTTTTACCAGTACATGAGAAACTCCTGGGGAATAGAAATCATCATACACACAACACAGTTAATTTATACACTCGCTTAGCCACTTCCACTTAGGGGTCCTACCTTAGTACCTACCCGTACAGTACTCCATTAGGAAGTAACCTCTCAATACTCTACCTCACGCCTCTCTCAGCCAGAATCGATCCACCTTTACGTCTACTTCAAACCAATACCGAAAAACCACTCTTCAACTGTCTAAGCACAAATCCACCCCTCCCCTCAACCGCCAACCCCCACCATCAAACCCTTCGGTCCCTAATGTGTTGTATTATTATTATTCGCTTTTTTTTGGTTATCATCGCCATTACTCTATTATGACAATACACTGCCTGTACCCGATTTTGTTTCTTCTGCACATCTTATAACTTGTGCGAGTGTGTGAAGTGCAGTGAACGAGTAACGTGAAAGTCCTTGTGGATACATCGTTTTGTTGCCACTGTTCGACAAAAATGTCGTGGTTCAGGATTTTTCTGTATTACTTCAATTTGATTTTTTCATCAATTCATTCACCCCTTTTCTATTTTCATGATAGTGCGATTTCTGGCTGTGATTTTCGTTGTGTACTTTCATTAATTTTGTTTGGTGCGCTTGATGTTTGATTTCGTTCATTTTCACTGTATTGTATCCGTCCTGATTTGATTCAGTACTTTTTCGAGCCGTACCTCCACGTAAATGTTCCTCGCCCCCTTCAAACTCGAAACCCCTATTTAATGTGTCAAGTTGTTTCCTGGAACCCCGCTGTTGACGTACTCATCTCTGTCCTCCCTTAACCCTTTCTCACTATTTCCAAATACTTGTTAGGTTTTGGTTTCAATGCTGTGCGGTTTAAATAGAAAATTAAATTGGAGACAAACCAATATTTAAAGACAATCAAAGTATCTATACCACAGCAATGTAGCCCGTATTATTTAGTTTCCTGTATTAAAAGTAGTCAGGAGTTCCTTCGTGAATGTATTAGGATACGCCCCCGCCCCTTACCATTCCGGTCCATGTAGGTTGATTAACACATGTTATTAACTGATGATCTATAAGAAATGTCATTTTACATCTGCGGATATAATAATGATTACCTATAAACCGGAACAAGTTTTATTAACCATTATATCTGACTTGATAGAGATATCGGGACAGTCGAGTCTCTGTTCTGCACCTTGCGTTGTTCGAATCGTCAATGGGTCAATTTCGCTTTCTAATTCAGATTCAACTCCTTCGTTCCCTTTACGGTTTCACGCGGCATGCCGATTATAGCGGTCTATCGATTTCCGGTCAAGTATCGAAAAGCGGTCTCCAACTCCAGCCCTAATTGCCTCAATTGGCGATGCGACCAACACTTTAATTTTTGTCACTCTTTCTGTTTTGGAACGGGGGGGGGGGGGGTGTACCATTTCATTCGGGGAGATCGATAACAGGAACATCACCGAATCTTCTCCCTAACTTCGACGAACACCGGATAACCATAGAAGCGGGCACTCCCTTATGTCTCCCACTACCAACTGCATGGTCCCATTGTCCAGATGTTTATACAATCCTGCCATAGACTCCTCTGAAATTGTTCGACTTGGAACTATTTGATCTACATCAAAACGCAATTCAAGCGCTTGAAATCACTTCCTGTTCCCGTCCTACTGCATGGTCACAAATTCAAATACCTACCACATCAATCCAATCCATGAACACTCCCTCCCATCTAGTCACCGCTTTCTGAAATATTCAAAATTTACTTCATTTTCAAGTGCTTCTAGTACGTTTTTAATCGAAAAACACCACTAAAACTTTCGAAAATCGCCACTGGTTACGACTATTCTACAGTTTACACCCAAAACTAACATTCCAACCGAAATTCACCCATCAACCGCTATTACGTCAACTTACATCTTTTTATTGCACAATGGTGAGTTTATTATTTCCATTTTTGCTTTCAGTTCGTTCTCATTTTATTTCATTTATTGTACCCTCAAATAAGTAATTCACATTTTTTGAAACTCCTCTCTCCCGATATCTATGTTGAAATGACACTGATTGAACAAATTCAATTAAATATCGAATTAATGGGTAACTCTATTCTATTTTAAATCCACAGATGTGTTATGGCACACTACTCCCTCGTCTCCCTTCTTCACTGTTTTTGGTCCTATCTCTCTACTTCTATCTTTGGAAATAGCACAATCTTACATGCACTTTTTACCCTATTCTCTCTTTTTTCTCTTTTCTCTATTGCCATGCCATGGGCATTACGTTCTACAACTCCAGCCAAAGTTATAATTAAACAAAAGAATGGTAAGTTTCAATCCTCCTTTTAACCAGTTAAGTTGGATTTTTTTGAGTTTTTCTTACTACCAAGTCATTACCTTTTTTTTGGATGTTTTGTTTATGATTTAAAATAAATTTTGTTCGTCATTTGTTCAGTTGTCTTATTTCCTTTACTATAACTATGTTTCCGAGCTTCTTTTCCCTTTTTAACTTTTTTTCCATTTTAATGATTTTCATTTTCATGATTTTTATTTAATCAAACTCACTCACCTGATAACATTTAACTGGTTTCGCCCAATGCGTTTAAAAATTATTCAGTGGTATATTGGCCCTTTTGGCATGTAAGAAAACTGAAAAGTACACTCTTATACTTGTTTAGTCAATGAGTAAATTTTATTTAAGAAATATGGACAAGTAGGTTTCACAGGAAAGACTGGGACGGAGTTGTTCAACTTGGAATTTTCCCTATTTCCATTACCTACCTAGCCGATAAGATTGGTTCCTTGTACCATACACTCGAAACTACACTATCGATTATAACTCTCACGTAAAAAAAGGTTTATATACCAACGTGAAGTACTTACCCCCTGCCCTAGTCACCGAAACATTTTCGATATTTACACGTAGTAGCTGTTAATCGATACATTTCGATTTTGAACTCACACGCTCTGGAGCCCTCACCATTTTTGGTTATTTTTCTTCAGAACTGAATTTGGAATTTTGTTGCCCCAAATTTTCCGAAATTTTCCCATTTTCAATATGAATCCACTCATTTGGATGTTACTACTTCAATTATATATCGTACAAAATCTAGGTCAAGCATTTCTTGTACATATTGAAATCACTATCCTCATCACACACTTTGTGCAACACGAACCCCACACAAATCACACGGGAAAATGTTGATGAAGTACCTCAATAGAAAATTCCATACGTTTACACTGGTACAAATATTGAACCATAGTCAAAATTTTTAAATTCAGCAACACAAGAATGTTTCATTCATTTCAGCATTATTTTGCAAACTGATTGTTCTTTTTATTTATTTACTTCAGTATTATTTCTTGTAATTGGTTTCGTGAATATTCTTTTGATTTTCCCTGGTAGAACATTGTTTTTGCTTTATAGTTTATTCA
Source organism: Stenodema calcarata (assembly GCA_963920205.1). Taxonomy (NCBI): domain Eukaryota; kingdom Metazoa; phylum Arthropoda; class Insecta; order Hemiptera; family Miridae; genus Stenodema; species Stenodema calcarata. The sequence continues at coordinate 20,511,609 of OY986052.1, read as the reverse complement.
GCAATTTGTTTCTAGTAATTTTCAATACCACCTCACCAAACCCAACCTACTATATTTTCATACTTTCGATATTAGAGCTTAAACTTTCGTTCCCTCACCTTTCAATTTTTTTCTAGTCAAACCAATTTTTTTAATTAATTTTTTCGACAATATTTTTTGTTTTTACACTACCACAAATTCATACAACTCTTGGCTGGATTTTTATACAAAATCTCAAGGCATTCTCGGCAGATTTCTACTATATTATATATCACTGTTTTGTAATACTTCTCTTCTGTTTTCTTATTTGATCAACTCGAACCCAATTAGAAGGCAAGCAAATTTATTCTATTACACTTAAAAACCTCCATTTTTTTTATTTCATGATCCGTCCATTATTTTGAGTTGTATGTATTGATTTGATTTACTTTTGAGTTGCTGTGCATGAAAGAGTGTGTTCCTTTTATAGTGTTGTTAAATTAACCATCAACGTGTGGTTTCATTTATTGATTTATTAATTTTTTAAAATGAACTGTCTTAATTTTTATGTGTAAGCATTGTGCATAGAGCCAGCCATTTCCTAATAATTTCGTTTCAATGGTTGCCGCTGAGTCCATCGTAACACTACTTGTAGTCTCTTCGTAGTGCATTCTTTTATCTAGTTAGTCGTAAACCGTTGATATACTATTTTCACGATTTTCAATTCGTACGTAATTATCTTAGTACCACTATTGCCATGTGACACCAGCCTTAAGCGTAACGGTTTAAGTGGTTATGACCCTTTAGATGTGTATGGTAAGTCCTGGGCACACCTTGCGCCCGTATTAATTCTAAGATGCGAAAATGGTTTTATTGAAAAATAATCTACTTCTTGAGCTCAAAATATCTGCCAAAAACATGCTTCAATTTTGTTTTGTTTGTCTCTTTGCAGTCACCTTTTTCCACAAAAACTACTCAATTGGAAAAGAAAAATCACTACTACAACAAAATTTCTTATTATAAATAAATATTCATCATATTATTAAGAATAATGTGCTTGCGTCATTTCCAAAAATTGCATGCGATGTCTTGCGATTTTACCCAACGATTTTGTATTGATGACATTTCCATTTTATCGCTCTCTAGGTTTTTGTCATACACCAAAATGTACGTTCTCTTCCATGAGTCAAGAAAATTTATTCCTTTTCATGTTTGGCAACGCTATACTATAACTGGCTTTTTCTATGTGTCGATGTCTCTAATGCCAAAACCCTCGTCGTCGCTGTTTCTACGAAAATTTATTTTCCAATTTGAGGCATTTCGATGTTTTTTCGAATCGTTATACTTATCGTTTTTCCTACTGTTTAGACAATGTTATGAAGGCCTTGCTTGCTGCTTGTGTAATTTTACTTGCGACTTTGCCATTTATCAAGGCCTACTGTTTTTTCTGTGCGATTTCGTCTACGATCATTCGATTTCCTGTAAATTGTTACCGTGCTATCAACTTTTCCAGCTCCGTTCATCGCGAATTTCAATTCGCCTTCGACGATAATTTTCAATTTTTGCTTTCGATGTACATTCTGGCTTATACTTGTACCTGTAATACATTTTTGTTCTTTCCTCTTCTCTTCAAAAGTTATATTTGAGTCATTTTCCTTCATTTAATTTCGTCTCGTTTCACGGTTTTGTCGAGAATCGACGTCTGAGTTATTTCTTCCGGCGTCCCATTCCATGGTTTTTATAAATACCGCTCGTATTCTCGTCCAAATTTCGAATTGACAGTGTTACATTCCTCATCTACATTTTCGTCATCGTTGAAGAACCTGGAATAATATTATTCTTGGTTATTCTGAATAGAGGCTGGAGATATGACTGGGGATATGACACCCCCCGCAATTGCTGTTGTTAAGGTCGCTCCTTTTTTGTGCGGACACAAGAACCACGCTCTGTCCCAGCTCCTTGCACTGAGTTGTCACTACAGCATTTTCAGTTACCTCAAATCTTACCATTCCACTCGTACAGCGTTTGCTCTCGTGGCCAGGATAACGGTTCTGCCGTACATCATTTGAATGGAGTTTTTACTGCCTATTTGGTTGGTTCCAAACCCTATTTTCTGGTACCCAGCGTTTTTACTTTGCAGCTTCTACTGAGTGTACTTGTGTAACTAATTAGGGGCCACTAAGATGGAATATTTCCACTCTCAGGCTCCTAAGATGGAACTCAAGTCAGAACAGTAAAGAAGGTTGACAAATAGAACTAAGACTTACCATGATTCCACTTTACTTGTTTGTCAACTTGATGTTCAACCTTACGTTTATGAACACTAGAAAAAACTATTTTGGTTCACCATTTCATGATGAAAATTGCTTTCTTCGCCTCGATTTGTATTGTAAATCTCAATTTTGTAAGGATAGCAACATAATTTCTTTTCTCCCTCACCTTTTAATAAATTCCAGTATTGAGCCTACAGTCGTTTGATAATCCGATACAGGTGTAGTTTGAAAATGTAATTTAATTTCCTCCTCGTTTTGTTTTTCCTTTATCTTCCTCCTGGTTTTACTCCTTGCGTTTAAATTCTAAACCTCTCGGTTCATGGTTCTCGTGAACTGTCTCTCCCCCACAAATTCGTCCTACATCATTTTATCTAAATCCTGGTTTTTCTTATGTCACTTATTTCCGGTTATTATGAAGGTTGATGTCTAAATTTTCTTGCTGACTCATGGAATAGCACAAAGTTGCTGCATGACTTGAATTTATAATTCTTAACTCTAATTAGTTCACACAGTTTGTGAAGTATCACTATTTAACAGTTTTTGTTCATTTCTGAGCATTTTTATCATTTTGAGCATTTGAATAATATTGTTATCGATGGAAATACAAATCTTTAATCACGTTAGACATATTTACATTGATTTTTAATTGCACAGTTTTTTCCCATTTTTTAAAAAGGTTTTGTTTGTTTTTTCTTTCATTTTATTTGCGTGGACCGATCGATGGTGTGATTCTACACTCCTCTTTCTGCCCAAATTTGGAATTCTTCGGTGAGTTACAAGGTGCCTCCTGGTATTGGCACTGTATTACGACATTAGTTGTGTATTTCCCCTTAGATTAGAGCGTCGTCACTTGACCATGGCTTAACTCACTGTTCGAACTGATTGCTGGTGTTAATCAGGGCTGGCTGGTATATAAACTCATCCTGTACCTTCATAACTACAAATTGTATTTCACCCTTTAAAGTTGACATTGATAGTATTGGAGTGTTGTGTTGACCTGATTACCTACCTACTCTTAACATCCCTTATCTGAAAATACTCTTCGATAAACTCACATTCCATGCTCTATCTGCTATTAATAAAAAGTTTCAAAATGAAGCTTCAGCCATTGGGTGTTGTATGGTGCATCATTGTGAATGGGTGTGTTTGTTCCTAGCGTTGGATTTTGGTGTGTTGACCACCGAATTGCCCAACTCACGCTAATGGTCCATCAAACACCCAGCGATGGCAACTATCACAGATATCTGATTTATCTCCTAGTGTGATAATTCAATATATTAATTCGTCCAATACCCCCTAACTTTCCGTTTGAATCGATTCTCATGATATAGAATACAAATTATAATAGTGTTCTCCCGATATAATAATATTGGTTTAGTCAATTCCAGTATTCAAACCAAAATAATTCTAAATACACCTTCATGTTGTTGCCCCCTTGCAGTTTTTAATAGATATCAGCCAGTTCTTGTTTAAGAAACAAATTATCTAACGACCTATTGGGCAAAAGTTCTTGATTACGTGTGGGAGAGGAGCATGTTATGTTGTGTTGAATCCTGCAATATTTTATTATTTATTTGTATGGGAGCTTATTATTTACAATGTGGAAATCTTCCTTTGTTACCTAGCCTAAAATACCTGGTTTTTTGATCCCCTTCCGTTGGGTTTTTGTGTTCTATCTGGAATTTTCTCCTGTGTTTCAAGCTCACCATCGACGCCTGATGTATTTTGGTGGAGGGTCGTAACATTGGTTTCGTGATTTGTGCATTGAAATGAAAGCATCACTACTCTCTCTGATGTACATTAATTTTTATTTTTTTATTTTTTCTTGAGTTTTTGTTCTCCCTTCTACAAAATCCTCCACATTATGTCTTTATAATTTAAGACAATTTACTTGTACTGCATGGAGCCTGATTCGATTCGCATGCTTGCTTATTGGTTATAATGCTTTTTCGTTGTATAAATAAGGTTCGTGCACAGATTATGGAGATTTTGGAAATGATACATGCTGGTCGTGGTAATAAATTCAAGTTCAATTTGTAATAGGGTGGGCTATTCAGGGTATTTGGTACGTCATCAACATTGATCATGCAATAAACTTCAAATTTTCACTTTTCTTGAACAAATTCTGTATAGTTTGACCGTACTAACGAAGTAAATTATATGCTCACCCAGTACTAGTTCTCAGATGAGAACATCTGGGTGGTCAGTAAAAAAACAAGGGTGGAAAGGAAATATGAGTTAGAGGCACGGGTCAAGGAGGCTGCGGATTGAGCATAATGAAGTAGGCTGCATTTCTGGGGAAACTCATTACTTCGGCTGATTCACTTATTATTGACATGGTGGATGTTCACATGTTCTGACTCCTAATCATCACTAGAATCACTTGATCTTATGGGGTTATAACTCCCAGTAAATGTAGATAAGTTGCCTAAAAGCACTAAATTTAAGAACAATTTAAAAATTTGAACCACTTGACCTATCTTGTGCACGGACCTATCCCAAGATGTCAGCTCATCGTGACAACAAGTAAGATTGCTGCGAGTTTGACTGTGGTCACGTCTCAAAGGTTTGTTTTCGTTGGTTCAATATTTAGATAATTTTCCTCCTTAACGTTTTGAAACTTTGTCGTTAGGCATATTAATCCTGTTTGATTCAGTGTTACTACTAACTCTTGCACTCATATCGGGACCAAATGGATACGAGACTTCATTCAACTCTAAATTCCATTCAACTGAACACAGCTCTCCTATTGCTCATTATCATTTCACTCATTTGACATCAATTTGTTGAGATATCAGTCCTACGTCCTACAGTGCTGTTTAGCTTTTAAAGTAGAAGTCAATGGTGTCCATGGAACGTACATTCTGTCCCAAATGGGCCGGAAATGTGTGCTCGAGTTCATAAAATATGGTGAGTGCTCGTGTTCATAAATTGTGGTGAGTGCTAGAGGGTTATTATGGTGTTATTTACTAAGGATAAATTGCATCAAGGATTGCATCGTTGCATTTTGACTGCCTCGGGAAAGCTGAAATAATATTCTTAAATCTTTACCCTCTGTGGCGCTCTTGCTAGTTGAAATTGCTATTTGGTTCAGAAACCCAATTTCAATCAATCTTAGTCTAACTTGCAAAATACAGGACGAATGCGTTGTATGTGGAAAAGTGAGTCTACCGTCGACCCTGTGCTATTTGGCTTACAAGATGTGTCCCAGTGTTAATATTCATTAATGAGTGTTATTGTGCTTCTATTTTCGTCTTATTGTCACTAGCTTTGTACTGTCATTAAACAGCTACAATAATAGTTTCTCATAATTTCCCTAGTCGTTCATAACTAAACCTTGTTGTATTTCATGGATATAAATTATTCACCTACTACATACTAATTCTATTGTATTTCCTTCAGGATATAATAATGTTGAATTTGATTCCAGCTGACATGCATGATGATTTTTTATCTCTGTTACCATTTCAAGGTCCTAAACCTTCTCATCCACGAAGCAGTAATAGGATTTCTTACATATCCTCTGGGACACACCTACGTAAGCAATTGTACATAGCTAGTGGTGCATTGGTCCGCTTTACTCATTTTTGACTACTTAAACAAAGTGCGTAAATGTACGATAAAAGGTTGAACTATCAAGTGAGCTATTTGATATAACGTCCACAATTTATGTGCTGGTAAGAGTTGTGATGAGAACACCAAATGAATCGAATTACAAAATCATTTCAAAAAGGGTCGGAGTTGAAGTTTTCAAACCATTAAGACTGAAATGACAAATTGGAATGATTTCGTAACGCCTTACTTATTTCCAAAAACATCGAGCACTCCGATCATAACAGTGATGTCATTATTAATCCATGTAATGTATTCTGAGAAAACTCATTGTATCGCTACTTTGGTCGAATTCTCGAGGTAGTGTAAATAAACTTGTTGATTTCTTTATTAGATTTTTTTTTTTTTTTTTTTTCAATGGTAGAAAAGTACTAGTAATGTGTGTAACTAGATATGCATTGACTAATGTGTAGGTGTGGGATGGTCATATAGTTGGTAAAGCTGAGTTGGATCCTATTGACGTAGAGGGCTAATTTGTGGTGTTTTCGAATTGTCCACAGGTACAGCAGCAAACCTTCGTAAGGAAGTCATAAGGAACAAGATCCGAGCGATTGGAAAGATGGCTCGAGTGTTCTCAGTGTTGAGGTACGTTCTAATTAAGTTATTTAAAATTTGTCCATTTATATTTCAATCATGATTCATGTGAATTGTATGTGGAGGTGACTGAGGTTCCACCATTATTGAGTTGGTGTTTGACAACTTCCTTCCCTGAAAGTAGGAGGGGTACATCCAGGGCCATATTTAAAAAATAGCAAAATGCAAAATGGTTATTTTTAAGGTAATTTGCGCTAAAAACTCTGTATTTTCTGCCTTGAAAGTTACATTATTTTGTAATTCTAATTGTGGTGCGGGCACCTAGGTCTAGGCGCCTATGCTTAAATCCGGCCCTGGGTACATGCTGGTTTACTTATACGTAATGACAAAAGAAGCCTTTATGGTTACCTCTCTTTCTGAAACTTCTTCTAAATCATCCTCCGACCCTCTTCAACTACTACTGTAGATATAGGTACATCTACCTTCCCAACTTTTCGTTACTGCAAGTCTTGCAGCCAGTGATGGAACCTCTTGGTTCTGAAATCATTACCGCTTCAAGCCCTTGAAGGAGAAAATTGTATCAATTACATTAATATTGTATCTAATTACATTACTCTGAACTATTGAGTAGAAAAAATATACCACAGCTATGGGAATAGTAGCAGACAACGGAAGCTGGCGTTTCTCAAAAAATTCACATTTAGATCAGAATATGTGGCCACTGTCTCAACCAGTAGTGTTTAGATGTTTTTGGATGAACCACATATTTCTTGGTGAACGCACGGAGAGAATGAGACCTTGTTATAATAAAGTGTTCCTTCCTTTTTCGTTCCATAAATAGAGAGGAGAGCGAAAGTGTACTGCAGCTCAAAGGCCTGACACCCACAGGATCTCTACCTCTTGGAGCACTGTCAGGAGGAAAAACGTCACTAAAGAACGGTATGTTGTCTTCAAGCGTTGCTGATTCGCATTTCTCAGTTACATGAGCTGCAATTTACAAGTGTCATTCGCTCGTAATTTGTCGTAAATCGTCTAATGACCCTCTTTGACTCCCATAGCGTTGCAAGGGTTCTCACCCAATCACAAGATCACTTCATTTGCGGAAGCTAAAGGGCTGGACGCTATCAATGAGAGAATGCCTCCGCGGAAAGACGCTCCTCCCACTCCTCAGTCTGAAACTGAAAAGGCACCTCCGGCTGCTCAAACTCCCACTACGACCCCTGCACAAGCCAACTCATGAGCAACACATCACGTAAGACCGCATTTAAGTCATTCAGTAATAGTATTCAGGAAGCCTTAACGCCACTGGCTCCTCGGTTGAGTTGTAGACCACGAGTGCGTCTGGAATGGTACATCAGTTTAATATGTGCAGCTTTAAGCCCACTTGTCCTACGATACTGACTGAGTTTTATGTGGCTACCTCTCTCATAGCCGACCAACATCAAAATGTACCATTTTCTGCTGTAAGGGCAAAACAATTACTTGGCAGTAAGTCTTAGCAAAAAGTGTGGTAGATTCACATACAAATGGTTAATACAGCTCCACATGGAGCGGAAAGCGGAAGGACAGAACGCAATCTGATTGGCTGTTCGGACAGGGACGCCGCCATGTTGTCGGGAATGACGGACAGTGCTCGGCAGAATGTTATTCCGCGTTCCGTCGAGCTCGGTGCAAGCGCAGTGAACAGGAATGTTGATAACCGCAAGTAGAGGTTGCAAGATTTTCGCGTCGTGTGTCGAGTTTTTTTGATGTATGTTGACACTTGAAATTAGTATGAATTTCAACGAAATTTTAATAAGGCGAAGGGCCACAAAAATGCAGGAAGCAAAGAAAGGCTTTCAGTAGGCAGGTTATGATTCCGTCCACCATTGAGACCGCTTCATGTGAACACTCTTCCCGAATCCGCCACCTTCTCCACTGGTTTTTCCGTCCTTCCGCTTTCCGTCCTCGTTACATACAAGTCAGAAGATCATCACCAGTGGCTGTCAGTTTTAAAGCCCCAGCTTGAAATTGTTGTTTACTTCACTTAATGATGTGCCAGTATAGTAGCTCATGGTGGTATTGGTATTTTTTCATCATTTATACATTATGAGATGTACCAAGTACTCAAACCTATTTATCTAGTCACCATCCAGTGGGGGCCCTTGTTAAGCATATCGAGGGAGAACTGGCAACAAGGCCTACCTCAAATGGGGCTGAACAACAAGGCCCACCTGAGATAGGGCTGGTCAACATAGCATGCCTGAAATGGTGCTATACAACATGACCTACGTTTTTTTTTTTTTTTTTAATTTTGCAGGAGACACAAAAAACTGTTTATTTTAAAATTTGGGAACATATACGTGAATGTTTGCAACTATAGACACTTCGGGGTGCTAATGTATAACACAGACAACTTACGTGATAATGAATAATTTGGGCCATGTTATTCTGTACTATTTGAGGTAGGCCTTGTTGCCACTTCACCCTCGATATTACACTCAACAATAAGATCCTCCTCCTCGTTCTATAATAATATAATATCGTTCAATAATATCGTCTCCTTCACTAATAATTAGTGATTAATAATTAATTTAATAATTATTATTTAATTCTTTATTTTCTTTCAGGTCTGTTGATGATATCTATTGTGCGAGAACGGATGGGATCCCCTTCCCCAACAGCGCTGCGAGTTGTGTTTGATTTTGTTTTTTCTCTTTTTTTCTTTTCTAATTAATCAACAAGTGAATATTGTAATACCATTTGTGGTGAGCCAACGAGACTAAACGCTGCCCAACGTAATCGTTTCACGAAAAAAAAATCAAAAAATCAAAAAAAAAATGAACGAAATGGGTAGACCTAATGTTATTGATTATAACAACAACAGTATAATAGTTACTCTTTAAACAAATTCGGTCTCGAAACTGTGGAGGCGCAGTATAATTTTCCGCTTTGTCAGTAGGGTTGTTTGCCTAAATATGGGTGTAACTGTTCAATTTTGTATATTACACGGTTAGAAAAATTTTACCAAACCCCAATGCCCTTGATCGGATTCATTATTTTCGAGTTGCGATCAGCTGGTTCTGATGGCCAACTCAAACCAAATCCTTTGAAAATCAGAGGGATTAACGCTCTTCTGTCTTATGGTCTCCTTTCAATCTTTCCAAACAATAAACTACGAAAATAAGATCATCCCCCACCGTTTTCAGTGTGAAAAATCTTTCAAATAGAATCGATGTTTTGGTTCTTTTAGTTGATCGGATTGTTAAAGAATTCAGATGTTATGTTGGTTTATTATCTTCGATAATGAACCATTGGAATCTTTTTTAAACGATTTCATCCTCAAATTTTGATATTCCATTTTTATGAAAATTTATTGATTTTTCTATGCTTTGAAAATAATTCAGATTGATGCATGAAACGACCAATTCTTTTTATAGATTCTAGTCATGCATTTGGAAGAAGCATATACTATATCTACTAAATTCTTACCAGGTACTTTGGGATGATTGTCATTTTAATGAAATGCTCGTGCGGTAGATACCATGAAATGGAATTTGTTCCTTTTTTATTTTTGTAAATATATATAAATATATTCTCACTTGTTACAACATTGTATATACATTTATGTCAAAAGACACGTTGACTAGTATTAGTTTTTTCTGGATCCTTGTGTTAATGACGATAATGACAACCGTATTGTTATCGGCGTTAATAGTTTAATTGAAGATTGTAAATATAATTGGTATGAAACAACAAAAAATCATTTGAGTCTGTTTTACAAACTTTTTTTTAAAACAATTTAGAGAACTACCGTTTAGCGCGAAGCGTTAGTTTAGTGGGGGATGAATACCTGTATCGTGGAAAACCTTTTAAAAACCTTCACAACACCCCCAATGTTTGAATGATTGTCGTAGAAACTATAGACAACAAAAAATTAAAAAAATGGAAAAAAAAATAAAATAAAGAAAAAAAATTCCTTCAATTTTCAATTTAAAAAATGAGGTAGAATGGTTAACTTGTGGAACTTTGCAATCTTTCCCTCTCAAGATTTTTTAAAATCAATAGGAAATTTATTGTGTTAGTGAAAACGTTTTTTGTTTGACATCTTACATGAAGAAGCTACTGCTTCCTGATTGAATGAGTCGACCGTACTTAACATTAATTGTACAATAAGGTTGTTGAGAAACATTTCTGAGTTTACCGTGTGGATTTTTCATTTTCCATATTCCTATTTCATGGTTGTTCTTTTTGTATCCTCGATAAGCCTTCGCAGTGCTTTTGAATGAAAAAATCTCCACGAAACCTTTCACTTGTACGCCCCTTCAAGAGTAGATACGAAACTCGATTTAAAATATCAATTAACCCAATGAGTTCCTCTTTATTTTCGCTGGGATGTTTTTTCTGCTTCATCCTTCGACGCCCGAACGTTACCAGGTTTACATTTTTGTAATGGATCCATCAGAAATACTTAACATATTATAATATATCCACGTAATATTAAAAAGATTTCTCTCTTCTTAGGCCTTCTTCCTTTTTTCCTATACCTGTTTATAACGTTGCTTTCTAAATAATCTCATCTAAGAACATTTTTTTACAACAACTCGTAACCTATGTGACAAGACAAAAGTATATTGTATCATACTCTTTATTATCTAGGATCATGGAATTTTTTAATAAAAATTAATTAAAAAAAGGAAAATACTTAGCAGTTTTAGATGTTGTCAATTTGTATACGTCCGTTGCTTTCTGTGCACTCGAACATGATTTAAACCTTGAGGGTGACTTCTTTCGTTGGTTTTTAATAATCCGGAAGTCCCCAAGGAATTTCAGTAAATCTTTCTGTTGTTCACTGATCGATATTCTTTTTTAATCCCGCATTTCAAGCGTTGTGTTAATAATTGCATATGAAGGAAAAATATATGCCGTAAATGAAATATATATTATAATATAATGTTTACAAAAAAATTTCTAGGAGCACAAATTAACGTGCTTCTCAGTTTTATATGATATGTTTCATGAATAACTTAACAAAAATATTGATGCTATTGAATAATGGTATATAACGGTTATTTTATTTACGAGTATCTAATGTATAAAGATAATTTACCTATAAGACTTCTCACTATGTGTGCACTTAGTATCCTGTACATAACTGCAACAATCCATCTCCCAACAGGTATTGTGTCATTTCTTTGTGAAACATCAGCTTTCGAGATTGATATCATAAAATCTGTGTTGGTGTTCGGAACTGATTATGATTTTGTTCTTAGTTTCGTGTGTAGCGAAAAATCGCCCGAGTAAATGCCCGAATAAACTAACAAAGAAAACGTCTGGGAGGCCCGAGTTGCGAATGCGGCAAAGGCCCTTCAAATCGTTGATTGTCAATCATTTCCCTTCATCTGTAGAATCGCCTGTCTTTCTGCAATCCTAATATTCATTGTAAAGAGATATCAAAGTGTAAGGAATCCCTAGTTGACATTTGAATGATTTTGTACGCTTTCGAGTGGACTTGATTGGAAAAATGTACACATGCAGGTTTTCCAAGAACGTTTCGTTTTCTTAGTAGTTCCCAAGCCCCACTATACATCTTTGTTTCTGTCATCAAGTAACAGTAAATGTATTTTGATGTTTGTTTCATGATAATGTTTTCTTCAAACTAGCGCGAATTCTCCGTTCCTCCGATAAAACTCCCCACAGATACCAATACTGGGCGTTGTTGTTTAAATTCGAAACCTACAAAGTGGAAAATGAAGGAGAGATCGATTATCGAACCCCACGACAGTCCTTACACACCACGTCAAACTCTGTCCTTTCCCTTATATGAGTAATAGCGTGACCAAATTTTCGACCACCCTCTTATTTTTGGAGAGAAAACAATCCAACGTAGGTACTGTCGGAATCTTGTGTAATAAACCTCCTTCTTGACACAATTAATCAAAAAATAAAATTGCAAAAAAAAAAATAATTAAAAAGTAGTACCTACTCTAAAAACATAGAAAATAAATTTTAAAAGGTTGAAAAAATTCTTGACGGTTAGAACGTCAAAAATTTCATGAATATGTACTTATGTCATTGAAACCGCAGTTTTTCTAGGTTATTTGGTTTGGTCAGTGTTTAAGGTACGAGTGATTTTCAGTTACTCAAATTTTGTTTTCCCTCTTTGTAGAACATTGTTTCTACTTGAGCACAGTAGTAGACTCCGTATTCCGTTTAAAAGTTCATGAATGCATAAATTCAACTAATGTCCTAGATTCATTGTTTTGTGCCACTAGTTTCTTTTAATGTACGTAAATCAAGCTTTTTGTTGTAAGCTGACAAAGTCGTTATCTTTGATCGTAGGTACTTTTCGATGGGGTTGTGTACCGTTGAGATCAGGGTTTTTTTTGTGCAATCTCAATTTTGTAATTTTTTTCTGGGTTTAATAAACCTTATTAAAAATCATAGCATTGAATAATAAAAAGAGAATTGTGATTTTTTTTAACGCGATAATGTGGTGTAAGAGTCATGGTCAAAATGACTGCTCTTGTTAATTCTTTTGTACATAAAGTATATAATACTTACTGTGTCATTTTCTAAGTAAAACAAAAAATCAACATAGGTTAGATTTTTAGGGGTAAGATGATGATTTAATACTTCTTCTTACGAATAACGTGAAAGTTTGTATTTTCTATCCAGTTGAGAGAATCATTCATAATTTTGAACAAAATGAAACCTATTGCCTTGAAATTGAATTAAAACACTTTGAAGTACGAAAACATAAAATCTCTTTGTACAACTATCCAGTTGCTATTCACTGTGTTTGTTGTTGATTATCGATCGCCCTGGTAAAAAATCGTTGTGAGCACTATTAATGTTCTAGCTTGCTTTATACTGAGAGACAGAAGTCCTTCCTGACTTGGTCTAATCACATTTCAAAGATAGCGGATTTAAGTGTGAATCCGCTTAGATTGGAACTTTGTTCGTTTTCCCTTGTGATGCCACCAAGTAGGCACATCAGTGTCCATTATTAAAACATTTTGAAATTAAAAAAAAAAAAATTGGACCATTTTTGGTTGCAAAACCACTACAAAACATTCAAGTACTGACGTCTTCGTGCCATATTAACCCAAACCGTGTATGTTTTAGTTCAATTTCTCTCGCCCCAATTCCCCAATTAGTTCCCGATTTCTCTCAAACTACGAGTCCCTGATTTAATTTAATATAATAATTTGCAAGCCCTTGTTTATCAACCAACAAATTTCCAATATTTCAGTGTGTTTAATCGGTCAATTAATGGGTCTTTTCGAGATCAGTCTCTGGTCACAACTAGTACCAGTATAAGTTTTGTAAAACTCAAATATAAAATTGAAGACAAAAAAAAATATTTAAAAAAATTAGATTGTTTTCGGTTTCGCGAAACTACGTCTGAAATGTAAATAACCGATACTTGGGAACCTACCATTTTGATTTTTCCTTCAGTACAACTTACTTGCCTTAAGCCTTCTCTGCTGTACATAATTTTAGGACTTGTAAATATTCAGTTGATGGAAATGTTAATATCTTCCTGTTAAGAAAAAATCAATGCCATAACATCTCTTATCTTCAAGTGACATCTTCTTTTACATTTTGAGGCATTTTATTATTAAGAATTTTCTCACTACATTTATTGCTATACAAATCAAATAATTACATTTTTCCACAAACTTTTCCAATATAACTTTTCGTCGTTTATATTAACGAATTTTTTCACGTTTAACGTTTGGCTTTTTCAAAAAAAAGCGAAAAAAGAGAAATTAAAAATTCATCATTCTGAGTGAAATATTATGTGGTGTTGATTTTCATTCGTTTCAATTTTTGTATTTGATGAAGATGATTAAAGGGTATATATATAAGTATCCTCTGTTATACCTATATATATATTTAAATAATACTATAGGGCATATTTTATGTACATATATACATAATAATTATTAAAGATTTTCTGTGCCATTTTCCCACCTTACCCTGTAATCTTTTTTTCATATTATTGCAATTTATCATATATAAAATATATAAATAAATACAAAAAATATGTATAAATTCATCAACCGATGAATAATGTTGACTCTCACATCTATTCTTGCTGATGAGTTGCATATTTGTTGATACAATAAAAAAATACTATTGAAAAAAATGCATCATGCTTCATTTTTCCCTTGAGTTTCACGTGGGTTTGTACATGGCGGTTAGGCTAATGTACTAATGGCTAATAATTACCTTGCACTTGTGTCCTTGTACTCGTTGTGGCTTTGTCGGCAGCCCTTAAATCTTGATATATATTTTTTTAATTGAAAATCCTTGTTGATTTTCGTGTTGAAGATCCAAAATTTTTGAGTGGTAGCATGGACACAATATGACTCCATTATCTCAACTGATTGTCGACACAATGCATAACTGAACCTGGAACATTAGATATTTTTCGATTGTCGATGACCCATCAACTTGTGTATGGAAAGTTGGTAACTCGTTACATTAGTCAGTGAGCAACGTTGAATTGGCGATTAACAAATATCTAGAGCCCATTGCAGGGTTCCTCAATTTGTTTCACATGTAATTATCGGTAATAATCTTCAAATGGAGATAATTTTTGACATGTGAAGAAATTTAAGGTGAATAGGGACATCTTCAAGGGTTCGCCAGAACTAGATGAGAATACCTGAGTTATCCACATCACTGTAATTATGGTTAGCGTGATCATGTACCAGAAATTTTTTTGGGCGTTACCTCGATAATTTCAATCACTGCCCGTATGATCGACAAGATGTGATTATTTATAAGATCAGCAGGTTATCATGTTGTGAGGATGGGCGTCATATCTATAACACTGATTCTAACAGTGATCAAAAAGTTCTAGGACTTTTTGGATTGCGCGGCCTCACTAACGTAGAAGGATGCGGATGCGCTTATTTTGTAACCACAACTCCTGTCGCCCACAGTTCTGGTCTTTTCTGCCAAAATTTTTGGCCCAAATTTCTCGAGGTTTCAAGGTAGCGAAAACGATTAATGGTGAAAGAATAGTATAACGTACTCAGCCCCGATTTTTTTTACGACCAGAAGTCCCTAATAATCAGAGTCTGAATAGGTGTGGCAGTAGATAGGTCCCCGTTGTATCGGTCACTATATGATGCAAGCGGGTCTTGTAGTCACACCATTACGTATGGTGACCGCAAAGACGCCACACTCCTCTGAGATGATGCAGGTGCCTCTTCCGTGCTCCTTGTAAGCGTACGTTAGAAGTTGGAATCAAGTGGATGGAGTTGCGGAATAAAAACATCCCCCCAACAACTGATTAGTACCATATTGCTCCAATGGAGTAGTTAAACTGGCCACCTGCTTAGGGCTTGGTGCTGTGACTACAAGACCTGCTACACCACCTTTGGTGCACTATTAGTGACCTATACAGCGGGGACCTGTCTACTTCCGCACCTGTCTCCCCATCCTCCGGTGAGGATTCAGCCTCTGATTATTAAGGTAACGTAGTCTTTGCGGGCATTAATTTAGGCTATTCTACTTTACGTAAGGTCGTAATAGTAACAGATTAAAATAGTAAAAAAATCGGGGCTAAGTATACTCTACTTTTACCCGATTAATGGTTTCACCTTGTGGGAGGAATGCGTTGCCACTTGAGTGCCTTCAGATCGAGGTTCATCTCTAAACGTAGTTCTGCCTTGTTTAAACCTCTTGAACCATTGGTGACACCGTGAACGGCTCTCCTCATCACCTCCATAGCCCTATTGGAAAAGTCTTAGCACGCTGTTCTTCCTTCGCGTCCAACCTCAAAACGCAGAACTCGAAAAATTCCCTTCACGAGAAAGGCTGTATTTTTGGCCTGGAAAGAGCTAGAAAATCGAAACAAAGAATAGGTTACTCGGTTACTTTAGGGTTGTGGTTACAAAATGAGCTCAACCACAGCCTTCTAAGTTAACGTGGGGCCGCGCAATTCAAAAAGTCCTAGGACTTTTTGATCACAACTTGTACATCCCATTAATTACTCGAACATTGATCAATTTTCTTTCGAGTACGTATGAATCACGTATTTTGTAGGAGGTGGGGGGGGGGAGTCATGTTTAAAAGCTCTTCATCAAGAAACTCGTGATGTATGATTTGGTGTTTCACACTCGTCCTTACTAATGCCCCTACTCTGCTGAGCACATTTTCAACTATAAAATCAAACTATCAATCCATGGCAGGCGTGACCTTATTGCCTTAATGCACTCCAATACTTTCTCGTCCCAAGATCCAATATTAGTATCTTGGAATTGTCAACCTTCAAGTCTCAATCAAAATCTGCAGTTAGTGGAATTGCTGAACCACCTGCCGATTTTCGGACCATATTTTACATTTTGAAAAATTTTCAATTTCATAAGTTTCACCAATTTTTTGTTGCTCAAAGTAGCGTTTTGGAATAATTTATTTTGCAATTATTAGGATCTTGGCAAAATTGGCGATTTGCACCATGGACAGATATCGTGTGGGTGAATATAAATTTGCTCGTATTTAGTGAATTGAATGGTGTTGAAATATGATGTTTGGATTCAGAACTTCAAGTACTTTCGGGGGAAAAAAACTATGTGCCTTCCAACTAGTCTGAAGCCATGTTCTTGGTGAATTCGCTAAAAACAACGATAAAAACGTGAGTAAGAATAAGCATCTTCCATCAAGCCCGCAGAGGTCAAGCTTGCGGCGACGAGACCCAGTTTTTCCTCGCAAAAATTACAAGACGCCTCAACGACCCATAATTTATTCCGGCGGACGGCGAGATGTGGACGATCTTGACGGGACGCTCTGCCTCCTAAATTGGGAAGGGAGGGTTCGCTGTTCCTGTTATATTTAGTTGGTCAGGCCGTGGCTTAGTTCCCCCACCACCACGTTATTATTAGTCTCCCTATTCACCGCCCCTCTTCCCATATTCGGCAGTCTTTATGTTTTTTTTTGTTTTTTTTTCGGAATGCGGCAAACGATTTTAATCGATGGATTTGAAGGTTCTACGGTATCGGCCATAATGTTTATGACGAAATCAGGGGTACGCTTCGCCAACTAGCGGAGGATTTTGACTCCTAAATTATTACTGTCTCGAGATTTAAATAAAGTTCGTCAAAGAATCAGAGCCCTTAGACATCTTGACCGCAGATCCAATGCGGGCCTTTGGTTGCGAAATCTGAGGAGCTATTGCCACTATACACATTTACATTATACAGGTCACTCAGAACCATCACGTCAGCACCACTTTACATGCGAGGCAATACCCTGCATACCGACCTGGTCATTCCCTCCGAAGCTGAAGTCGTGCAACACAATTACGACAACCATCACAGCACTGACACAAGAGACTGAGACCCCAACATCACCACCCAGCATGACCAGCATCACCAACATGACCAAGTAGCACAGCATACACTTCTTCCGATTTGACACCATCGCAACCCACTCCCTACAGAGAGGCCTGTTGATGGACTGCACCCTCTCATCACGTCACACGCCAATTAGAGGACTCCTCGATTATAGTTCTCCAAACATCCCACTGTAGTGTTCGCAACATAACCATTAATTTCTTACTTACCGAAAAAAACTCGGTTCCAGCCAGTTATGTGAAGGCTAAAACATATTCCACGTTTTAAAAATAGGTACTTGTCCTGACTCACTATTATACTCGTATTTACAACTGTTACTATATGTGTATTTGTATAATTTTCCCCTCTTCCCACCTAGACAACATATTCCAACATAGCTGACAAAATATCAAGTATTATGTATTAGAGAGATACCTACCCTTGCTCCACGATCGTCCTATACCTCAGTTCCCAGGCCACCTTACAATACCCCACCAAACCAGGACCATTTACTCGTCCCACATCTAATCGCACTCTACCCAAATGCCTCCTGCTCACCGCACCAAGCGCTGTGCACCTAGCAATGAATTGGATTTTCAGTACCCCCACTACTACATGTCTCACATCTATGGTCGACATTGGTGTCATATGAACGACAGCTTAATGCCCAAACGTCACCACTTAATTTAAACAACTACTTGCAGTATTGAAACTTCCCAAAATGTGTGAGGGGCACTACATCACTTCCTAACCTTAGGGCCATGTATTGGAGATGGGTTTGTGAACACGACGACGCTTTAAGTTGAAATTCCCGATGCATGAACAAAAGTTCACTATAAATTAGTTTCACTGGTATGAGAATGGAGATAAACTCGCCCCCTTCAACGTTGTATCGAAGAAACTAATACTGCAATTGCATGTTTATAATGACGTCATGACGAATATAACAAATTCTGATGAATTTATTGAATGGAATATTAGAATTTTAATAATATACGTTGAGTTCTGAGTAATGACATGGGGTAAATAGGTCGGTTTCTAGGTTCCATAGATTGGGCTTGTGAGCAAAGAAAATTATTAGTAAGCAGATCGCATACTGGGAGCAGGTATGTTAAAAATGCACGACCGAGCGGTCTTGCGTTGAGGTATTTACTGCGCCGTGTTCAACTAAACCTGCCAGTCCAAAGTCTTTCTAATACTCACAGGTTTATTATGTCAAGTGAATTACTAGAGATTGTTACCTCGTATTCATATAATAAATACTTGATCCACAATTTCGGAACACCATTTTCTTTAACGTATAGCTGGAAATCTAGAGGAACGAATATGACCTCCCGTGTTAGGCACAGTAGTAGTAGTGGCACAGTAGTCCTCTTGTGATTTAAAATATTATTTTTGAGACTCACATGAATTTGGCCCAAAAAAGTCACCTCCGTGCATAGATCAAAACATCGTCTGCGGTGAGTTTACCTTAGACGGTTGTAACCTTGAGGCGTTTGGCATTGGGTGGTCTGCCAGTGAAGTGTTATCACTCAGTACAAGCCTCCCTATGAGTCAATCCAGTTGTCTAAACATAGGTCCAAGCTTCGATGCAAGGTGCTCCCTTGGTTTTGTGACCTCAACTGTGCTACTCCTAGTAGGGGGTTGTGGAGACCTGCCAGCTCCTGAAGACGCCCCCGTAATTATTAGTGTACTTTCGTTTCCCGTTGGCCACAGTACAGTGATGGGGCAAAGAAAGTGCTAGGAGTGGGGAGAGGTTTTAAAAAAGATTGTTCTTTAATCGTCCGTTAGACATAAAATTAGCGTCTCCAGCAAACGTAATAAAACGTAGGCTCACGCTGGCTTCCTGAATATCGTACAACCGATAACGTAAGGTCTCTAAGTCTCTACCCTAGTTATTAAATCCTTACAGTTTTAAATATATACCAGGGGAGCTGAAGGTTTCGGCCGTCGTTATTTTCTACAGGTATAAGATATCAGTCAACCATCATGCAGTAGTTGATACCATCATGCAGTAGGTGACCATCTATTCTTGTCTTTCTTTCTTGTTGGGTAAGTGCTTGAACCTAAACATTCGATAAGTACATATAAAATTTTATATTGTACATATAAAATATATAAAAGTACATATAAAATTTTACATATAAAATTGTGTCGCTATCGGACAATCGGACAATTATCATGATACATGATTAGGATCGTGTTCCACGATCAAAACGTCGTAATAAACCCGAATGATAACAACGACTAGTGTTGGTCATCCTTACCCGAAATATAAAATTTTATACTCGGCGCTTCGTGAAGCCTCAATTAATTTTAAATTTAGGTCTCGCCCAAATCGTTTTGGTTTGATTGTCTGCTTAATTGGGTTTTTTGTGAGTTGAAGCAAATCGGACTTTATTCAATACATACAAGTGACCTGAAAAATACCATTAATTTGCCGTTTACGAGGTCTATTCGGGTAAACAAGGTCACGATAGCAATAACCAGTACACATTTCGCACCCGTCGCGGAATAAGGGAACAACTAAAAAAGCTGATTTTCGGGAAATCGCGTTCGAGGTTTTGCTCTTTCGCCTATGGCCATAACCTCCTTGGCAACTAGTGGATAGTATTGATTCTTGCGGAAAGCAGGAATAAACTAGCCTCGTTCCGACCTTCGACTGACAAAATAGACTCCTTCCATGATACAATTCCAGTGCTAACTCAAAAATGAGATATAGGATATTTTTTTGAGTTGTTCCCTCATTCCACGACCCAAAACTCATGTTCTACAGTAATAGAACAAATTTTGTTCTATTACTGTAGAACATGAGTTTTGGGTTTTAAAGCATTTCTTGAGCCTGAAGAAGATATGATGTGCGCATCAAGTTATTGTATCAAACTGTACATCGTGAGACATTAAATACATAATATGTATTTAATGTCTCACGATGTACTAAATAGTAATGCCCTGACGTACTAAATAGTAATGCACATAGCTCTGATTGAGGGGAATCGAAGCTATATTATAGTACTATATTATAGCTTCGATTCCCCTCAATCAGAGCTATGTGCATTACTATTTAGTACGTCAGGGCTACTGTGATTAGCAATAACAAATAATTAATTCTTGAAGGGTTGAATACTTGGCGCATTTTCAACACCTCCCGATCCCCCGATATGTTTGATAATACTAATTATACTACTAATTATTTCTACTGGTTTCGATATTACTAATTTGGGATGTTACTCTAAGGAGGCTCAATGTGAATTATATTTCGAACCCACAAATTTGCATCGTCTTATTGTGATCGTCAGAATTCTTCAACACCAAGCAGGGTACCTAAGGAGTGTGAGGTGGTGATCTTGGGTGGATTCCATTTGGCAGCTATGTCTTCCATGAATTATTCACCACTGTGTGAGTTTGGTCTACCTGTAGCTTCAAATTTCATAGAAAGCCCTATTTACCGCCACAAACGAGGCACGGTTTCTATATCCCAGTTAACGTTATCAAAGGGGCTATCCATAATCCCAGGTAGGCTATCAAAAAGACACCAAGTTATTTCCAGCCCAGTTTCTGTTCAACTCCCCGCACTTCGCAAATAATTTAGTGATGTATGAGTTTGGTACTTAGTTTCAAGTCGCGCATATTACACACGTAATATTAGAACATAAACACGCCGAGAAGACTTGGCTTTACATCAAACAGTCAATGCCAGTAAATCGTGGCAGAATGTTGTACAGATGCAAGTCCCCCACTAAACTTGAAGCAGTTACTTGAGGTATTCGACGAAGATATTTAATATAAATGGTAGGCCGCATCAAAGAACAAGGTCTTAATCATTAAGGGTCCTTAATGAGTTAATATCGAAAAAATGTTGTTCCTTTTGCACACGAGTTGCTATCTTCTCCAAAGGTAGTTCTCCCGTTCCTGCCCAATTCCTCAAGCAGCATTAGAACCTAAACACACCTAAAGACTGATATATGTAATGACAAGGTTTTGGCAATATATCAAACACGGAAAGCCTGCCAAGTTTTTTTTCCCCACAGTTGAGCTGGTTTCAACTCTTTTTTCATTGAAAAACCCCCTGCAACCTTCTTGTTGATAACCTCGCGGTTTTTTAAGGCTTTTTCTGATCGTACTGTCACAGGCGTGGCATCCTACCAGATCCTTGATAAAGTCTCTGGCCGAGTTTTAGTTTTTTCTTTAATTTGTCCTTTTTCTCCGAGCGGAACGACTAAGAGAATTATAAATGGTTTGAAGGCACTAGACGATAGCAAAACGATAATATTACATTCAAATGTATGCTGGGGCTTAGGTAGCCCCCTTAATGGTGAATGGCAAATAGAAAATATGCAAAGTGTATTCCGATTGGTGATTGGAACGTTGATTGAAATTTTTCTAATTTGTTTTCAAACTGGTTGTATCAGATACAACTGATTCTATTGGTGGATATTTTCGTACATCTATACAATAATTATTATATACATTGTATTGTTGTATTACAAGATACGAGTGAATGGCAAATACATTGTACATTGGGTCTAAAGTAAACCAGAATTGTCCTCATTGTCAATATTATTCGCAATACTTCACTAAATAAAATCTACTTATATTCCACTGAAACGGTGCAGAAGGGGCGGTCGGCATTTGGTTTATTGTTCCAAAAACATCGTTCAGTAAAATGATGTGAATATTGATGGTGTCGTTGGGATCATCACAATCATGATCTTTCTCCTTAATCAAACCTTATCGTTTCATGCCCTACTGTTCATCTTTCACTCTTGACCAAACTGGTTTAGATGGTTTACTGGATAAAAATTTAGTACATTTTCCTACAAAATGCCTCCTTTAAATACCTTTACACAAACCAAACAAGGGAGAATTGTAGTAAAATCGTTACATGATATAAGAAGAAGAAATCCAGTCCTGGGTAGAAACCGGAAGGTAAGACTTTTGGAATAGATAAATATTTTTTATTGAAAACAAACTTCTCTTGTTGAAAGATATGAGATATGAATCAATGACAATTTTCAAAAATTATTTTCTCGCCATTTCGTAAATATTTATTGGCTCTCCTACTGAATTAGATGTTTTGGTATTAACGTAAACCAAATAAATTAAATTTTGAGGGGGCGAAAAAGTAAACGTGTCGGTAGTTTTAAAACAGTTCTTGACCATCCGCACTACGCACTCTCTTGCAAAGCTTCAGCGGAATGTCGCACGTCCAGTTTGTTTACATCGCAAAAGTTCTGTAGATCAATTTGCATTAACCCTAGTACGTCCAGAACGTTACAGAGGACGCTCAAAGAGACGAACCGGCTGACCACAAAAGCTCGACATTTTCGACATTTTGGCGCTTGATTGACTTATCGTACTCGTTTAAATCAATCGGTTTTCGAAAATAGAATTATTTGTGTAAGAATAAATGAATTGTTTTTTGATCATTTGAAGCATGCTTACACGCACAACCCGTGAAGTTTCTGTTTAAAAAGAAATAATGGCACATCAGGAGCTTACAGTAAGAAAAATAAATAAAATAAAAGTTCAGAGACAACAATTTATGGTGAGTGGGTAAATCATACAGCCATTGTCCTTCCAATTTAGAAAACATGAACGTAAACTTTTGAGAGTGACGTTGTATATTCTAGAAGTCTCCTGAATTATTTATCGTATATTTGAAATTGGTAGAGGTTTAGTTGTAAGACACTGAATTTTCGATTTTATAACATAACACGTAAGCAACACACAGTTTTGTCTCTGGGGACTGTTGATTTTTGGAAAACCACAAGTATTACCGACTGGTGTACCGTATCCATACGTAACTCCCATGAGTCAAATAACGAGGTTGCCCATTGAACAATTGAACGGAGGAAATCAAACAAGATTTGTTTTCCACTGTGGACGGCAGCAGTTTCGCTAACAAGCGGCTGAAGGCTCGCGAATCCAACAATGCGACGTCTCAATCGAGTGGCGAAAAGGAGACACGACCCGGGTTCCAACTGTTGGTTCCAAGTAAAAATGAAGGGATCGAGGGAGAGAAGACCCGGCGAGTCTTATCAATGGAACCCTATTCCTTCCCAATGCCAACTGCCGTCCCACCAATGAATTCCCCCACCACGCGAAAGACTTCGTTTGTAAAAATAGTCGTCGGATCCCCTTCCACCCTTACCTACCCTTTCGCCAAGTTTCCAAGATTCTGAGAGAGAGCCATTTGGACACGAATGCAGATGCTTTACGAGGTCTTGTGGGTTTAGAAAAAATGAATCCTCTAAGCAAAATGAGATATTACAATGATTCCAAAATTACTTCGTGACCTTCTGGATAACCTTTTACTACAAATCCGTTTCAGGGACTACTGAATCAAGTATGTACATATAACAAAGGCGTTCCTATTTTTTGGTTTATCATTTCCACCATTAAACCATTGGAGTCAAACAAAGAAGAAGAAAAAGGGAATGATCCTTGATAAAGATTCGATTTTCAGTTGAATTTTGGTATTTTTATACTGCAGGCCCTCGTTAATGGTAAATATTTCAATAGTAGAACACGAATCTATGCACCCAAAGAGACACTAAAGCTTTTCAGAACGAAAACCTAAGGCATTTCCGACCTGGCACAAAGTATCCTACCCCCCTCCCCCCCCGTGGAAGATTGCTTCAAACTTCAACAAATATGTCTAGATCACTAAATGATTGAATAATCATTATTATGAATTATCATTAGTTATCAATAATTAATCAAGTAGTGTACATTATTAGCTATGATCAATAATTATTGTTACCTAGGTAGTTATTAATAATTATTGATACAGATTAATTAAAGCGATATCTGAAATCACAAGCCCTTTGGATCAGCTGGGACTTATGTTGATGACTTTCGATCTGCACCAACTTTGAGCCCTCATTGTAAAACAACGGCTGGTCCCACAAAGCTCTGCATTCTCTTAAAAAATTCTAAAAACTAAAATCTAAATGTGTACAAAAAACGACAATGTTATATTTGAATTTTTCAATGAATTTTTCAAAGTTTCAAAACTTATTTTGAACCCCTTCTCCTTGACCTAGGGTTATGAAATGTTTCAAGGATCATTTTGGGTGTGGTCCCAACCCGCAAACCAATTTCGTAATTTTAGCACAACGCTAACTGGACAAAGTGGCGCGGACGGACGGATTTTTTTAAATTTGATTTTCCGGATCTACATACCTATCTTAAAATGTAAACCATCAAATTTTGAGGGAGATTAACATTTTTTTCCTAGGTCGATTCCAATGGTTCGTCATCGAAGATAATGAACCAAAACTAACCATAATAAATTATAATTTTATTAATAATATATTAATAATAACTAATATATTATATTAATAATAATTAGAATTTTTAAGACCATCTAGAGCTTTGTACGACCGGCTTAGTGATGTAGACTGAAGGGTGAGCTGCACAAAGAAGATACTAAACCGTTGTGTCAAGAATCCGCTGAGTTTTTTAACTTTAAACTTGGTGTGATCAAGAAGAAGGTCTTGGCTTATCTGGCCATTCATGATTATCTCTCAATTTACAAGGTAGGTTTGGTTTAAATTATTCTGACCATAACGTATCCTAACCACTTGTTGTACATATTTAAACAAACCGTTCCTACCTATTAAAAGTATGATTACAAACCGGGTTCTTATTACAAGAACTTCAAGGCACTCTGCTCCTTCCAGCGGAAAAAGGACGAATGTCATTGTCTGCAAGTGGGTCGACTGTTGGGCGATGGAGCAGTCGATTCTACTGAGGTAAAAATAACTCCGCGTGGTTCCCGAACGCATGCCGCTTTTAGGCATGCCCCCCAGCATCGCTCATTGCTACTCTGACGGCCCTTTACTTACCTTCTTCAAGGAAGAACCTTCAGCTCTCGTAAACAGTCGAAAATCACGAAGAACTATAACCGTTCGAGACTTGGACGATCATGCGAAAGAATACGTCAATTTTTAGGGAAAAGGAGTGCGCATGGCATTCAAGATTTGGTATCAGATTGCTATTGGTTCGAGAAAATGCCGATTCAAAA
Organism: Stenodema calcarata; assembly: GCA_963920205.1. Taxonomy (NCBI): domain Eukaryota; kingdom Metazoa; phylum Arthropoda; class Insecta; order Hemiptera; family Miridae; genus Stenodema; species Stenodema calcarata. The sequence goes on along the minus strand of OY986052.1, from coordinate 20,485,870 downwards.
TAACTAGTATCGACTCTCTCAAAACCTGTAATCTTTAGTAAGTACAGGCTTTATGTGTAACACCTATCAGAATTTGAAGCAATTTCGATAGTGGCCATATTGCGACCAGTTTAAATGTAGGTACCTACTCTTCAAGGCACTATTATACCAGCTTAGAAGCCTTTACATTAATTAGCTTTCAATAGAAGTAGACAATACTTCTGTGGTACAATAAGTAGTGGTAACAGACTTCCGTAGCAGTTTTACATCACTTTTAAGTCTGCATAACAGTGTAGATACTAAAGAGATAAATATTAATAAAAGTATTAATGAAAATTACGAGTACTTCAATTACAATGTTTGCTTCTAAAAACTAGAGATTGATACGGAAGTGGTCAGGAGACTGAATTTTGTTGCACTTCTACTTCACCGGCTACTTGATCGGCAACTGCACTTTTCCCCCAAAAAGTAGGTAGGTATCGATTTTTCGAGTGAAGAATGAAAAATTTAAATTTATATTGAAAACGTATTCGTATGACATTTATCATTTATCATTTTGAAATGTTAAAACTCAATGCATCAAATGTGGGATTTTTCTACACAGAAGGTGCTGCTAAACCTTCTGTATGGTCGATATTGGGTTGAGTAGGTATTCATTATTGCTAATCCATGCATTACATACGATTATACGGATGATACGGACTATATGTATTATATGATAATATCATATAATACATATAATAGATTATTATATGGATTATAATAAATTATATAATAAATACTTACTCATCCCAATATTGACCATATAGAAGGTTTAGCAGCTGACTGGTCGTCATAGAAATACCTTCACTGTGACTGTCTTATCGCGATTACTGTTCATCCAAATAATATTCATGATAAAACAGTCAGTGTCGTTATTTCTACTACAAAGCATGAACTATAATTTGTTTTATTGTTTTAATTATTGTTTAACAATAATTTAATTATTGTTTTAGCAAAGCTTCGTGGAACGGGAATACCACGTACTTAATGCTCCCTGTGTACTACATTATTCTCAGTTCGTCTCATAGAATAAGTAAGATCTCTTTGATGATTTGATGTTCGGCAGAACCAAAGGCAAGAGGATAGTATTGAAAATTACGTAAATACTACATACTTATCGTGTGATGCAAGCAAGCCTTACTTGGCTCCTTAGCATGGTCCTAGAAACTTGGGCCTCTTATAGAAGGATAAACAGTTTTTAGAAATACGCTTCAGAACAAAGTAAACAGTAGGTAGCTGTATAACAGCATGAGGTGCAAAATTGAGATTATTTTCAACAATTCGTAGCTCCCGACTACTTTTTGGTTTTAGAACTCCTAATGGAACTTGCAATGCGAAAGGGTGCATTTAAACCACAGGGCGGCGACTCAGTCCATGAAACTAAACTGGCTGAAGATGACAGCGTAATGAACCGATGAATGAATATTGAAAACGGTTCCGAAGAATTATGTAATCGTACTTTTTCAATGAAAAGAGGTTACCCATTACTTATCAATGACAGTTCTTTCCACTCCATTCATAAAAGATGCACCGATAAAATAATTACAGATTTTGATTACCAATTTATAGCGCCCTCGCTTCAGTTGATCCAAATATTTCTATTTCGTTCAGTCTTTTTGTACGACTCCCAATTTAAGGAGAACTTTTCCTCTTTCGGTATCGCGGCACTGCTCCAACTCTTGCAACCTCCTCCTCGAATACTCGGTGTATTTGGAAATAAGCCATTCAATTAGAGCAGCCTTGAACTCTGGAATCGATACCACCTGTTTCTGTCCCATAAGCCAAACACCATTTTTTGCTAATTTCTGAAATCTTACTAGTTTGGACAATACCTACTTTTGATGTAGTCAACGGTAGGTACCAAAACAGTGGAATGCTGCAATTTTTGTTTAATTCAACTTCACCATTCTTTGTGTAAAATTTACATCACTATTTAATAGTGATGAACAATGAAGACGCCGTTGTCATGATAGACCAAATCCATGGGGGGCAGTAAGATCCAAATCGATGAGAAGGGACCACCAAACTGTTTGGTCGGTGTAGTACGATAACTATGCAGAAATATAATATATTTCTATATGATGTAGAACTATGTAGAAATATATTAGGTATACATAATATGTATAATATCATGAAACATAATATGTTTCATATTATGAAACATAATAATATTATGAACATTTTATGTTTCATAATATGAAACATATTATGTTTCATATTATGAAACATAATATGTTTCATAATATGTTTATTATGTTTCATAATATTATAATAAACATAATATTATACATATTATGTATAATATTCATACCTATTATGAAACATTTGGCATGGTTCCCGGCAAAGTACGAGCTATCTCAGTGTATAAATGCAATGAACCGTCATATGATTGGGCGCTATCTCCCTCGGCATGACATATTTAGCTCCAAACATGAGATTATACTCTCTTTGTCTCAAAAACAAGTTCCATGCTGCTGATTGAAGCCCAAACCCTCATAGTAAAAGACAATTTTGACACAAATAATGCATGATAGGCCGTAAGTACGGGTCGTAGTATAAACATTGATGAAATCGACTTTGAAACTTTTGAATTTGCTGGCTATGCCACAGTATAAGAGTAGATATTTAATATGCCATAGTATATACGAGTATACTCTTTTATGGCATTATGATTAAGTAGGCTGTTGTAGTTTATTATAAGTTACGGATGGGATTGAATATTATTCATTTATACATTACACTGCTCCTGATCACTCGTCTTCACGTGTGCTCCTGCATACGCTCAGTATGTTTTGAAATACTGCCATGAAGGCGAAAATGTGATGTTAGGCATTATATTTTCCAGACCGACATTTTTAAAACTTGGTTATTTATTTCTAAGAGACGCATATTCAATAAAAGATCAAACAGGGAGTCTCGTGGCAGTCTCTCATCGGCTGACAAAGTCGATGTCAATGCCAACCAGAAGGCTACTTGAAGGACGGTGCCAATTCTAAGCATCGTTATAACAATTCACTGTCCCTAACAGCTCGTTCCAGAATGGCATTATGTTAACGTATTCTGGACAAAACATAATCCATCCCAGTATGTGACTTGTATTTGATGAAATCCTATTAGGTAAAACACAGAACTGATGCAAACATGGAGTAGTTACGAACTGCCCTCAAAATGAGAGAGAAACCCAATGGGCGCGTCAATTGATCAGAATCAGAGTGATTTAAACCATTCGACCGCTCATTGAACGATATGAGAATCATATGGGAATCCATGTAAGTATGAGTACATAATTTATGGACCAATTTAAAGCTGTTAAGATTGCCCATTTATGTTCTCAAGTTTTTTTCTTTTTTTCTTCAATAATTGTTGTTGAAGAACTCTGGTTAAATTGCAAGAGAAATTTGCGTGTTCCGTTCACTTGCGATGTTTAGGTTCCATTGAGGCCAAGAAGATTTAGCGGAGGAGATCGAGAGGAAAAGCCCCTGCTGACGTCACTAGTTCATATATGACGTTAATTACAGACGCCGACGGTGTAAACATTGGTGTTGTTTAGGAATTGAATAGGTTAAGATTTCCTCAATCTTTTATCCGTGTTAGTCGTTGGATCAACTAAATTGGATCAACTAAATCAACTAAACTGCCGATTTCAAACTCAAGGAGATTCACTGAGATTCAACGAGTGCTCATTGTTTTATTGAACCTGATCGGATTTCCAATCGGAGTGGAAGAGTTATAGAGTTGTTTGTAAATTAACAATTTACTGAGACAGTTGTCACGGATCAATACATGTTATGATCATACCTGTTATGATCATAGTTTACCTATATTACTAGAATCAACAGCAAATAATCCACGAAATGTCCTCACTATTGATGTATATACCATCTCTAAGCACAAAAAGTTCGAGAGAACCCAAATACTAATAAGATTGACTAATTAGTGGCTCGACTAATGAGCCCTTAACATCATCATCTTTTTTATCATCGTAGTGCTTTTGTACCGAATGAAAATCTTTCAGACCAGAAGTTCCAAACAGCAGCTTGAATTATTGAGCTATTTTTTAAATGACTCACTTTAACAATATGCCCTTCAATTTACTACATTCCATCGTTTATAACCATGACAAACATCAACATAACTCGATGGTCCTCTAAATGATTGGCTTAACACAACTACCTCCCTCATTACTTGGAGATGTTAAAGGAATAATTTATATTTTGAAAAACATTCAATTGAAACCGTAAGAATTTGGGCTTAACGTTCAATTCAGCATTTCCTCCTAACATTGAGCGAATTCCAACTATACCCTCAACATATCAAGAATCTAAACTCATGAGTTTAGAATGCATTCTTTGGGTGGTTTCCTATGGTCCTATGGAATCACAAAAGGAATTCAATTCACCGTTTATGGAATTTGTTGAAACACAAAAACAAAAAATTGACAAACTTATAGTTTTTAAAAAATTGCCCATGTACGAACTCATCTTGTTATGATTATGCCAACATGTTACGCTATATTATGCTGTATATTATATTATAACTGTCCGAAGCAACATTTCAAAAAATCTCAAAATATTGCCAAATCTATTACATATTGCCTTATTCATAAATGTACACACATAATTATTCGTAAAAATTTGAAATTTAAGAATGGATCCGGGAAGATTAAAAGAAAACAGATTAGTTTCTAATAGTTTTATTCCAAAAAAGTTGAAGGTACTGCAGTAGAACACCAGTAATAGATCATTTTCCCAGATTTTGCTCTTAAAGTCCGTTAAAAGTATGTAGAGTTATCAAATTGGATGGTAGAAAATGTATTAAAAAAAATGTACAAAAAGGTTTTGGTCTTGTATAGTACAGGTACTGCGTTACATCGAAAATTCGCTCGGTATAACCTGTTGAACCGAATGTTATATTTTAGATGATTTCTAAGGGTATGGGGCTGTTTCCCGACCTTTTTAAATCGACAGGTCAATCAATGTTTTGTACAAGGGATCAGGGGAAAAAAGAAAAAAAAATGATGTAGAAAGAAAGTGTTTGATAACGGGATGGAAGGGAGTCCCAGTGTCCAAATATGGGGAGCCAAGTAGGTTGTTGGTACTAGGGGAAGGAGTCGGCAGCCGAGTGGGGGCCGCGTAAGGGATATAAGAGGCTGGGCCGGGGGTAGGGGTGTTCACTCGCACCGGCACACCCCCAGGGTCCCATTTTTTGTTCAGTGTTCGAAAGGAGTCAGCAAACAGCGGCAAGATGTGTGACGACGATGTAGCGGCCCTCGTAGTCGACAATGGCTCAGGAATGTGCAAAGCCGGGTTCGCCGGTGATGACGCCCCCAGGGCTGTCTTCCCATCCATCGTCGGTCGCCCAAGGCATCAGGTACTTGAGAAATAACATCATTTTTTTTAAATATTAACAAAGAACTTAACTTACTATACCCGAAAAAATCCAAAACCACATAACTCAATCATAAAAGCAACTAGATATTACATAGAGCTCTAGGTATTACATAACCCAATTTGAATTTCAATAATTTTATCGAAAAAAGTAGATGCAAATCTAGAATATTTAGAAGAAAAAAGAAATGAAATAATATCGAGCTTTTATCGAAGTACCAATTTCTACCAAATCTTGGAGCAATCCATTGAAATTCCCCCACCCCTCATGGTTTTTGATGACATGGTTCTCTCATATTGAACCTAGATTTAAAAAAAATTAAATAAATAAATTGAAGTTTACCCTAGTGGTATTTACGGAAAAGTACCTAGCCATTTTATAAGTATAAACACTCACCTTTAACAAAATTTCTTGTAGTCTACTGATATTTTTTTATCCATTAATTTTTTGAAAAATGACGTCCCAAGTCTTAAATTGTGACAAAAAACTCGAAAAAAATTGAAAAAAAATTAATTTTTTCAATAAAATCTAAATATTGTAGTTAGCAATTAAGTTATGAGCGTTATGTTATGGCTCCATGTAAATCCAATATTTACATAGAGTCAAATTTGAAATCTGGAAAATCATAAAGATTAAGTGCATTCAGAACGTCGTGTTCGTAGATTTGTTGCTCAAACTCCTCCAACTCAACTCACGTTGAAAACACTGATGATTCAGTGGAATTGATGGCTTCACAACAAAAATTATCGTAATTATTGTTGCAATACCTTTAAATTGTGGAGTAAATCAGAATCTGACAAATTTGGGCGTTCAAAATTTTGTTAAAAATTTCATGAGGAGGGAAAAAAACAATGCTGTGTATTTATGTACCTATTTATAATTCGTAGAAATATTTACATAAAATTAACAAATGAAGTTTGTATTTTTTCTATTATGTTGTTCTACTTAGAAAATCAGGGTAGGGTGATTTAAGGGTAATTCAGGTGGATTATACAATTCCTCATTTCACTACTCCATGAATATCCGTGGGTCTGAACTCGGCATTCCATAATTAAAAGTAACTTCTTGAGTCGTGGCACGTGAAGGGGGTGAGGGTATCAACGCGTGAGTTCCCGTACGCCCAGGCCTAAAACGGCATCGTCTAAAAATACAACAGCGCAGGAGTTGGGTACTGGGCCGGGCCCTGCCTCGGGGCCCGTATAAGGCGAACGGCGGCTGCTGTATGAGCTACCAGGGTGGGAAGGGGAGGGCGACGGCTAAGAATAGGACGCGACTTGGGGGGTGGACTACACTGAAGCTCCCGAGCTCCACGATGAGGATCGCCAAAAAATTCTTCCTTCTGTCGCTCAACGCGTGTAAACGGACTCTTGTCAATGATGTCAATATCTCTGACATATGCTCGTGGAAATCCGAAATTTAAATTCAAAAAATCCGACTAAATTCTGGAACTATCAAGAATTACAATACGTTTCATGAAACCTCTGAATCACAACTTGTGCGATTCTAGACTGAAGGTGACATAATAAAGAAAATAATAAACCGTTTTGGAAGAATCACTACTTGAGTGATTCTTCCAAAACGGTTTATTATTTTCATTATTAAGTATGTCATCTTCTGTCTAGAATCTAGATTCTAGATCCCTTAGAACCACGCAAAATATCAAGAACATATCATTCTGTGAACAGATAAAATAACTTATAATGAGGAAACTCGCGTAAAAGAAAATTTGTATATGCGTATAAGAATTTGGTTTTAAATCATTCAATAGAGCGTATGACGTTACTAGTATTTGAGTGAGGATCAAAGACGCGATACAAGATTGACAAAAAACCGTCATTATACACGTATTATCTCGAGGCGCGAGATAGTGAAGTGGGAAACAAGGAAAAACTATAGCGACGGAAAATGAAGGGAGCCACATCAAAGGCCGAGGGATTAGACGAATTTTGAGGTACCATCTCTTGTTTGGTTGATCGTGAAATCTGTGGAATTGGATATCAACAACGGAGGAATTCATGGTTCAAGTTGAGTTTGTGAAATTACAGTTAAAATACGGAAATAAAAAATAATTGAAATCGCGTAGAAAATTAAATGTATTCAATAGGGGAAAACAAGGGAGCGAAGCGGTTTCTAGATTTTCTATTTAGATTTGATTTAGACTCAGGAAATGAACCTAATTCATTTGGGAGAAACAAGGAAGGCACTGATTCGAAGGGCAAAATGGATAACTATCAGAGGAGTAGAGTAGGGAGTTTGGTAGAGTATTTAGCGTCTTTGGCACATTTTGTAAAGGCGATAGGGGGAACAAGGGAAAGGAAAATTAAGGGTGTCGGATTGAATAGGGGTGAGCTGGCTGGTGTAGATGTGGATGCAGTCACTGAGGTTTTTATTGAGGTGAGTTTGTCTGTAAGGATGTGTATTTTGTTACTGTCTCCCGCAGTGACTATAAGGAAACGTATTTTCTGTTAAACAGGGTGTCATGGTCGGTATGGGTCAAAAGGACTCCTACGTCGGTGATGAGGCCCAGAGCAAGAGAGGTATCCTCACTCTGAAATACCCCATCGAGCACGGTATCATCACCAACTGGGATGATATGGAGAAGATCTGGCATCACACCTTCTACAACGAGCTCCGTGTCGCCCCCGAGGAACACCCCATCCTCCTCACTGAGGCTCCCCTCAACCCTAAGGCCAACAGGGAGAAGATGACTCAAATCATGTTTGAGACCTTCAACACTCCCGCCATGTACGTCGCTATCCAGGCCGTACTTTCCCTGTACGCCTCCGGTCGTACCACCGGTATCGTCCTCGACTCCGGAGATGGTGTTTCCCACACCGTCCCCATCTATGAAGGTTTGTATTCCTAATATAATTGGCATAATAAAAATCAAACCAGTCAAACTGTACCACAACAATGATTCTGATTTGGTTAAATATCAACCTCATAACAACCTCAAATTTGGAACAAACCAGCAGTTCTCAAACTCGAATAACTGTTACTCCCCAACTGTGATATTATAATCCGCACTAAAAATTCGCACTAAAAATGAATAATACGCGAATTAATGCTGACATACCTGGAGAGATCTCTACTTTTTAACCGGTTAATTGTCAACTCCTCAACTTTCAATAGGTATATATAACTCAGACGGTCATTTTACATTTTCACTGCCGAGGAGTGGTATAGGAGAACAAGACGTTCTGGCAAACTTATTTGAGGTGAAATTAATATGCAGTTTGAAAGACTACGGCTGTCAGTGATAAGGGAGTTTTGCAAATTGTCTAGGTCTGTTACTTTGTCAGTATGTTTCGGTTGGTGTTGATGGTTTTCTAAGGGATGCGTTTGTTGTCTGTTGACTCCAGGTTATGCCCTTCCTCACGCCATCCTCCGTCTGGACTTGGCTGGCCGTGACTTGACTGACTACCTGATGAAGATCCTCACCGAGAGGGGTTACTCTTTCACCACCACCGCTGAGAGGGAAATCGTTCGTGACATCAAGGAGAAGCTCTGCTACGTCGCCTTGGACTTCGAGCAGGAAATGGCCACCGCTGCCGCCTCCACTTCCCTCGAGAAGTCCTATGAACTTCCCGATGGTCAGGTCATCACCATCGGTAACGAGAGGTTCCGTTGCCCTGAAGCCCTCTTCCAGCCTTCCTTCCTGGGTATGGAATCTTGCGGTATCCACGAAACCGTCTACAACTCCATCATGAAGTGCGATGTCGACATCAGGAAAGACCTGTACGCCAACACCGTCCTCTCCGGAGGTACCACCATGTACCCCGGTATCGCCGACAGGATGCAGAAGGAAATCACCGCCCTCGCTCCTTCCACCATCAAGATCAAGATCATCGCTCCCCCAGAAAGGAAATACTCCGTATGGATCGGTGGCTCCATCCTTGCTTCCCTCTCCACCTTCCAGCAGATGTGGATCTCCAAGCAGGAATACGACGAATCCGGCCCTGGCATCGTCCACCGCAAGTGCTTCTAAGCGAAACACTCAAACCACCAAAAAACACCACTACATCAAACCACAACAAGATGCGCCAATTACAATCGGGACCGTGGTGGGCGCATTATTTTTCAATATCAACATCGAATTTTATTTTTGTTGTGCACATTAGCTTCGTGTTGCTGGATGCCGATAGCGAGTCATATCGTTGAACCATCATAAACAATCGACATCAGACACTGAAGGGGGGTTGTCTCTATATTGTTTATATTTAAGATCTTTATATATTTTAATTTTAACTTATTATAATAAAATACTGAATCTTGCTTGAATAATTTTCAAACTCAGTTGTGTCTTTTACCCTCCATCACCCCTTTATAATAATCAAAGGAAACATAACAACAACAATAAGTAGAAAAAAATCATTATTCTCGGTCTACAAAATATTGAAATCGCACTTGAAGTCGACCTTTAGGATACACTGCAAACTTCGAAATAGTGCCACTCATTAAGAATGTAGTGGAATTTTTTTAATTAAAAAATATTCTCTCCTTCTTTTCATTAATCTGGTTGAAGACTTGTGTCCATATAACCTGAAACACACCACAAACCCAACTCACAACCCAACACTATTTTATAAATACAAAAAATAACTCGCGAACACACAGTTAACTTTTTAAAAAACAATTTATTCTCAATGAACAAAACGTTGCGTCGCGACAGAGCTCGGGAACAGAAAAGAGAGCGAGTACTGGGCACAGAGTCTTTTTATACGGGAGTTGATGAGTGGGAGTTAGCTGATTCATCTTTTAGGAAAATGACAACAATGGGAGTCTGTGATGTGGATTCTGCTGAATCCGCAGCGACTTCAAGTGGCGGCGTTATCGCATCCGGTGTGGATGAATGAGGTCCTTTGTCTTGTCGAGGATTGTCTGTGGTAACTCCTCTCGCCGTAGATTGAAGCACGGGGATGAGTCACTGTGCTGAGTTGCAGCGCGGGGATGAGTCACTGTGCGAACTGTAACGGATAACTGGCAGGTTGTGTTATTAATGGGGTTTTCCGTTTTTGTTTATAGTACGCACAACCGAGTACAATTAATAAAAATATGGTTAATATGACATACGTTGGACTTACTAGGAAATGTACATAGTCATAGTCGAAAGCGACGTCATTGGTATTTAGAGAGGGCCATCGTTCATCGAATTGGGGGATATTGGAGAACTCCTTTAAATTTAATTCCATAGGATTAATGTTCAGGTTTGAAATTTCATTGAGAGGGATTAGAGGTATCCTCAGTTTGGTTTTGATTGAATTTGTCGATTTTATGGGGATGTTATTTAGGAGGATTTCATCCGTTGATGGTTGAATTATCCAAGTGCCGTTGATGCGGGTTAGAATGTTCCCTTCTGGGGTTTTGTCTTCTAATATGGCCTCATGTGGGGCCGTTATGATGATATGACCTGATTCGGGTACTAATGAGTGAAAGGGGACTTTAATTTGAATTTTCGTAAATTGACATCCTGATAGGGTATTATTCTTTATTATATTTTGAGAACAGGTGGACGTCTCTTCACATAATTGTTCATTGTCGCAATAATAATAGTTATTGTTAGTTTTATAACATAATTTGTTAGTGGCGTATTTAATAGTGTAACTGTTATCCACTAGGATAAATTTGTTCTTAGGTATAATGGTTACATAGTCTGTACCTTTTATAATGGGTACAGGTTGGAGTAGATATAGTTGTAGTCCAGTATCAACAAAGACTGGTATCCTTATTATATACAATATTTGGTCATTGGTTAGTGAACAAATAGTTTTGGAGTTTAGCTCGTATTCTATTGTGTTGTTGAACATTTTTAGATTGTTTCTACGATTTTCCTTTGCAATTTCTATTAATTCCGCTTCGAAAGCTTGAAGTGGGACTATACTAGGGTGTGTTATCCCAATTTTGCAGAAGGCTAAGGAAGTTTCAAGTTCTCGTTGTTGGTTTATGATAACGTGCAAGTTTGATATAATTAGAGACGCGATTTCGCGCATTCGTGCGGCATTAAATTCGATGGTGAGCTCTGATTGAGCTTTCAATTTAGCTTTTATTTCTTGGTTGTTCAGGTTCAAGTTATTGATTGTTTCATTATATTTTCGTATTAGTCCTGTTAATAGTCGGTGTTCTTTATTCAGTCGTACGTTTGTTTGAGTGTTTTTTTCAGATAGGGTTTTGATTATTTTGTCGTACTTTATTCTATCTTTTTCGTCAAGGTTTCCGGTAATAAATTTGATGACTGATCCTAATCCGTTGATTAGGCCTCTCTTAGAGCGCTGGCTGATTTTAATGTCTTGACGGGGTTGTAAGTTTTGAATTTTTTCGTTTGCAATTTGCAAATTCGCTTCGATGGTGTGTACGTATTCGTTAAGTGTTTGTGATGATTTCTGTTGGAGTTTTCGCTTGAGTTTTATGAAAGATGATTGTAGGTCGTTCAGCGAGGTGTGTAGTGTCTTAATGTCGTAGTGTATGATCATGAGGTGTTCCTCGGTTTCAGTGTATGCTGGTCCTAAGTTGATGGGTATCAGTCCTCCACTTTGGTCGACGTTGTAGATCTCGGCAGCAAGGGTGCCCGTAATGAGTCTGAAATTAAAGTTAAGAATTTAAGTGTTTATTGGTGACGTTGTCGTGAATTTCATCACGCAAATTTTGTGAAGTGAATTTAAGCGGTTTATCTTGTGATAAAAGGTCGGCATATTTGCAGGTGAACGGTCCACAATCGTAACTGTTAGTTTGACGTGGTATTGGGGTTACTGCATGTAGAGTCCATTCTGATCGTTCTATAGTTTGGTTGATTTTATCTTGCAAGTCATCCTTCAAGTATTGGAATATAGTTTCGAGTATTTGAGAGCCATTGTACCCTAATGAGTCGTAATAATTTATAGTCTTTTGTTTGGGTTTGATAGATACAAGTCTCCAGTGAGCGTTTTCATGAATGGGGATCAATATTAAATCCTTTTCTGAAAGGTCGATTTTTTTCGTATAATTCCTTACATGATCGTAACCTCGTAAATAGGATACGTACAGGAAGGTGTTGAAAGCGTATGTGTTGGGTAGTTTAAGGTTGGTTTTGCTCCTGATATTGATTAATTCCATATAAAGATTTATTACTTGGTCGTTAAACCAATTAGAACCTTTAATGGTTTCGAGATCGTCTACTGATAATTTTGTTCTGGGTTCTATTCTTTGTTTGTCGGATTTTTGTTCGTCGGGTTTTGGTTCGTTGGGTTTTACTTCGTCGGAGTCTAGTGTTTTGATGGGTTTTGTCTTTAGTGCTCTAGGTCTTTTGACGTTTTTTAAATGAATTTTGGTACGGGTGTTGTGGTGTCGTGGTTCAATTTCGGCGGTTTTCCTAATCGGGTTTATATTCTTGATGATTTCTTTGTTGTACTTCCGTTTAGTTTTGTCCTGTATTTGTTTGGATTCCACAAATACTTCCGTCGGTATATCAGGTAATGTTTTTTCACGTTTTTCATTTAATTTGTCAATAATCTGTTCTTTCTTGTTTTGTTGTTTGTCGTGTAGGATCTCGTATAATTTATTAACCTTTTCCTTGTGGTCGGAGATATAGATGTTAGTAAGTTTTGTCTCGATGTCAGGTGGAATCGGGTTTTGTGATCCTAACGTTCCGTTAATTATTTCATATGGTGTGACTCCTGTACTACTGTGTATGCTGTTATTATACGTGATTATCGCGTATTTAAAACGCTCCTTTATGGGGGTGTGTTTAAACTCGTCACTTTCCGTCATAAGTCTAATTGTTTCTATTATTGTGGAGTGAAATCTTTCAATGGTGGAGTTTGAATTGGGATTCTGGGTACAAGTGAAATGAATTTTGATATTCTGGACCTTGAGGAATTCTCTTACAATAGATGAACTGAACTCGTTGCCGTTGTCCATAATTATTTCTTCGGGGTTTCCATGGTGGGATATAAAGGTCAAGAGTTTTTTCGTTATCTCGATGTTGTTTAGGGATTTTAATGGATATGCTTGAGCATACTTTGAAAATTTGTCAATTATTGTTAGGAATTTCTGTCTTTCTATAGTGAGAGTATCTATGTGCACCGTTTCAAATGGTCGTGAAGGGGTATGTGTTACATTAAAGGCAGGTTTTAGGGGTCTGCGTTCATATTTGCATTTTAAACATAGTTCGCATCGATTTATGACGTTGGTAATATCGTTCTTTAAATTGGGCCAGAAGTAGATCCGTTTTATGTGTTGGTATGTTTCGTCAATGCCACGATGAAATCTTTCCTGTCTGTGATTGTATAGTATGATGTTAATTTGGTCCTCTTTATCTTCAACGTCTAGTAATTTTTCCGTGTGTTTGGTGAGTTTCAATTCGGATGATTTAAATTTTTCCATAAATATTGAGGCGAATAATGGGTAGATGTCGGTCTCGAAAAATATTCCGTATGGTGTTTTTGGGTTCAAATATTCTATAAGGAATTGAGTAATTTCTTTTTCTAAATTTCTTTGGGGAAATTTAACTGTTATCCTAGTTTTTTCTTTTTTGAATAAGTATTCAGTTTTTACATCGGTATTGAATTGTTCGCCAACTGCTATAATTATCTGGTTTTTACTGTGGTTGATAGCGTTGTTTTTTATTGGTATTAAAGATATGTCTTTTCCTTCTTTGTCTGAGTGTATTGTGTCTATATTTGTTTCTGTGTCTTCTTCGTCGAGATTTACTATGAGTGAAGGGGATATTTGTTTGTCTGTATTAGTGATCTCCGTGTTATGTATTTCTATTCTCGAGAGTGCATCGGCATTTCCGTTGTGTTTTCCCTTTTTGTATTTTATTTCGAAGTCAAATTCTTCAAGACGGAGTTTCCATCTAAAGAGTTTGGAATTCGGTTCTTTTAATGAGTGGAGCCATTGAAGGGGTTGGTGGTCTGTCTCTAATGTGAATTTTCGGCCGTATAAGTAGGGTCGAAAATGTTGGCAGGCCCAAACGCAAGCTAAGAGTTCGCGTTCTATCGTAGATAATTTTCTTTCGGTGTCGTTTAGCGTGCGACTGGCATAAGCGACTGGGTGTATTTCATTATCGAGCTTTTGTGATAAGACGGCGCCGAGAGCGACTCCTGATGCATCCGTATTTAATATGAATGGTCTGTTGAAGTCGGGATATTTTAAGACTGGGTCGTTCATTAAAAGGGTTTTGCACTGTTCGAAAGCCTTTATGTAGTCTGGATCTGTTGTGTTGATTCTATTTCCTTTTTTCAATCTAGTGGTTAGTGGTTTCGTTATGTCCGCTAAATTTTTTATGAATTTCCTATAGTACGAAAGTAATCCAAGGAATCCTTTTAATTCTTTGGTATTTCTTGGTATGGGGAATTTCTTTATTACTTCGATTTTCTTTGGGTTTGGTTTTAAGCCTGATTCCGTGATCTGATGTCCTAAGAAGGCCACTTCTTTTCTCATAAATTCCGTCTTGTCCAGTTGTATCTTGAGATTAGCCTGTCTGAGTCGGTCAAATATTGTCTTCAATCTTACTATGTGTTCCTGTAAGCTGGAAGAGAATACAATTATATCGTCCATATAAACAGCACAAATTTCATTTTGAATACCACGAAGACAATTATCCATGAGACGTTGGAATGTACTAGGGGCGTTCTTCAATCCAAAGGGCATTTTTTTGAATTCCCATTTACCATTTTCTGTGCTGAAGGCTGTTTTTGGTATACTCGATTTTTCCATCTTTACTTGCCAAAAACCGGACGTAAGATCGAGCGTTGTAAAGTATTTACATTTCCCTAATTTTGATAGGATGTCTTCGATGTTTGGGAGGTTATATTTGTCGTCTATTGTCTTCTGATTCAAAGCTCTATAGTCTATTACGATGCGGAATTTCTTCTTGCCTGATGCGTCGTCCTTTTTTGGAACGATCCACAGAGGTGAGTTATAGGGGCTATTTGAAGGTTGGATTATGTCGTCTTGTATCATTTTCTGAATTTGGTTTTTTACCTCGGTTTTATAAATTTCGGGGTATCGATAAGATTTGGAGTATACGGGTATTTCGTCCGTCGTGTGTATTTCATGTTTGGTGAGATTAGTCGTTGTCAAGGGTTCGTCAGGGTCATAAAATATGTCTGAGTATTGTGAAAGGAGTTTTTGTAGTTCTGTTTTTTCTTCTGTGTTCAAATGGTCAAGTCTCATATTGGGGGTGATTTTTTTCGCCTTTAACTTTAGGTTAATATTGTTGATGTTGACTAATTTCTTTTTCTTACGTGGTTCAGGGGTATCGAGAAATAATTCGTCAGTGACTAATTCGGCTGAGTCTAATGCTTTTACATTCAAGGTTTTAGGTGTTTCTGCGTGATTTATGGCGATGCATCTTGCGATGTGATTGTCTACAGAAACTAGGCAATTTGGGATTTCGAAGGGTCCTACTTTTTTGTGGTTTATGATGGCTGTTCCTTGTTTTATGTTTGTGAGGTGGATTTGGATTTGTTTCCCTGATCTAGGGGGAATCGTGTATTGTTCGGTCTTCGGTTTTTGTGGTATTTTGTAAAATTCCAGGGGTATTTCTTCATTTTGTATACTAATCGTGTTGTTTTTCAATTTTAGGGTGGCCTCTAATAATTGCAGATTATCAAGTCCCAACAACAAGTCGAAATTTGTATGAAAGTCAAATACATAGAACTTACATTTAACATGCGGGTTAGTTGATTTTGGATTAAGCATAATATTAGGTAACATGATACTGTGTGTCCCTGAAGTGTGTCCATGTGAAGTAGTAACTAAAAATGCATCCTTTTTCATCAATTTCCTAAATTTTTTGTGGGCCACTTTTGTCGTTACAAAACTATTAGAACTTCCGGTATCGATTAAAACTTTCAATTTATTATTTGTAGTGATGTAGGGGAGATTTGTTGATGGTTTTTCGAGGTGCATTAGGTTGAATCGGGATCCTCCTCGGCTTCTTCTAAAAAATCCTGTTCTTGTTCTTGATCTTGTTCTTGTTCGTGTTCGGGTTCCTCCAGTTCCGCTAATTCATGGTTTAATGTCGTCTGGTAACTCATCGTTTCCTTTGTTCGTAGGTGATGAGGAATGAATGGGGGGTCTTGTCTTTGTTGTGTGGGTCTGAGGGAATCTCGTAAGGGGAGATATGGTTTCCTCGGGGGTATTGGATGTTGTTGTGGATGTTGCTGTGGTCTGTTATATTGTGGTGGTTGAGGTTTCTTTTGGAAGGGTTTTTGTACGAAAGGTGGCTTCGATCCGGACGTTGATGGTCCTTGTGAGGATTGAGGCAATTTCCTTTCTAAGTATTTCTTCCGCAATGTCGGAAATTGGTACTCGTTTGTGAGTATTTCGATCGCTTCGTTCAGAGTTTTTGGTCCTTTGGTTATCAATAACCGACCTATGTCTTCATGGAGTCCCATAAGGAATCCTCGTAGGGCTGTCCTTTCCATTAGCTTGAACGTGGTGTGGGTGTATTCTTCAGTGGAATTCTTCAATTTTGATATTAATATTGTGAAGGTTTTGTGTACGCGGGCGTGGAACTCGAACGGGGTTTCGTTCATTCCCTGGCGCATTTTCCCTAACTCCAGTATGAGATGCTCTATGTCTCTTTTGTCGCTGAAGTTAGCTAGCAGGGCCAATTTGATTTCTGGCCAACTACTAATGGGATTGTTGTAGATACCTACAGCTGCTTTACCTCTTATTTTTGCCCTAATATTATTCAATATTACTTTATTGTGATAGCTATTGGGATCATCTTCGTCATAGAAGTGGTCTATCAGCTCTTCACTTCGTTCAATAAATTGGGACAGTAGTTCAGGTTCTCCATTAAATTCCGGTATCCCGCTAAAGTCTGACTTGTCAGGTTTAGGTTGAGGGCGTGCCGGGATTGGGGGCCTGACAGCGTTTATCAGCTCTTGTAGCTGTGCTGGCGTGAGGGCTAAGAGTTGAGCTTGGTGAGTCATATTTTGAACTGAATTTTCAAGAGGTTGGTGACTCGAATCTACAAGGACACTGTTTGGGAGATCCGAAAGGCTATCGTCGCTGCGGGAACGGTGATCGTTAGTTAATAAATAACGTCTGTTACTTACAGGGCTGTAAGGACGGTGTTCATTCCGCACAGGTTGAGACGATCTCCTTCTCGACGGATACAGTTCCTTGGCTGCTTTTCTGTGGTCTCTGCCGGCCGTTGTAACGGTTTGTCGCGGGTCGTTTTAATTCGAATTCGCGTTCAAATTCGAATTTAGTTCGGACGCGTCTTTAAATTATTAAAATAATTCCGAAAGCAATTTTCGTGACACGTCCTACCGACTGCGCCAAAAATAACTCGCGAACACACAGTTAACTTTTTAAAAAACAATTTATTCTCAATGAACAAAACGTTGCGTCGCGACAGAGCTCGGGAACAGAAAAGAGAGCGAGTACTGGGCACAGAGTCTTTTTATACGGGAGTTGATGAGTGGGAGTTAGCTGATTCATCTTTTAGGAAAATGACAACAATGGGAGTCTGTGATGTGGATTCTGCTGAATCCGCAGCGACTTCAAGTGGCGGCGTTATCGCATCCGGTGTGGATGAATGAGGTCCTTTGTCTTGTCGAGGATTGTCTGTGGTAACTTACATTAATACGCTGAAGTGAACGATAAACTGTAAATTGGATAATTGGATTTTTGTATATTATACAAAAAGGCAGCTCAAAGAGTGTAAAACATGTAGAGGTTTCTGAAAGAAGCATTAACTGAATTCAGCCCATTCGATCACATGGTTGTCAATTAACTCCATCAATTGACAATTTCAATCTGTTTTCAGTGTTTTCAATCAATTTCAGTCACTCCATACAAATATAACACATACTTACTTCACTCATAATATTTAAAATAATTATTATTATGGAAAACTCTCCATCGAAACATACTTTTTTTAAATTGGACAATACTGATAGAAATTCTAAACACTAATTGAGTTGAACGCATACAATCATCACACACTCAACTAATTTATACATCCAGTTGATACCGGAGTACAAAACTACTAGTCAACTTCAAAAGTCATTCAATTCAATTCAGATCATGTATATTTGAAAAAATAACCAGATTCAAATAGTATTATGAATCTGGCTTTAATTGGGTCATCAAGTAGCTGACAGGAGGATTCTTTTGACATAGGAATGTTTGTGTATTTAGAACAGTTGCATGACATTCAAATCATTCGTTGACATTTAGATTGTATCAAGTGTATGTGATTCAGTTGTCAACTAAAATTTCATTGTGCTTTTTTTGGTTTAACATTTTTGATAATGAATCT
Organism: Stenodema calcarata; assembly: GCA_963920205.1. Lineage (NCBI taxonomy): Eukaryota > Metazoa > Arthropoda > Insecta > Hemiptera > Miridae > Stenodema > Stenodema calcarata. The sequence goes on along the minus strand of OY986052.1, from coordinate 20,467,203 downwards.
TTGGAATCGCCTAAGATTTCTCATCGAGGCCGTACAGCTCCTTGTCATTTATCATTCTCAATTCCGTAACGAGATTTATATCGTCAGCAAGGGATATCTTTGAATTCCGTCATTCTGTGAGGTAGAACCGCAATCATCATTGAATGTGGACCATAAATCTGATCAGATCCCAGACACCCAATCCTCATTGCCTAAGATAGAATAGAAGGTGGACAGAATCGATCCACCCCAAGCCAATCAAATCACAGCTTCTTCACTGGAAACACTGTTTATACTGTTAATTGTTCTACTGAGCCATTGTGGTCGGAAATTCGTCCGGAAACATGGAGGTTTAAATTTTAGCCGCTTTCAGTAGATAGTTTTAAAAAATCACACAATCAATTACGAATCCCTTACTCCTGTAACAACGCAGTAATATCCAATGGTCATAATTATAAATTATTGGGACCAATTCAACGTATACTGATTAGAATGCAAATGTAGAAGACTAGATACCTACTTACAAACTAGTCAATTCATCTCATTCGATCATCCATCACAGTGGGCAACTAACATTGAATTGAAATCATACGAAATGAAACCTTGATCCTTCCATTATACTTGAAATACCATCTACAAAAATTATACCAAAATGTTTCTGTTCAAAACTACTTAATATCATATAATAAACGCACAATACCACAACACCAGCACCACTTACCCTATTCACAACAACATGAACAACATTCACCATTACATGATCTAAAATATAAAATTCCTCTATACTGTCGAAATGTCAATAATGTCACAAGTTCGAACAACCATATCCAGTAGTCGAGTGATTTTAGTTACAAAACTTGATCAAATTTGAGTTTAAAGAAAATAATGAACGTTGTAAACTTGTTTCGTAGCTTAAAAAAAAAAAAAAAACGACCCTATAGACGAGAGACTTGGATTTTTGAGAGATTACCCACAGGTCCTTTGAAATAAGCTTTGTGTGGAAATTCTTAGTAGATTTTCGAAGTTCTGAGTCGATTTTCGAACTCTGACCAATACAAAACGTATAAAACCATTTAATAGACGTTACCGAGTTCAAATTGGTCAGTCTATCTACTAGATCGACGGTTACCCGAAAATGGTCACGTTGGGTTGTGCTGCATGACTGGGACCTTTTCTGTTGAGTAGTTCCACATCTAATTAAATGGAGGGAAATTTTTTGGAATACTCATAGTTCTCTTCAAATTGTGAGAAGCAGATTATTAAAAGACAACGTTCGTCAAGGTTTATTGAGAAGGATTCTGATAGTATCACAGCAATGTGTTGGTCGAATGAAGGAAGTGGCTCGATACGAATCATAGCTTATTATAACCTTTACAAACATAAACATGTGTCTGATGGTTTTAGCACTTTCCGCGGGAGGCAGCCAAACAGGCGGGTAGGCGGTTATATTTTTAGAGAGGTGTCGTTTTTCTCTGTTGGTCCCAGAGCCACGCGCTACGCTGCATAAGGAGAGCAAAAAAATCTTTTATGCGACGATACGTATCAATATTTGAGTTCTACATGCTATCAACAGGCTTACGTGGGTTTATGCCCAAAACCCAAGACGATGTTAGCGTTCAAATAGTGCAAGAGACCAAAAAGGTGAACAACCTGATCCCAAAATATTGATTCAGTACTTACCTCGAACCTTACCTCACCTGGCATACAATTGATATCGTCTCACGTTACGAAGCCTTGACGAAAGAATCTTAAATTTAGGTTTATCCTTGGTGAACTTCTAAAATGTTGATAAAATCGGTTTATACAAGTAGGCTTTACTGGAATTACACTATTAATCCCTACCCACCCTCTGACTCCCTTGTACACATTTAAAGGTCCGACAGTTCAGGGTAGGCTACCCTCCATGTTCCTCCGTTTCATTCAAACTGTACCATCCAGGATTTTTTTAAAGGCAATTTAGGCCGGTTGTCACCGGCCCTCTCATCATGATTTTAGGAAGGTAGCGATATTCGCATAAACCTTGAAATATTATTTCAAGGTTCAATTCCCTCAACTTCAATAGATGATAGATTTACTTCCTCAATACCTCATGGATTGGAGTCTGAACTACTCTAAACCTCAGAAATAATAGTAGTATATAAGTCAGAATTAGACACGTAATTACGAGTATATTCGTATATTGCGTGTATATTATACTAGTACATGAGTAATCTAAGTAAATGTGGGACAGGTGGACAAGCATCAGCCGCCTAACATTTCTAGAATACTATACGGCTATACTGTTTGGATTGAATGGCTCCGGACGAGTGATTGAAGGGTCTAGATGTGATCGATCATAGGAGTTTGAGTCGACCAATAATACGTGTGGAATATTCCAAAACATATAGGAATATGGAATATTCCAAAAACCTACCTACATTCTCAACGGCTTCTCCCAATGGTGAGTAAAATCAAATTCGTGTGTTTAAAATTTACTTGACTCGACTATTACCGAATTATCTGAATATTAACGAAAATTGGAGTATGAAAAGTTATAAATTAAATAGAAGACGTTGATAGTTCGACAACTTCCACGCAAACCAAGCGAAAGACTTCAGCTTGAAGACTTCACCCATGAATTTCTAGAATACCACATTTGATGCCTTGACGCTTAATAGTTCTTTTATCTGCACCAGCCTAACAAGACATTCGGATCGACATCATACGATGGTAACTGTGTAAATGGGTGACACGACAACTCCTAGTCATATTTCTAACTAAAACAGCCAGTGTAAAATAAACATAAAGGATGAACTGCAAAATCCGCGCGGAATTCATAGATTTCAATTGATAGACTCATTTTAAATGATCTCTTCCGGGATCAAGAAAATAATTTAACGCTGTAAAATTGTCCAGGAGTATTGTAAAAAACCCCAGCAAATTCTGGACACAACGGTTTTATTATCTTCTTAGTGTAGATCACTAAATGATGGATAAAACGTTGACAGAGATGTTTATTTAATTTCAAATAATTTGTACCAATATAATTCTGCGATTTTCATTTCCACTTACCAACGTCGACAAGTAGATATAAATTAATTATGATTAATTATTAAACATTATTTATTATTCATCGTTACCAATTACTATTAATTATTGTTATTCATTAACTCGATATCTCAACACCAATGTGATATTCTAATCAGCTGAGTCAGTATGAACATGACCCAACAGGATGTCGCATATTCAGGAAGGTGAAAAATAAGTTGTTAGAGAAGTACCAATTATTTTATAATAACCAAGTGGCGAGAATTAAGAAGAACATTATTTTTAATATTACCTAAATTTTTGTAATAATTCATTTTCTTTTGTATTTTTTTTTTTTTTTTTTTTTCAGCTGCATTTAATTTGTACCACTAACTCGACCACCAGGGGAGTTAGGGCCAAATAATAATCAATCTCTCTCTTTCCCCCTCCACTGGTTTGAAGTGCCCTCAAAACGAGTGACGAGGAGTGGGTGAGGTTCTTTAATCTAAAAACACATTGATCTTGAGGGTACTTGAGGAAACTGTGGGTTAACAATCCCTCAAATTTTCGTTAACTTGGAATTGAGTCCAGGTAGAACGTACATGGCTCCACTACATGGCTAGTATGTATTTTGAACTTGATTTTTGAACCTACTGTATCTCGACCAAGAGAAGGGGGTTGTTTTTGAATATGGGTAAACAATGTGTGAGACCACACAAAACGTGAACGCTTTGTTGACAGACCGTTTGATTGTAATCGTCACTCTAAAACAATCAAAACTAAACTCTCACGGTGAACAGTATCAAACTAGAGGAAGGTAAATATTGAAACTATCGCTTTACTGACATTACGACTCATGTTGGCGCTGAATAGTTTGTGTGACGTCATCTCCAAACTATCTAAGGAAGGGTCATAGCTGTGCAGTGTTCGTCCTTAAATATGATCGGAATAAATTATGAACAGGGAAGTTACGTGAATCTCGTGGTGATCATTCAACGATCATCTGTAGCCTTAATTACATGGCCAAGATATTGAGAAGTTAAACAGTTCAGGCGTCACCTTGAAAGTTTCTGTTATTCAAGTAAGTGATAATACGCAAATACCACTAAAGTGCAATTACCAGGTCGCCACCTATCTTCTTGTTCAGTTTCATCAATCAAATACACACAAGAGCCGACATTCCCACACAATCTTGAGCTCACAAAATCGAGGTTATACAGAACAATTAAAGGGAGAAAGGACGCAGTTTTATACGGTGACCTCTCAATAGAACTTCAAATGAATCTAATTTGGAAAAATTAAAATATAGACTGGTTCATCAAAGGGAAAGTGTTACCTTCTTGAAAGCGTTGAAGATCGGAAGATTTGTATTCCGTACTGGAGGGTTCTGTGAATGAAAAGTTAAACGAACTTACCTATGTTGCTTACATAACATCAAGGCAGGTGTATCTGAAAGCGCTAAATACACTGTCGATTTTTCAGTGCGCAAAATTTAACGGTAAATCCGTTAACCACAGAACGGAGTTCCTTAACTACTTGCTCAATATCGTTCCGAACATGGGGTTTTCAAAATGTTCGTAATTTTATATAGGTAACTTAGGGTAAACTGTAAAATATTTATTGTGATTTAGAAGGTTGATGATAGTGGTTTGATTGTGTAACACCACGAAGAAGACTTTGTCTTTCGACGTCTCTCGTTTGAATGTCTTCTCAGAGTGCCTTAACTACTTGCTCGATACCGTTCCCAATATTGGGTTTTCAAAATGTTCGAAATTTTATAACACTTAGGGTAAACTGTCAAATATTTATGGTGATTGAGAAGGTTACTGATTGTGTTTTGATTGTGCGACACCACGAAGAAGGTAGTGTCTTTCGGCATCTTTCGTTTGAATGTCTTCTCAATGAACTCAAATTCGGTAGATCGATAACCTCTATCCCTTCTCCACTGCCTACGTTATAGTCGATCAAAATGATGAGATCCTATAATCGCGAAGTAATCATCTTATCTATGACTTCGTATTTTGCTTTAGTCGAAATCCAATCAGAAAATAGTTATTTACGTGATAAATTTCAATCCCTAAATTTACCCACTTGCCCACCTTCAATACAATGCTGTGAATCGATCTGATACGAAATGTAAGATACCTATTTAGTAAGTAAGTGTCCATAAACATTTTACTGCAAACTTCTGATTCCCTGTTGATTAGTAGGATTACATTCCGCAATTCTAAGCTAAACAGTAGGTAAGCAAGTTTTGTTACACTTAGCGATGATGGCCTCAGAGATGTAATGTTCGTAATGTAGGTACACTGCTCATACTCATCGGAACGTTAGCCTGGCCGATAGCCACCTACTGGTCAACGTCCTACCGCGATACGACGCATATTGAGTTAAATGAATAAACAGATAAGATTGTTAGAGAAACTTACAGCATGATTGTGAAAGCTATCGGGCAACATTATAATAATCATACAGTATTCCAACCCGTGTGTTTATAGTACTCAGAATCGATTAAAATAACGCGAAGAGAAATAATAATATGGAATCAGGAATAACGTTTGACTACTGACCAAAGTGCCATAACGGAGGTGATGTGACATTCTGATTTCATCCGGTTCAGGAGTAGGTATGAACTTACGTATTCATGCATGGGATAAAATCTGTGTTGAATCATGATGAAACAAAACCTCACTTATTTATTGAAAATGTGTATATTTTGTGTTTCAAAAGTAGGTAGCTATAACCAATCGATGGACTGGTTCATTGTTTTTTAAATTCCAACGAATCCGTAAATTATACAAGACACCAACCATGTATTTAGGACAACAGGATCTGCCTATAATTTTAGACAATCCTGTGGACTAAATACTCAGCGTTCACAATTGAATTTGTTTAGATCTCATAATAATCTAAGTTTGCTGTTTTGACTAATTATCCGTTACATTCATCAATTATCAATACCAATCATTTGTCAAATGAGTTTATAGGTTTGGAGGTTTTTTGTCCTAGTCTTGGTTGGTTATAAAATTAGTAGCCGAAAAATTGTAACATTTCTATTTAGTGTGTATTTTCACAATAATTGTGAAAAAAAATAATAATTTTTTTGGTTCTTATTGTTGAACCACCATTTGCAATGATGGTTAAGATTTATTTTGTATGTATCAATTTAGTCTAAAACGTTAGTTGTTGCTATTTATATTTCCTGGTTAGGATTCACGTGGTATGGGCACCATGGCAAAAGTAGGCTTAATAAACTCTTCGATCGGCTTTGAGGGAATTGATCTAAAGTGTATTCAAAGTCGCAACTTGTAGTAATACGTCACAGGAGGAAAGTGGCATGAAATATCACACCCCGTGCGTTACACCATCAGTCAATATTCCTGTATACTCTACTTACTGCAGGGATATTTAAGAACGCATCTAAGGATGTTGTCTGACCCTTTATTCGAAACCATAATTTATCACTATTGATCTAAATCCTAGAGCCACTTGAACAATGCTCAACGGAGCAGACTTTTTTTTCTTGTCTCTTCCCTCATAGTGTACCCACCTATTCAATGAGTGAGTGTACCCTCCTTTGTATTTGGTAGTGTTTGTGAATTCAGTACAGCCTTGACTCCGTCTACAGAAGCCTATTATTTGATCAAGTGTAGGTTTGTGAATATTCACCAAACCGTTTATAAGGCGACGGAAACAGCTCCGGCGTTCATTCCAAAATGAAAGTGATTTCAGCTCTTCTTGTCTTCGGTCTAGTCGGCCTCTCAACTGCCCAGTTTGGGTTTAGTTTCAATGCCATGGCCAGCATGCTGACGACGACTGCCAAACCCAAGGTGAACAGAGGCAATGTCGCCAGAACCAGTCTTAGTGCATCTGCTGTCAGGCGTACTACTGAAACTTCCACCTCGAAACAGACAACTGATTCGGAAAGCTCTACAAATCACCAACTATCGATCAAGCTGAACACGGCGGCCAGTAACCAAGAAAATACCAACACCAAAGGTTTCGAAATGAAGCTGCACGTGGCATCTAAAGGCCTGGAAGGTGTCAAGGAAAAACTCACACAATCCAAAAGTAAGCTTGCTGCCAAACTCGAGATGAGGAAAGACGCCACTCTCTCTGCCACTAACGAAAAAGTCGACGAAGCTAAATCTACTCTGTCCAGCAAGTTGGAGTACGCCCATGAAAAATTCAGTAAGTCCTTTACAGTATAATGCTGTAACCACCATACAGATTCGAATCCAGTTTTTTTTCTCATTTACACCTTCTTGTAATTTGACATCAACATAATATTTAGGGCTAAATTTTAATGGTCACAAAATCCTAGCTCAAGCCTGAGCCTATATTTTTACCCACATACCTACCAAAATATTGGAAAATATCGCATTATATCGGGTCTCCATTAGTATTTCTTTGATCATAGCATACATTTTCGCCAGGCCAGGGTACGCTTGAGATATAATTTGAAATACTGGGAGATTTTAAAAAATAATGGAATTCTATAACATCTCTACGCAGTCAATGGTTCGGTGCATTTATGCTATTTTGGCTAAAGATCAACTAGTCAGGCATGATGTTAGATAATATTATTTCAAATTATGAGACAAAGTAAACTTCAATAATTAAAGTAAACTATTTTGAGTTGGTTAACTACAAAATAATCTTACGCCTTCAAATATGCGACAATGCATCCTGAACATCGTTTACTCATCTTTTGTATGTATGTTTCTCATATTTAGAGCACATAATCATTATATTTCAGAAGATTCTATAAGTATCAACTAACTAACTGCGTAGGGAATGATTGGCCAGTGATAGTCGACGAAGCGTTGTTTGCAAATGGCTACAAATCTTGAGCAGAATTCATTGAAATTGGTAGTGTGGTCTGGTACCTAGGAAATTGTGATGGAATAATCAACGACTAAAAGTAAAAACAGCTAAACGTTTAAAATTGTTACCCCTCCCAACTTCTAGGGTAAATTACAGATTGTAATGATACTCATTGCCTGCATTCACCAGCATGTTTGGCTCTGATCTCTCGGTCGATTGCAAAAAGAATATTCAACAAAGAGTTGAAAGGACTTCAAACCAAAATTATGATTTTTTTTTCTATAAAAAAGTTGTTGTACAAATTCGTACAAAGAAAATACGAAAACATTTATTCAACCCTGAGAGCCTCTCAGTGCAGATGTCAATAACATTAATAAAAATTGTAAAACGATACCACGAAAGCTGATGAACAAGTTCCTAACTTTGTTGAATTGTAAAATGATATTTCTGTTATTTCACAGGGGCTGGCCTCGAGAGCGCAAAAACGAGAGCTGAAGAAATTAAGAACAAGCTCAAAAACAACGATTGCCTCCAGAAACTCCACGATAAGGTCGGAGCCAAAGTCAGGTCCATGAAGAAGACCGTCAACCAGAAACTGAAGGAACACAACATGGACACCAAAATCCATGAGGCCGAAGAGAAAATCTCCGAGCTGACCGACTCAATCAAGAGCCAAATCAATGAGAAGACCCCGATTGTCCAAGAGAAACTAGAAAAGGCTAAAGAGAAGCTCGACTCGCTCAGCGCCAGCATCAAGTCCTCCCTCAGTGAGAAATGGAGGTCCCTGAAGCTTTGCGCGTAATTTTAAGTTGTGTGAGATAAACAAAGTAACAACCATTTGGTGTACAATAGGAACTGAATAAAATGTTGCAACTGATCTCTTCCCATTTCCTGGGTTTATGTTTCAAGTTTGACACTTCTTGCCATTATCAATACCTACCGCTGTTAACAACTAAGTAAACCCTCTGTGTACAAATGCGTACGTTCCGCATTGTAAATGAAGGGAGATGAAGATAGTTAATTAATTAATTTATTTTTTCTAACTGGCGCACGTTTTTTCTTCCGTGTCGGGCTTCAAGATGACTTGAAATTTGAACAACTATTTTCCTCAAAAATCTAAATTTCGATTCATGTTTTCATTACTAAGCTCGATATTGATACAGATCGATCATACCATAATTATACTCGTATTCAACATCTAATCCGCCTCAATGATCCAGATTTTCTTCCGGCCACGACAAAGATTCTCGTTGTTTTCTCCCTTGATTCTCACTCTTTGGAATCAACCACGAATCTCACAGCCCTGAAGGTTCTATTTATTTATTATCGGTCATTCAACTGATGTCTACAATCGTATCATGTCATAGTTATTAACCTCCCGTATCACCAAGGGTCCCGTTCGTCTTGGTTCCGGGTTACTCGGTTCTAAAATCCAATCCCGTGAATCCAACGCGGTCAGTGTCGTATCCTTCCATCTGATTTCCCGGGCGTTGTCCAGATCACTTGCCACCAGTGTGGACCCAGTTCAGTCGAAATATGATAGTCATTTCTAGTTTTGATATTTTTTCGTGTATTTACAATATTCACAGTAGAGATCAAACAAAGTTTCCTGCGGGGCAAAGTTTACTGGTTTAAACCGCGGCGCGCCGCCCGAAACCAAAATTGAAGCCTTTGTACGTTATGAGCATGTACTCGTCAAAACAACCACTCAATCTCCTCAAGCAGGAAATTAGGCCCCTCAATCTGAGGTGCAAGACGTCCACTTGGGTCAATCATGTAAATCTTTAAACAATCAAAGTTTTGAAATTCATCTGGAACCCAAGACATTTGAGCCCGAAGTTGAAAAATATCCATTTATTGAAGGGAGCATTGTAAATTATTGATGAAAATAGTTGATCAGCATCTACGAGTATTTTACAGATGAACTAACAGTTACCGTATATAATTAGTCGAAACGTAACATAACATTAGGCATAACAACAGTGAGTTGGTGGATTTTTGAGAATACCAATTATACAATAGTATTTTTGAATACCAGTTATATATTATTAGGTATTATATAACAGTTATATAGGGTAAAATAGTCAAAATACCCTCCCTTTTCAAAGTTTGATCTAATCTCCCTGCTTCGAGATTGAGTTCTAACCCCGACCTACTTTGTGAAATTATCAACAGCAAAACTTACGTAACCCAACGATAGTTACTAATTATCATATGAATAACAAACATGAAGCGATTAATTAGATGTTTTAGACCAAGCTTGTTAAAAGTGTCTACATCGGTTTTCATTGACCCATCAAACCAAATGTATTGGGAATGCAAACCCCTAGATGATGTGTGAATTGGTTTTTTATTTATTTATTTTTTTATTTCGCATGAATACAATGATAGCGTTATGGCACCATTTCGTAATATTATAATGCGCCACATAGTGACTCATTGCTTGCTAAAGTGCAATAGTCACAGTCGAAATGCGAAATTGAAACATAAGGTAGCTAATCACCAGTTTTCACGAAGCAGATCAATATTAACTATGTACATCCGTAGCTTCACCGATCTAATACAAAATATCTGCAAATGGAAGTTTTAGACGTACTAAAACTTCTCCCAACCCACAACGACGAGTAGGTTCAATTGATCAAATCTTGTACCATTTTTAGTGACAATGAAATTGTTTAAAATTTCCACACATGGCCAATTTTTTGTAATCCAAAACAGTTATTCTTTGAACTCACTCGTCCTTTTGGAGAAAATTGGAATTGTCATAATGTAACCGAGGTCAAATACCATCATTATATAGGTAGATGTTTTTAATTAAAAACATCTACCTAGAAATTATGACAAAATGTATTATAAATATATAATTATTATATATTTATAATACATTTTTTCATAATTTCCAATGGTTCGCTATTGATGGTAATAAACCGAAATAACTGAAATCGTCCAAGTGGTTCATGGAAATATCTCGTCTGTCGATCTTGTCTGTGTTCAGTGCTCTCTGACAATTTGCAGTCGCGAATAAACAAATAACTCACGCCGATAACCTATTTTATTAATCGCGTCAAAGATTCATTGTAGGGTCACAGCTGGTCCTGTTTCTCGGAAATGTTTATAGTTTATATTTAAATTCTCCAAGGTGAATCACTAATCTTCACGTGGTGATCATGCGTTGATCCGGACCGAACGATTAGGTTTTTAGTATTTCGATCCCGATGGTTTATCTGAGCGAATAACATTTTTCGTAATCTCCCACGTAGGAGTGCGTACCTATCAATATTTATCATCTCGGGTGTAACTAGTTGGAGAAAGATTCGAACAGTATTGTAACGTTTACGATTCCTCTGAAACCTCTGTAATTGTACGGTAAACATAATTTATACACACTCTGCTGATTTACTCTCTTATTTCGAGAACGCGAACAAACTGTAATTTGTTCGTTACAATAACAAAATATGTCAACATGCCTTAGTGCTGCAGGCGTCTATAGCAGTACAGGTAACTACTCAAACCTGGTCAAAGGACCCCGATAACCATTTTCACGATTAAATAAACACACCCGAAACCGTTTGAATCTTGTTTGCTTATCAATCAGGGTTATAAGAACTCAGGTGCCTCTGGAGGTAAAAGTACACAAAACGGAATTCTAAACTGCAAATTACCAAAATATTATACTGGAATCGGTAACGAAAACGCTTTTTGTTCCAGAACGGTTTATAATTTTCTATATAGATTACCCTTCTGAATAGAATATATTCTTGTGAATCCCATACCTATACGAAATAGTAAAGTAACGAGCAGAACATAATAATGTGTTCGTGCGAGAATGTGACCGAGTACCGGGGGGAAGTCTGTAACTTGCTCCGTGATCGTATCTCCAAATTTTCCACGAAAGCCCGGGCGAACCTAATGATAATTTATTTACACAAAGTATAAATTTAAAAAATACCTTTTTAAATACTTTTTAAAATTCCAAATGCCAAATTGCAATAGCATAGAAATTAGCTTTAGGAGCCACTCAGCTGAACCATGGCCTATGCTGCTACACTGGGTAGCCACAATACATTGAAGGGTTAAAGTTAAAGTCCTAATGAGGCTACATACCAAATTACAACTTCATAGTGAATATAAATGATGAATTATGTAGAAGTGTATGAATTCGTACTGGTATAATAGTTGTAAGGGATTGTAAATAATACATTTTTTACGAGTATCATTTATTCGTAAGATATTATCTTCTTTCCGTAGCCACAAAAGGTATGGTAGAACCATGTGTTGATTGAAACAGCTGTACAGTTTCAGTATGAAAATTGGCCTGAATGCCTCCCCTTTGCATCACGCTAATGTGGACAAAACCTTTGTCCATAAAAATCATCCACATTAGCGTGAATCAAAGGGGAGGCATTCAGGCCAATTTTCATACTGAAACTGTACAGCTGTTTCAATCAAAACCTGGTTCTACGATACCTTTTGTGGTATCGACAATGATATTATCATATCGACAATGAATACACAAAATCTCGTCAGTTCTAAATAATTTGTCGGGAGGCGGAGAAGACGTTCTAATCCTGGATTTCAGATTTGATATCGCCACAGAAGAGTTATGGCTTCTTGTCCCTTTTTCAAGGATCGAGAACGTTCGATCGGTCGTATCCTAATAAAAAACAAAAGGCGATTTTCGGCCAAAATGAAACTGACGGGGAGTTTTGTGAATCACTGTAGGTATTAACATTTACCTCCTACATTCATTTTATCATTTTTGGAGCGCATAATTTCTATCTAGCCAACACCAATGCCCTGATTTCTGTTCAAGCAAGGAAATCATCGTACTATCCAATTTCGGGAATATACGAGTAATTCAAAGATGCAACCCATTACCTTCGGTTCGAAATCATTTCCATGGAGACACGGTCCGCCAGTCAACACATTTGGCTGTACTATCGAAACGTTATCTCGAAACAGAATCATTTTTTGGATGATTAATAGTTTTGTTTGTATAAAGAAAGGTTAATGCGCATGATACGGATCGTCAAATGTTGACATCAGAATACTCAACTCTTTTAACCTGTGGCATGATTGACGATATTCTGCTGCTGCACTCATTATTTTCCACGATTAACCAACATTGTGTAGTTTTGCCTTTAACTAAATGATAACCAATAATCAATGCCGTGCAATATGACTACACGCCTAAATGGGATTTCCACGTCAACACAATTCTGCGCAGAATGAGGAAACTAGTGTACATCTGTCGAGAGGTAAGGCACTTTTTGGACCCAAGCACAAAGACCATGCTGTATTAACTCAATTTATCCTCATCATTAATTAATAATTACTACGAAGTAGTGTAAATTATTATTAATTATTAATAGTTACATTAGGTATTAAAAGTTAATATTATTAGTTATTAAATATTTAGTTTCATGTAATGAAACAATCGCGCAGGCGGACTGCCGGCTCGGTGCGCCCTGCCCTTGTGATAATGTTCTGAGCCACTCATTATCACCCATGGAATGAGGCCAATGAGCGGCAAGACTGCCTCAATCCAGAATATTCTGGCTGATTTTTATTTTTTTATCGCATGGAATATTTGAGTTGCAGCCACATCCACTGTTCACCCGCACGAGACGTGTTGGTAACCTTCGGACCCAATTTTTTCCCTCAGATCCCAAGAAGATGCAGGACAGTGTCCGGGCGGAGCAACATCATCGTGTCAGGACTCTGAAACTTGAGCAAGAATTTATTAACGACTAGAAACAATACTACATACGAGAGGAAATAGTGAACGTCCTCCCTTGCGTGGAGATCACATAGGGGACACTCTTCTGACACCTCAGAAGCTTCCCATTGACATCCAGCACCTCCCCAACAGCCATCGGATCTCTTGTAACGCAAGTGCCGTGTCCCGCTTGAAGCTTGCACATGTTACAGCAGCGTTGAGCTCCCTATACAGGGAGAAGTTTTCTGATGACTGAGCCCTTGCCCACCACTTGACGAAAGCCCTCCAGAATCTCACTAGCCTCTCGCCTAAGATTCGTCCCATTGAATGAGTACAGGGGGTTTGGGGCACGCCATATTTCTCAGCCATGATCTGGTACTCCTTGGCCCAGGAGATACCCCTCCGAACAATTTCTCTTGCAACTATTTTGGGCAACCGATGGTCTGGCGTAGAGGAATAGAAGAAAAACCCCTTGTATCCAAAATTTACACCCTTTCTCTACTCCTTGCGAATGGTACTACGGTACCGGTGTCCTTGGAGTAAGAAAGGTTTATTCCTCTCGACTCTCAGTGAATGATACAACGGTATCTGTGTCCTGAGGAATAGAAGGAAAACCCCTAATAACCAAAATTTTCACCTTCTCTCTACTCCTTGCGAATGGTACTACGGTACCGGTGTCCTTGGAGTAAAAAAAAGGTTTATTCCCTTCAACTCTCAGTATTGCGATATCGGAGCCCTGGGAAGATTGTACTTTTCTGAGTTCCTGAATTTTCATCTCCTAGTGATCTTAGGATATTAAAATTCACAATTTTACAAATCAACCAAAAATAACCGAGCTGTTAGCGAGTAGTTCTTAACCAAAAAGAATAGGAGGAATGTAAAACTTGTAGGAACCTAGGGTCACTCACAAATTCCGGTCCCTACAACAGGCATCTACAATAGTGACTTGAACGGTATCATCTTGCTGTTATCCCCTTTGTGTTTTTAAACAGTTCTTTACATTACGATTTTGGCTCCTCATTTTGAACTTGGGTAATCAACGGTATTCATACCTCTAAGCCCCCACCTTTCAACACACAACACCAACATGTTTGGAAACAACTTTATTGTACAACACGAGGCATATAAGCATAACTCTATCAAAGATCAACTCAGGGGCTGCTTACGATTTTTAGGCTAAGTTCTGGTTAACCATTATGGAAAAGATAAATGTACTTACTCATACCCTATCCCATAGTATTTTCCCATGCCTATCTAACAGCCTATCAAAGATCAACAACTATACCTAGGGGCTGCTTATGATTTTTAAATTAGGTTTTGGTTATTGCGTCAGGGAAAGATACATTTACATAGTCATCAAATCTAACGATAGATTTGATGCTATTTTTGAATACATAGTTGATGCAGTTACGTCCAAATTCAAGAACATTGTATTTTTGAACATTTCTATTTAATGTACTTAGGTCTTAAGTGAATCGATAAGTTTAATGCATAGAACAAATTGGCTGTCTCCTAAACAGATCTTGATATTATCTCCATCTCTCAGCCTTGTGCCTGAGTTGAAAGTTAAATCGCTGAGTTGAAAAGCTAAATAGCCCTTCGGTTGTTTCAACGATTGAAACCCAATTATATCTTCGCTAATCAGTTATTTTAAAAGGCTTGACCGCTCACTTTATCACTTCCTGACTCCAGAAACAAATAATAATTCGTGTTCCCAGAAAAGGATAATTGTAATGATATAATGCGTAGGCTCCCACCAGCCTCCCTGTAGCACCTGTACATCGGGGGAGTGTCCTGGCGGGCCCCAGCGGCCACGTTGGGGGTGGGAGAGCCGGTCATCAGGGCTCGATAGATAACGGAAAGGATACAAATCTGAATAGTTATCCTCAGCTGGGCAGTCTGGTAGTGGAAGCTGATCCTACAACTTCTGTCTCTGTGATTGGAGTTAGTGGTAAGTGATAATGACTTTCATATTTCATCAAGTTTACACCTCCGGGGATAAGGTTGCGCAGATCGACCACCCTACATTGTTCTGAATGACCATCGACATTCTGAATTTGGGTTTTAAAATAATTCATGATTCTGCAACAAAGGCTTCAAGATCATGAACCATTTAGCCATAAAATCGTTCTTGCAAAGACTTGCTTTTTTCACTTGATAATAGTAATTTTTCATTTCTCCAACTAAAGGTTGAGCTTTATCCAAGTTAAAGCTGATTGATAAATATTGCAGTAACTAAAATAACCTAAAAACACCTCGTTTTAACGAATCAATATAAATTCATTAGTTCAAAAGGAAGCTCACGCTACCAACTCTTCATTCAACAAGAAACATTTTTTTCAAACAATTGTTCAAAACGATGCCAGTAGGGCAGATGCGATAGTTGAATTTACTTATAACTTTTTTTTTCGTAAAACCCGATATTGAGTTTATAAGGCCATTGTTGACTTTTGGGCAGTGAACCTGAAATACTGAACTGGTCATCTAATACTGTGTAGTATTAAGCATGACTCTGTCAAAAGGCTCATTTTGAGTTTAATTGTGATATTCATTTCCTACTGTTTGTATAGTACCTAAGCCAGACAATAATTGAATACAAATTACTTCACAGTAAGGAGATGATGGGAGGATCACTCTTGATAGTGGAGCGAAGTACTAGTGGTGACTTAAGGCTGTCATTGTTTTTTGACAGTTATTACATTGGTAGTGACTGTAATTATTATTTATCATTATTATTAAAATATTTTGAACCGAGGCAGGTTGATTATAAATCTATTAATCTATCTTCTACACATTAAACCAAAACAAGCCAACCCCAAGCATCACGAACGCCATTTCACGCCATCCTGATCAACAGCCAGATTTTTGATAGGGGAAAAAATCTTATTATTGTTATGACTTGATTAATAGGTACCTATCACCATTCAAGTTTTACGGAAAAAAATCGCCTAAGATATAAATAGTTGGCAGCTCCGTTAATCTGAACTCACTTTCTGAGAAAATGGTCACCTAAACGGATTCCAGTTAGATAAGTAGTCCTAATTATATATCTTTGTTAACACGAAAAACAGGAAATAAGACGACCAAAAATTGTAGAGAGAACCCCGGATTGAAGCTAGGATTTAATAAGTAGGTAATATATTAGTTAAAGTTAGAAAAAAAGTTTAGTTACTCAATACAAGGTCAATTTTCGACTCGAGTTAGTGAGAAAACGACGAAGAAAATCATCATTCACACTTTTGCTACAATCACATCCTGTTCAAGGTCGAGAACTCAAAAACGTCATGGTCATTAGCTCTTCCAAGGTGTAAACATCCTCACCCGAGCCAGATACCGTTTGGAGACGAAAATGATCATTAAAACAGCAGGGGAACCCATAGCTTGACGTAGGTCTTTTTATTACTATAGACATCATAACTATTTCAACACTTATAACACATTTGTATCTTGAATCCTTTCATGGGGAAACCATCGTTTTTGTGATT
Source organism: Stenodema calcarata (assembly GCA_963920205.1). Taxonomy (NCBI): domain Eukaryota; kingdom Metazoa; phylum Arthropoda; class Insecta; order Hemiptera; family Miridae; genus Stenodema; species Stenodema calcarata. The sequence goes on along the minus strand of OY986052.1, from coordinate 20,450,187 downwards.
CACACGGGACAGTCAAAAAGCCTAAAAGAAGATTACCTAACTGATAAATCAAGTTTTTTTTAATAGGTACCTAGCGTAAACAATGATGTAATAATTTATGTCAATAATTTTAATTATGTAAGATAGCAGTTTGTATGTCAAATTTGAATTTACGAGGGTACAAGAACATACCTAATATTATTTGAATTAGGTACCAAAAATATTGTCACTCGAAAACCAAGATGTAATTGTAATAAATTACGAGAAATCAACAAAACCAGAACTTAGGTAGTTTATATACCATTAATAATTCATTGGTATTGGAAAAATAACGCAGAAAAAAATGTGTGAAAAATATGGTTAGGTAAATGGTTCATGAAACTTGTAACATTTCCATAGGTACCTTTTATGCTGCCTCATATTCCCCGTTGTATTCAAATTTCGTACTTGGAAACGAGGGAGAGAATAAGAAGTTATGGGAAACGTAAGTAAACGTAATTTTTTGCGATGGCTAAGAATTGATATTACAAACTTTCTCTTGTAGTGCAATAAAGTTCCAGAAAAATGGTAGAAGTTTAGGGAAATTCCAGTCTCTTCTGGAGACATTCCACAAAAACGATTCGTTCTGTGGAAAATTCTTATATAAATTCTTTCTCGACATCGCAAAAAAAAACTTTACTGAGTTGTTCATAAAACTGATCATGTATGTGTGAAAACATAAAAGTATATAACAAAGAATTCACAGACGTGTTTACACTTTCTTGGCTTTACCTCGACTAGATTTTTGGAAACAATTACCACCTACCGTCGATCCATCAAATCCAAACTCTAATTGCGTATGTGTAACTCAGGGTGTATTTCCGTTTGGGGAAAAAGAGAAAGCAGGTGACTCAACTCCGCGTTCATACTAAGGCACAAGTTAAGATTACCGTTGAGCTCATTACCGTTTTCTCCTGGTTTAAGGGTGGTGGAAATCAGCATGTAGAGGAAATCGCTTTCATCGTATTTCCTATCAGTTTCCCTTCAACTCTCGCGTCGTTAGTACAAGTGATAACTGATTCTCGAGGATGAGGATATTTGTACCAAGGTCTGGATTTCATTCAAATACTTCACTTGTTCTTGTAGTCATACAAACGCGGGGAAAAGCTCTTAAAACTCCAAACGTAGGTACCACAATCCAAAAAAATGACTGTCCCTAGTCGATTAGTATCTAAAGTGAACCTCCTCCAGTTTCGATGCAACAAATTTCAAAATAATTAACATACTGGATGGACAACCGTACTAACCAATAATCAAACTCCAGCGAGATGAAAAAAATAATAAAAAAAATAAAATAAAATAAATAAATAGTAAAAATAAACGTATGGGTGGGGAGTATTATGTTCTTCTCACGCTTCATAACGTGGAAGTACTCGTATCAAAGTCAAATCAGTGTTATAGAAGTTTTAGGTACATACCTATTTACAGGATTTTAACTTTGCGCATAATTCCCGAAAATTTCATTAAAATAGGTTCAATAGTTAAAATTGGTTCAAGATTGAAGCCTGGAACACGGATTTGACCACAGATAGGCAGATACGGGACCAAATTTGTTCAAAATAGCATCGACAGCATGTTCACCACTCATTTAATTATTGAAATCCCGAGCAAACATTTAGCTACCTGTGCACCCGAAGGATTGAACGCTTCCTAGCGAGAACGAGCTAAGCTTGGATATTCTCAAGGAAGATTTGGGGATTTAAAATGATTGAACGCTTTTGTTGTTTATCCATGTTTTTCACGTATGCCCACAAATGGTTGGTCTTAAAGAATTTAAAAAAAAATACAAAAAAGTGGCAGAAGGATATCTGGGGTCAGACAATCATGGGTCAGAACCATTAAGATAATGTGCGTATAGCACTGTGTTTAAAAAAAAGTTGTTTGTCGAAGTGTGACCCAATCTATAGCAGATCATTCATAACTGTTTTTCAATGAGTTCATGCCAGTTGATAAAGGATTGACATTTTTGGAATCAGTACCTGGCAATTTTGTCTGGGCATGCGCTAAGGTAAAAATTTTATAACGTCCTTCTTCCCCTTTCGACCGATTTGTTTCAAATTCTTGTTGGTTCCAGATTATGTTACATTCCTGACCATCAATATGTTCCTATATACATAGACATAATATTACATGTAATGTAATCATGTGAGGAAGCTATAAGTTAGGTAGGTACTGGCCACTCTCGTGGCAGACTTTGAAAACAATTACTGAAATAACTATTATGAAACCAACTCTTCATTGTTGTCGCTGGATAAGGATGTATTCATTTTCCAAGGTCCTCGGGACACGGTTTTCAATAGTTCCGTTCGATTACCCATGGAACAGTAAGGAAGGCAGGGGATCCAAGGTTAACCCTTCTTCACGACATACCGCGCTGATAATTTTCCACCTAAAAACATTACTACTATTAATGAAAACGTACCAGTTGTGGATGTTTCTACTGTCATGAACAATCAAGTACACAGTTTCTACAAGAAATTTTCCCTATCACTCTAATTTACTTTTTGGTGCACCTAATCTGAAGTCTGAATTTCAGCAGCACGTACTTACCATTCATAGGTTATACACTACGTTACGTGAGAAAAATGCGTTTTAATAGAGTTTGGTCTAAGTTTATAATATAAACTTATGGTTTATAATATAAACTTATGGTCCCCAAATGGTTTTGATGGAGTATTTAAAAATGATAGCTATAAGAATTACAACAATAAATGTTACTGCCATACCGCACCGATTGTTTGACTATTCGCCCATGATGGGTGCTAGAGCAATTTGGTTTCAGCACCTTCGAAAACTTCAGAATCACCCAAAATTTCTCAAGGGAGAGGAAAAACGGAAGTAGAAAAAATCATTGCATTAATGGGTAATTCACGTACTGTATCTAAGTATTGGGTACGATCCATAACTATTTGTATGACCTATTGTTCCTTAATATTTAGTACCTAGTTGTTCATAACATTTCAAGATGGTATATTACCTACCTATTATTTTTTCCACCACGATCTGCTCTGCACAAATTCACAATGACAATCATTTGTACACTGATATGGAGTTGTATTTGTTATAACATTAGCAGTACTACCAGTAAGTACGAAGTTAAGACTCCATTAGTCAGTTTAAATCTTAAGGTGTGCAAAAATAATTACTTTATTGTTCCTCACCGTGTATTCGTCATTAAATTAAAACATGAATCAGCAACTAATGGCATAACTAACTCCACGGAACGTCTGGGCCTGACTTACGAATCGTCGTCTGCTCTCCACTCAATGAACTCCTTGGAGTCTCCTCCCCTTTGGCTTGGTAAAAACTTTGCGCGCATCTGTGTTTGCAGGCAAAAGCTGCACATGCCCAGTTTATCGGATTCTAGCTCTTCTGGCTTCACTAGAGCTGAGCAATCTGATTGCTGGTGCGAATAAGCCAGAGCCCATCCTCGCATAATACGCAAGTGTAACATCCGGTGTAATTTTGCTCACTCCCACAACCAGAGCTGTTCTACTTCATTTGAACTAGCCAGTGAACTATTAGTATAATATATCATATTGAAGATTTTGACTTAGGTACCTACTAAAAATCAAAACAAGTAATCATACCTAGATTGGTACTATACCTACATGATATGATTATGAGCAAATAACTACGTATTAGTAGTTTGGTTTATGATGTTACCCCCAAGTTATTATTTTAATAATATCTGTTTTTAGAACTAGTGATCCTGAAGCCCGAACCAGGGTCCACTAAGGCTGTCAAAGTACCTCATGATTTCTCACCACACTTTGAGCTTGTTCCACTTTGTTTCTTCCAGAGACTTCAGGATGGGGTCGAAGAATGCGGTGGAGGTGTCAGCGCCACTTATTGTGGTGTCAAATCGTCTACCATTCGTACTTCACAGGGATGAAAAAGGCGAACTCTCAAGAAAAGCGAGGTACAGTTCTGGGTTCACGAACGAAAAGTATGGTTAATCGACAGCAGTATGAGCTTAGTGCGTACGTAATGATCTCAACAATCAAAATCCACACAGAGGGTGAATGGAAGAAGACTCGAACATTGAAAAATCATTGCATCATTATTTTGTTCAGTATATCGAACTACGTATGAATAGTCATAACTAATGTACATTGAAGAATCTTGGAAGGTCAGATTTGTCGGGAACCTCAGGGAAAAATCAGGTTACGTAACTACAAAGGAAGTTTGACATATAAAATTATTGTTGAACCCAAAGCATTAACTTATTTATAGTGGAGAAATAAGCTATTTTGCGAATTATCCAAAGATTTGTTTAAGGTTAGTAATACCAAACTACGAGTATGTTCTGATAACTCGAAGAAGTTATATATTTGAACTATATTCTATACTTAGTCACTGAGTGTTCCAAGTATGTATATTCTACTGCCATAATTGTGAACTAATTAACTTTGGGTTTGGATGGGACACGCACGGCTCATATATTATATGACTTTGTGTTCACAGCGCTGGTGGTTTGGTGACCGCAGTGGGTCCTGTTGTTGTAGAATGCAAAGGCCTTTGGATAGGATGGTCCGGCATGTACGATCTCGACCCCAACACCAAAATTCCAGAAGCTGATCCTGATGACAAGGCTCCTACAGCTGGCCTCAAATCTGATCAAGTTAGTATAATATTATTGTCGTCAATTTTGTCAATATATGGGCGTCATTAGGAAGTCGGGTACTGGAGGAACCTCCAGGCAGTACTCGACTGCCTCCACTACTCGACTTGCTTGTCGCAAACAATTTTCCGAAATCGAATTTCACTTCTACTTCCAGCAGAATACCAGATCAGAACTTTATTCACAAAGGTGTTCGTTACTCTTTGTACTTCTCTGAACTGTACAATTTAATCTCTAACCATTAAATTGAACTTGGCACTCTTATTTTCCTAATTAGATCATTCCAGTTCATATTGAAGAGAAGATCTTCGAAGCTTTCTACACCGGATGCTGCAATGGAACTTTGTGGCCCCTGTTCCACTCCATGCCCGACAGAGCCGTCTTCAAAGCTGACAAATGGAAAGCCTACTGTATAGTGAACGAGGAGTTCGCCAAATGCACGCTGCAAGCTCTGAGAAAAACTATAAGTGATTTGGACGCTAGGGGTGAGAGTGATGTAGTGCCTGTCATCTGGATTCATGACTATCAGCTGTTTGTGGCAGCAAACACGATCCGTCAAGTTTGCGAAGAAGAGAATCTCCGGTGCAAATTAGCCTTCTTCCTTCACATTCCTTTCCCTTCCTGGGACATCATGAGGTTGTGCCCTTGGGATGATGTCATCCTCCAAGGAATCATGGGTGAGTTTCCAAATATAATGTTGGCCAATCATACGATATTATAAGTGTCTGCGTCGTTTGGGCAGTTGATGCCAGGAATGAACCCGGCAAATAAAATAATTTACCAACTTCCAGCTTCTAAGATGTATTTTTCATAGACTCAAGACTGAATTTGGGCTTTGAAATTGGGGCCTTTTCCAAGGTCACAAGTAAACATGTGATTCAATCAGACTGAGTTTTCAGGCTGAATAAGCCTAAATGATCTGTCATTGAAACGTTGCCACTTGAAAGAATAATATTATTAGCTTTGATATTTTGATCATAAAAAGTATTATGTATTATGAACCATGGTATTCATGAAATTCGTTTTGCTCTTCATCTGTACGGGTTTACTTCATTACCCACCCAAATTCTATCTAAAAGGATCACTAACAAGAAGAACTACCTACGATACTTCATGAAAAACTTATGGAGTTTTTATTAAATCTTCCAATTTACATTCAGATATCGGCACGAGTAACCAGCATTTATTTAAGCTTAGATGAAAAAGTGCAATCAGAGGTGCACGCCACATTCAGGTCGAACTGCAATGATTTTTAACACACGGACTGCCAGGAACTAAATAGTTAATGAATAAATAAGGAAATTATTCAGCTTTAGGGGCAAGATTTTTCTGTAGCATTTAATAGATTCCATTAACAATACCTATCTTGGTTGTCATGAAACTAAAAGAGCTACCAAAACTTGTAAAACTATGAACACATTAACTTGTGGTACGAAGTAGGTACCTACCTACTAGAAAACCGCTGGTATCACAGTCAACAGCCGTCTAACTGACAATTTCTTTGCAGCTTGTGATTTCGTGGGATTCCACATTGAAGACTATTGTCTGAATTTCATTGACTGCTGCTCCAGGAGATTGGGTTGCCGAGTGGACAGGAATAAGATGTTGGTGGAACTAGCGGGGCGCACGATCCATGTGAAAGCTTTGCCTATCGGAATCCCTTTCGATAGATTCGTTGAGCTAGCTCAGTCTGCACCTGTGTACATCAAAGATACCGATAAAGTTCGAGTAATCCTCGGTGTGGATCGACTTGATTACACCAAAGGTACGAAACGCTTTTTTGAAAATCGTACACTCCTAAGTAACCAATTCGTTTTCCAAAGCTGTGAGTACTTAACATTTCTTTGTATGTTTTATTGTAGGTCTTATACACAGGATTTTGACATTCGAACGCCTCCTAGAAAAACATCCAGAGTACGAAGAGAAAGTGGTCTTCCTGCAGGTGTCTGTGCCATCGAGAACCAACGTGAAAGAATATAAACAGCTGAAAGAGGAAATCGATCAGTTGATTGGAAGAGTGAATGGGCGTTTTTCAAAACCAAACTGGTCGCCTATAAGGTACATTTATGGTTGTATAAACCAGGATCAACTTGCAGCTATATACAGAGATTCGGCAATTGCCCTGGTCACGCCATTGCGAGATGGGATGAACCTAGTGGCGAAAGAATACGTTGCTTGTCAAATAAAAGATCCAGGTGTGCTGATTCTATCGCCTTTTGCTGGAGCAGGAGGAATGATGCACGAAGCTCTTCTAGTCAACCCTTACGAAATTGACGATGCTGCCGATACACTTCACCGAGCTTTGAATATGCCATTAGACGAGAGGATGGTGAGGATGAAGCAGCTGAGATTGCGGGAGCAGGAGCACAATGTCACCAACTGGATGAAATCATTTTTGGCATCAATAGGTGCTCTTGCGTCAGATAACGCAACTGATCCATTGGTCAGTAAAATGTTGCCTCTTTCCCTTGACGACTTCGACAACTTTCTCAACAATCACATCGATAATACTAGTAAGTTGAGCCTGATTTTGGATTACGACGGAACGTTAGTGCAGCTCACGTCGCATCCTGATTTGGCTGTTCTACCTTCCGAAACCAAGAAAGTTCTAGAGAGGTTGGCTAACATGCCAGATGTCAACATAGCAGTGATTTCCGGTCGTACACTGGAAAACGTCATTCACATGGTAGGCATTGACAGTATAACCTACGCTGGATCTCACGGTCTGGAGATTCTTCACCCCGATGGAACTAAATTCATGCATCCAGTTCCTAACGCCTACGCTAAGCAACTCCGAGAGCTTATGCGACTGCTTCAAGATGAAGTCTGCCATGATGGAGCCTGGGTGGAAAATAAAGGTGTACTCTTAACCTACCATTACCGTGAAACGCCTCTCCCCATGAGGGACTACATAGTGAAACGGGCTTGCGAAATTTACCACAAAGCAGGATTCGAGCCTCATATGGGTAACATGGCTATTGAAGCCAAACCACCAGTCACTTGGGATCAAGGCCGAGCGTCCATCTACATGCTCAGAACGATGTACGGAGTCGACTGGGCTGAGAGAGTCAGAATCATCTACGCTGGAAACGAGGGAGCAATGCTAGCGCTTCAAGGTAAATTTCATAACCTGATACCGTCTTTCTGTTTTAATACTCGATTGTAATGAATAACCTGTGGTAGGAAATAGGACGTAAGTAATCTCGAGATGGAGAAAATTCCTGTGACTTTTTCTCTGATGTCAGGCAGGATTTTCTTCCACTTGTTGAAACTCATTAGGATCAAAAATTAAATATCACCGCATGCGGTGATATTTAATTTTTGATCCTAATGTGTTAATTTTTGATCCTAATGCAGATTAATTATTTTTTCATATTGAATATCTCATAAAGTAGACTGAAAGGGGTTGGTTAAATCATATAGGGATAGATTTAGACAACGGACTTGTTACATTCGACCAATCATCTTGCAGGTATCGCTTGCACGTTCCGTGTTGACTCTTCACCCACCGTACGTACCGCCGCTGACTACCGGTTAGCCGGACCGGACGAAGTCCTCACGATGTTGCGGTGGGTCGAGAAGCAGATGAACAAGCGAGCTCCCCGAGTCATGACATCTCCGAGGGTCGCACGCTCTCCCAAGATCCAGAAGAAGACACAACCCAAAGACTCAATTCACTCACAGATGAGCTTCGAGGACGACGGTGACGATCATAATTTCTTGGTACCCAAAAACGGGCCTAAAGTGTTACCCGTGCCCTCCCTCCCCCCGTCACCACTGATCAAATAGACTGATTTCTTGTTGAGTCGATAAGTACGAGTCCATACATTACTATAGTACCTACGTTACTACTACAAAAGAAGCTACAACGCTCTTCGTCCCATAAAATTTGACTAAGCTTAGAAAATTTTCTTAAGACTGTGAAACCGTGACGTGAGAATGTTTCATCACAATAATAACACATTTGAGATCGATATCTCAATCTAGGGCCGCTAAGACGCAAACAAGCGTCTCCAATTAGCCGATATTCCATAAATAAATCGGGGATAAGTCGTTGTCATGGTTAAGCCGTACTAGAAATCGTGTTTTTACTGTTACCTCAAAAGTGCCAACAATGTCATGTTCTCGATGATGTTCACCCCATTGCACACACAGAAATTAATAGACTGCATTATAATGTAGATTTATCATTCAAGGCATGTTCGTACTAAACCTGCTAAAACCCGAAATTCAACATGTTTATAACGGTGTCCATCAATAAAATCACAATTCCACTATCATTGATTACCGCATCACAATTTTATCACCAAACCAAAAAACCAATACATAGGTATTACCTACTTGCTACCTCCATGTAATGCATTGGAACAGCATCACCCGTAAATCCTGTGTAGTGAAATCAATTATAGCACTATATCCAGAACTGTAAGCGCATTGTCGAAATGAAGACGTTCATGTAATTTATTGTATTATAAGAATTTAAAGCTCATCTTGAAGATGAAATGGACTGTGAATGCTTTTTTTATGTTTAAATTTAGTTGTCAAATAGTAGAATGTTACACTGTCTCACTATTAGATTGTATAAGGACCAATAAAAATTTACAATTCTGTTATGCTGTTGATGAGGGGTCGTCATGTTACCAAATTATTTCACCAAAACGTCATTTGTAAAAATTTTAATACAGTTTTGATAGACGAGTAACTTATACTAGACGTTTTAAAGATAGAATTTGAAAATATATAATACATATTTTCGATTCCAAAGGTTCATTATCGAATATATTATATAACAAACAAAAAATACCCCCTCCTTTATAATTTGAGGGTTTTTGTTTCAAGATAATATCCAAGATAATTCCAAACATCAACTTTCAAAAATCAGTCTGTCCATGGCACATTGCCCAGTTAGCATTGTGCTAAAATTACGAAAATAACCAAATTTTGGTTTTCAGGTTCGGACAGCACCCACGATGTTCCTTGAAACATTTCATAACCCTAGGTCAAGGGGAAGAGTTTCAAAACGAATTTTGAAATTTCAGTTCAAGTTTGAACAGTTTTTTTTATAACATAGGTAAGGGTAAATTACGCGACAGCTTTTTTCCCACGTCAACATGAGTGTGCAAATTATTTGTAATTAATTCACCATCTCTATAAACGTTTCATCTATCTTTTCGTGATTCAGACAGAAGGGTGATCTGCTAAAAGAAGATAATAAATCGTTGTCAAGAATTTGCAGAGTTATTAATATTTTAATGATATCCCGAATAAAGTGGGATTTGTATCAAATTCGAGCATCTCGGATTTAAGACTAACTCTGATCTGTAGTATCCAACATCTCATACTGGGGAAGCATCACCAGGATCGCACAAAAATGTACCCGCTAAATTTAGTTGTGAGACAGCATAAGTTGCTCTAGATAGAAATTGTTGTGGAAATCGGTAAGTAAACGGATGGAACGCAGTAGGTACTGAGGTGTGAATATTAGTAGTGTCGTTGGCAAAGTAAACAGTATTGAAAGAATATAACACGTTTATATTAAATTTGGTTCTTCTACTAACAATACAGTTTTCTGCGTGAAAACCACATCATGTATTCCTTTCATTGCAGGACGAACTAGGAATGGCTGCCCCCTTTCCTATAATATAGGAATACTTTATACTATCCAGGACACAAAATTAGTCTAAATTTTGTTATCCCATCGTCTGCATCCATCGTTCAACCAGTCTGTTTTTCTCATCTTGGGTTCGCATATCCACGTCCGGCAGAGGTTGGAGCTCGTCCCTTTCGCGAACGTACTGGAAAACCTTTTTGAATTTCATCAATTCTAGTCGGCGTGGATCGTCTTTACCCTTTTCTTTCCCTCGAACCTTCTTCTTCCCCAAGACCGTTGGGATCCGGCAATTCGGCGAGACTTTCATGATCACCAAAAATCCTCTGAATGTTCAAAACAATAGCAAACATCAAGTGTCCTTTAAAAATTATCATTTTTGTAAGACTTAGTAATAGTTGTTCAAGGGTTCAGTTCCTATAAATGGATACCTTCTGCATTTTAGAAAAAAAATGCGGCTATTGAATTTGGAGATAAGTAGTTCATACCTGAATAATATCAATATTTGTGTAAGTCTTAGAACGTACTTGCTATCCCCAACAAGAATGAATGGAAGCTTCAAGTTGAACCGAAGTCGAGTGGTGTAGCCGCTTTGAGGGTAGCAAATGGTCTGAACGCATATTGGAGTCAGTTGATTTATGTTGAGGTCGTAAAGGTTGAGACGGCCATCGGACGTTGTGGCCGCCAAAACGGTGCTGGAGTACGGTGACCACTGGACGTCCATCACAGCACAATAGAGATCGAATATGAATAGAGGATCTCTGAAAGGGAGATTATGTGCCTGGACAATATATTTGGGTAGGCCGAACCGAGGAATAACGTTTGTTGGGCGGATACTACCTATTTCCCAATTCAGTAACATAATCAACAACTAAAATGGAGAACAGACGTGGGTCGTAAGTCGTCATTTTCGACGTCAAAATCGAATTAAGCATCCCTAATTTTTACCTCCAAAATTCTAGAGGGCGATAGAAACTGATGACATGCAATTTTCTTTCCTCTTTTTACCCATTTCCGTTTAACCCATTTTACATCTTATACCGTCTCGGAGAACTCTACTTGGTTTCTGTCATTCAAGGCAAAAAAAAATAAAAAATATACGCCTGTTCCCCATTGCACTGTGGCATTTAATGCCAATCTTACGCAACAAAGGTTCAATACAGGTATATAAATATAAATAATATACAGCAATATAAATATATGGGGAGAGAAAATTGCATGTCATCAGTTTCTATGGCCCTCTAGGATTTTGGAAGTAATAATTAGGGGGTTTTTAAGGCTGCTTAATTCGATTTTGACGTCGAAAATGACGACTTACAACCCACGTCTGTTCTCCATTTTAAATTTTAGCTATGCAAGTGATCTTACGGTTTGCAGTCTTCCCATATTTTCAATTTCCAGTCGCAACTAGCGGAAGCGAATACCTTCGTGAAGTAAGGGTTATATGCGATTCGGTAGACGGACAGTTCGTGAGCGTAGTAAACGTAAAGGTAGGACGATGAATATGATATGCTGCATTTGAATATCATACCCTCAGCAGTACCGACTAGAAATGTTTCAGGATCGTCAGGCTTGAAACACAATGACGTTGCATACGCTGAAATCAATAAGTCGGGTAAGAGCTGATGATGCGGTATCAGAATATACCAGTTTTCTCGGAGGATGGGAGATGCAGCAATCCACACTGGGATTATTGGCTGATGATTCCTTGACGCCCTTAATTGACACTTTGATGGTGAAAAATAATATAAATAATGCTCGCGATGGCTATAAAAAGCTAGGGATAATCTTACAAGAGAGCAGAGGGTGATTTGGCAGAGCTTCAAGTAGATGCAAACACGGCTCAAAAGAATGTTCCTATGCATATGACGCAAAAGCACACTGAGTTCTTACCTGTGTTAAACCTTGACCTAATCTGAGGTCAACCACTAAAAGTTAGCTCTAAAATCAGCTGAATTATTGAAAGAACAGAAATTCAAACCTGATCGATAGTAAGGTATCCTCTCGAAGCCCACTTCTGCATTGAGATCGAGTCGTATGATGGGAGTCATAGCTAATTCGTGCATGTACACAAGCCACTTGTAAATTCGACCGTCGGAGCCCGCAGAATAGAACCCAAGTTGACGATCTCTAACGTCGTTACACCATTGCACCTGGCAGGATGACAACAATAATTTTTACACACGAGGAATGAGGACGTAGACATAGTGTTTCCATATAGCCACAAGTATTCCATGGAGTGTTTGGTAGAACAATGCAAAAATAAGGACCATACCTCAGTACTCACCTCCCAAACAACGCCAACGTGTTTCTTACTCAAATCACTGTCCAGTCGAAATGGTTTCCCTTCATTCTTTATATTCACGATGGCCACGAAACCGTTGTACAGTCCAACAGCTAGGTAATAAGGCTCCTTCTCGTGAATGTCAACGGTTTGACAACCCGTTTTGAATCGGAATTTATACTCTGGGAATGATGGATTCTTCAGAGTGTAAACGCAAACCATCCCCGTTGTTCTGAAAGCGTGTACGTTATCTGTAATAACAGCAATTACATTAATGACAAAACGTTGTTGACATATTTGGGGAATTCATACTTTTACGAGATCATAGTTGATACACAAGACAAAATTTAATGTTTTGTCATTCAACTACTAACATCCCGATTATGTAATAATGATGTCTCCTTTAATTAAATAATTTATGGCACATAATTGGTTTTGCTCACACGTTCCAAAAGATGCAGCAAACATGTCATAATATTTCGGACTCCATTTGATATCGGTAACAACACTCCCTTGGGTTTTCTCGTAATTGAATTCCCATAAGGGAAGAAGCGTCCCTTCTGGTTCCCGGTATTTGTCAGCAGGGTCGTCGTAGAATTGAGCGTCTGAAAATCCATGATTAAACTCAATCAAGTACTTCCGCTTATATAAGTTCCCAATAGTAACTGTTATCCTTTCAAATCCGACAATAATAGTCAAGGAGTCAAAATCGATGTACTTCAGATGAGAGGTCCCCCCCCCCCCCCCCCACCAAACACTCCGTGTAAACACCCCGCCTCGCAAATATCATTCTACAGCACCCGGATAACTTATGATATCCACTTTCCCCGCCCGCCCTTCTAACTAAAGAGATGTCCTAACTACTTTACAAGCATCGTACCCGTTCCAAAATCTCCCCTTGCACCAGGTTATTGAAGTTATATAACTCGGCTCCCTTTAGACCTAGCGACTTGAAACTTTCAGGGCTTTCTATTATCTACACCAAGAAGATCCAAACCAAATTTCAACTTGATCGGTCAAATAGGAGCCGAGACATGGATACCTGGAAAACGCGTTTCGTGACGTACGGTAAACATACACTCAGCTTAAAACTCCAATTCCACGGTGAAAAGGCAGGATCATTGGATGCTAAAGTAGTAAAAGTAGCGTAAGAATAATCATATTTTTACCGAAAGCAATGTCTTCAAAGGTATTTTGAGTGACTAATCGCTCCATAAGTTTAACAGCGTGGAAGAACCTATATGCGTAGGATTCTTCAGGAGTGAGTGCTACCGACTTCTCATTGGGGTCAGCGAGTTCTGCCCTCTGCACGATCTGTTTCTCTTTCTTCTCCTTTTCTTTGGCCGCCACGGCCGCAGCGTAGTCCCTCTGGTAAGCGTCGTAGACACCCCACTGTGTCACCATATGGCGCAGTTTCGACGTTGGAGGCGGCACCGTTTGAGCACTTTCCATCTGCCACAGTCAGCATGTTTTGGTGGGTGTCGACTCGACACTGTCGAGTATAGATCCTAGATAAGTCTTACCTTGAGCCCTAGATTATCCTTAGATTATACCTTACCGACCTGAAAAGTCTTCTCAAAAATTAAGGAATTTGGCCGCGTTTGAAAAAGCCCGCTGAAGAGATAAGACCGTGCAACGTCACGCGGTGACGACCACCTAGGACCACCATCGACCACCTTCCGTTAGGTCATGCTGACGGTTGAAGTTCTTTGCCCTTTAACGCATTTCTCGCATTGCTCAAAGAGGGTGATTTGATTTGTAAAAGGGTGAAATTGATTTTTAAAAGGGTGAATTTGAATTGTAAAAGGGTGAATTTGACTTAGAAATGCTATACACAATATGTGTGCTTAATATCCAACAATCTGCAGTAATCTGTTACACACAGCTAAGTACATTTACGTAGGAATGGCCACCTTTATTAAAGAAATCCTCTGTCCCATTGACAACTGTGACAGTAAGTATCCCGAATTTCCTTTCAGGTTTACAAGTATTTCGACCCTTGTAAAAAGCTTACCAACCCTTGTAACTGAATTGACAGTCAGCACTTCGCGATCAGCATAATTGAACATGTTCGACAGCAACTTCCGGGGTTTCTTCTTCTTTTTCTTTTTTTCATCCTCGGCCAATTGTGGAGGCTCTTCTTTCTTCTCTTCTTTATTTTCCTCTCTCTTCTCATCATCCTCTTCTCCTTCTTCTTCTTCTTCATCCTCTCCGTCGTCAACGAACTTTGCAGCCTCTTCCTCGGAATCCGAGTCCTCTACTTGTGGCCGTCCTGTTCTCACCACGGGAATGGGTGGCAAGAGGTTGCCGTCAGAATCAAACTCTGCCACTTCCCCTGTATAATACGAAATATGAAAAGTTGAAAAAAAACGAGAATTACCAAGCAAATTTACGATTTTTTAGCTAATATAATATATATTTACAAAGTTTCGGGTCGGTCAATACTGTATTGACCGACCCGAAACTTTGTAAACTAGTGTAATTTATAATTAATGTAATTAGGCTACATGCTCCTTTTCGACGTTCAAAATAGTTTTCGTTTCTCTAGTTTATCGAATGGCTGTGAGCTTCTACTAGGTATTCATTTGATTGACCTGAGCATAAATAGCGTGCATTGATCCCCAAAGCATAATATGCTCATAATATGCTCATCATATTATGATGAGCTGATGCTTGAACTCGGATTTTGTCGATTTTGTAGTATCTGGCAAAAACAAACCGTTACCAAAAAATGCGAGGTTAGTCGTTGTCGAGGGATGTCCTCTACAAGATGCAGGCGCAAAAGCCTTTTTCCAGGCATTATTTCTATTGTTACTTCAAGAAATGTGCAGAAAAATGACGAAAAACTAGGATTTTCACATACTTTTCGACAGTGTTTTGAGTAAAAACGGGTGTTAGAAGCGGTACAATCGAAAAAATAAGGTGATCATCGGACATAGCGGTAGATTTTACATAAGTTATGCACCTTTGGTGAGTTAAATTGAAATATAACTAAAAAATAATTAAGTTAAAAACCTTGGATTCGGATTCAGCACCCAAACAAACGTGAGAACCGACAAGCTCTGGCCCGATGCAAGACCGACCCAAAGTTGTGTAAACTAGTGTAATGATAATGGTACTAAATGAAGCGCATGGTTACATGACATTGGCCTTCCAAGACTTTACCATCACTCAACTCGACGTCCTCTGGTGCTACGTAGAACGTATTGCCTTCCAAAGTGTACAACTCCACTTCACCCAGAACTAGCGGTACGTTTTTCCATTCTAACGTCTTGAAGTTCCACTCCGCTTTGTCCATATCCTCATCTGCGTCCCGAGGTATCAGCCCCCGTTGATGAGGCTCGTTTAATTCCTGAGGGCAAATCATTTGATGTGATCATTGACTTATCAAACAACGTTATATTTAAGGTTGTAAGAGATAATCCGTTTAGGACTTAACCTCGGATTGTATAACAAATTTTCTCGTTCAGACGGTAAACTTGTCAATTGTCAGGTTGTCAATAATTGAGTCATTGAAGTAAGAACGTAGGAAGTCGAAAAAACACCAATTTTCATAGGAAAAAGTTGTAAGAAGTCATGCCAATGTCATAGCATAGGAAGAGAAGTAAAACCGTGTTGGAAGTGGTTTAGTTGCTACGAACACCGGAAGATGCTTCTGGTAGGAAGTCTGATTGAGTTGGCATCAGATAATCAACATTTCTGTTTACATTAGGTAATCAACATCAGTCTCAGATTCAGTTGAATTGTTACAGTACATATCTCTTCATATGCCTCCGAAATCAGTGCTTTTCAAACTGGTGTGACAACTCCGCTGGTCAAAATGAAAACTGGATGGTGTTAATGTTTATGATCTATGCTGTTGCCAAAAAAATTCTTGATTGTACTGATTTTAAATTTCTAGTGTCGGGTCACTCATATATGCCATGCGATCGCGATTGTGGTGTTGAAAAAAAGAAAATGCGTTTTGCAACCCCGAGTCCTATGGTCCCCGAGGTAATAGCAGAAATGATTGCAGAGGCACGGCATTATCATCCTTTTAGCGTCACGATGGTGAATGAAGAAGATTTTTACAATATCTCTGCTCAATGCGATTCATTTTTAGATTGGCTAATTTCAAGAGCCAATTAGCCTATTAAAATAAGACCAGTAAATTTAAAGCACACAAAGGGGGTTATATTCAGGTTTTCGTGAATGAGAAATCATCCATATCGATTTCTAGGTTCTTTCACAAAAAACGACCCGACAAATGAGTGGAATATACCAGCAGAACAAACAGAACAAATATACCAGCTTGAAAATGATCAGATAGCCCAAGTCAATATCCCCCAAAATTCTCCCTCCAATTTTCTATTCATTTTTTTTTTTTTTTTTTTAATTAAAATGTAGAGTTTATACCTCTTTTGTTAGTTTGACATCTACAGGAACCGTCTTTGGTCGCCTTGGTGGAGCCCCGACCTTCTGCTCCATCATATCCTCAGGTTCTATAACTTCTTCTACGATAGAAACTCTGACTGTTTTCTGGTTCACGTCAAACCCAGCTGCCTGTTGCGCTTTCAAGCCTCTCTCTATCCTCTTCGGGATAGACTCGTCCAAAAAGGCTAGGTGAGCACCGTCTTCACCTGCAGATCGACAGTTGATTGCATAGGCAGAAAGATTGGTATGAAGAAGGATGAGTAGGTACCCAATAAATACACTCGAAACCATCATGTTTAGGGTACGTCTCCATATTTCTTGAAAATGCCCCATTGCAATGCTGGACAAATAGCAGCTAGTAGGAATTCTTTAAATCCTAGTTTTGCCTACTCTGAAGCATTGGTTTTCATATATTTATAACGTTTTACTAGACTTGGGTTTACTAGACTTGGGCTGGGCCTAACGAATCAGCTTTAATGTGTCCTCTTGGAAAGCACGCTTTTCAAAACGACGGCATTATGGAATTATAGAAGAGAATAGAAATGCCTACCGCCATTCCACATAACTCGTGTGACTCGCTGTAGATTTTGAAATTATGATAAATAGGTAGGTAGAATAACAGGGAACATGTTCATCTTCACCTTCCTCAGCTGGAGGTGGTTCAGGTCGAGAGAACAAACTTTTCGTTATGTGTTCTTTTTTGGCATCTGCCCCACCCTCTTCATCTTCATCTCTTTTCTTCTTCTTACCGTCGTCATACACAAGAACCTAGGAAGGAGTCAAGCAACAAACAATAATGCTCAATCAAAACCGTTATTGGATTGCAAAATGCACGGCTATCCACCTTCAATGATAATCAACGGCTCATCACACAATGCCACACAGACAAGTAGGAAATGGGATAAATTTTGAAAGGAATTCATCAAAATGGACCATTTCAGACATTTTACATAAAACCAGTTATTTCTGCAAAACTTCGCTCTTATAGCCATGCTGCATGACTGTGGATTTTATTGTAAGATCTCATGCATGGATTTTCGTAATCTATTCATGTACAAACAGAAGCACATTGTTTTTGGCTCACGTGTTAAGAACTATAGGTACTTAGGTTCTCTTTCTCTCCATCAATGACCATCAACTTATTCTAGCCACTAAGTCATCAATACTCGGCCACAAAGTCATCACCAGGGTCCATAGCAGGTCCTGAAAAGGACCAAATAATTTCTCTACTGTGTGGAACCTACTGAATAATGCATGTAGACTAAAGTGAACTGCTAATATATAGAAAAGTTGACCTCGTTTTCAGCATCGTCTTGAGCTTTTTGTTGCCTCACTCTCTCTTCTTTGATGGCTTGGATCTTGTCCCAGTACTCCTCCATCTCTATATCGTATGAAGCATCTTCGCTAAGATCGATGGACAAGTCGGAACCTTCTGGGTCGTCGATGGGCACGAAAAACGGGTCGAACAGCACCTCCAGATCATCTTGCTGCAGTTGAATAAAGTACATTGTACATACAAATACTTGAATGCGACCTGGATGTTCTATTTAAATCGTCGTTGCGAGTCATGCACTGAGATAATATTTGTTTTAGAACCAGATAGTTAGCTATAATATTATTATAGCTAACTATCTGGTTCTAAAACAAAAGGGGCTAGTACAGGAAATCAACAATTTTTTCCATTTCATTAGTTATTACCGAACAGGACTTAGGGTCGGATTACCAATGTCTCATATGAACTGTTAAAGAGGTGAAAGCATTTTACAATACTTCGTTTATAAGTGAGGAGGTACGTACTAAGTACAGACTTACTTTTGAGGTTTCGGACTCTTCTTCAGTAATGGGCTGGGCCATATTCATCTGATAAGACGTCTGTTACAAATTAACTGGTTGGTGATCCAAAAGAGAATCTGAAACTTCAAAGTAACATTACGTTGGTTGACCAACAAGGAAAAAATGTATAATTACTGTCACATTTTGATCATGGAAACAATAGTTTAACATTTACTATGCGAACAGTATACAACTCTGGTACAAATTAATTTGAGTGGATTGAGGCTCCAAAAAAGCAAAAAAAAAAACTAAAAGAAAACATTAAATGTTTCTAGAACATTAAAAGAAAACTAGAAATTTTCTAGTTGAGGTAGGTAGGTCAAATGTTGACAATTTCGCAGATGCAGAAGTGAAATCCTGTTTTCACCCCCTTGCACCTGGCTACAGGCAACAAAAAGTTAATTACGAACATCTTCATAAATTTGGCTGAAGTTTTTTAGATAATCCATTTTGATTATTAGTTTGATAATATTATTATCAAACTAAAAATGACGAGACTATTATATTATTATAGATTCTATTGTACGTTCCATTATATTATGAAATGTTGTGGTGGGTGAGTCACCCCTTCATATAGTAATGAATGAAAGCCACGGCTGATCCCAAAATTGAGTCGTAGTAGAGTGAAAGTTTATCAGAGCTCACTGTGCGGAACCACTGGTTGTGATGGTTTTCCAACTAAACTTCGTAACGGCGAGACGTAGTTCTGACGATTTTTATAGCACTCTCCACGCGCAAAATCATTAGCACTCTCCACAACGAACATAATCATTAGCATGGAATAACAACGAACATACAACTCTGTTGTTAAGACAAAGATCACAGTCCAGCGTCCCAAATTTCGGCAACTTCCCGAAAAGTCCAGCTGCAATGCATGGAAGAATGAATTCCTTCTTCCATGGCATGCCCCATCCATACCTACCTCCATGGATACTATTAAATGTTGTACTTACCATAATATTATCCAACCTTCCAATCCAGAATTTTCGTGCCGTTAAGGTGGCAACAGTAGTTAAGGGTTAATTACTAAATCAAATCAATAACAATAAATTCTCGGTGCCCTACTCAGTGATTTAGGATTTTTAGGTACATATGTGGTATTTCGGTATCGCTGTAGTAGGTAGGTACGTTGTATTAATTTCTCTAACAAGTTGGTGTACACATTTTTTCTATACAGTCACAGTCTCTCGTACACATTGAGGTGGTGTAGTACTGTGTATTTGAAAAAGCGCGGCAAGTTTTGCATAACAGTGCCGTATAGAAGCTCATTGACCAAAGCAGTTATGAGCGGCCATTGAACAGCTGTTGCCTATATCCCCTAACTACTACACCCCAACTCCTAAATTCTTGCTTGTAATATACTTACGGGATTAAACTCCGTCTTCCTCTTTTCCTGCCCTGAGTCTTTACATTATCTATATAACGCAATTTCCAGTAGTCATATACCCTATTACTTAAACCTACGAACCCCCTTTGTGTACCTTCATTTTCATTCAAATCACCGTGAAAAGATTACTGTTTTTCGCCACCCCCCTTTCACCAGTCATTCGTTACCATTCTAGTTTTATTTTTGTGCAATAAGTGCGTCGTCTATTTGTGTAAACACCGACTTTAGTAAAGTTGATTCATCTCATTACTGGTCCGACCTGTCGAAATCATCGGAAATTTGATTCTCAAGTGAAAACAATACGTTTTTCCGTCCTTCGTGCGGTTCGTCCTTGTTAGCAAGTTGTGATTCTCGCTATGATCTGCGAAGTTTATTTGCTTTCGAGTGATTTGTGTGCGAAAATGTCAGCGTTCTTCTGATTTCACCATTGCTTCTAATCCGAACAATACGTAAGTACCGTCAAGTTATGTCTCTAACCTGTTGATTCTTGATGGGATTATGAACAAAGGCGTTTTTATAGCTGAAGTCGGGTAAAACGGTAACTCCATTTTCTGCAACCAAATAGTCTTTGCAGATCCATTGTCTATGGGGTGAACTAGTTACAAATTTTGTGGTATTAAATTTTATCTCCAATCTTAGCTTGGATTCCGATGATCCTGGTTGAAGTTCCTGGTACCTATGTCTTACGTAATTTTATGCGTTCACAGCGTTACTTGAATAGCTTTACGGGTTGTTTTGCCCCTTTTTTTGTTGATCGTAACATAAAGCTCATAATTAATTCCTCGGTATCAGTAACATGTAAGGTATACAACGAACGTGTTATGTATGACCAAGCATTTCCGACAATATGTATTAGATACATATTGTCGGAAATGCTTGGCCTACTGATACTTGTTTTATGATTGTAAAATGAAATTTTAATTATATTATATTATATTGTTGATGTCCCTAGTAAGAAATCCCCTATTAGGTACGAAGATGGAGGAGCTCAGTATATACCTAATAATATTAGTAACAATATCTAATGATATATTAAACAATCGGGTGATTACAAAAAGTGGCCGACTCCTAATCTAATAGAAGTAGGTAATAAGTCGAAATGGCGTGAAAAGTGGATTTAGTACAATAAATATTAAATTTTAGAGTTCCCTGGGATTGAGTACTTACCCTGCTAATGAAACCTGCTAAAAACAGTAAAGAAGGCTTAAGAAAGCCTTAAGAAGGCTTAATTAAAATTTTAATCAGAAAACCACCAGGCTTGTTCAAATAGGCCTTTGTATTATGTCCTACCAGCAAGATTTTTGAACTGGAGGGTTGGTCGAGCAGGTGAGTGTATGAAGGGAAAAGTGTAGGTACACGAATAAATTAGCCACGGTGTGGCACAAATACATCAAATCAGTCACGCAACCGAAGACTGCGAATAATAATTTTATCGTCCCTTTTTTCCTATGGCTAAGATATAATGATTTGTACCTATTTCTTGTACTCATGAAAAGTGCATGAAATATAATTACCTATGTAATTATCATATTATGATTCGAAAACCTTAGGCATAACAGTTAACTTATAGATGGCTTATTGATTAAAATTTATCTTCCCCGACTTGAAATGGGTGCAACATATCCTAACTCCCGGGAACTCAACAAGGTCAAGAAATAAATTGAACAAAAAAGTTACTGACGCCAAAGAGTCGCTGCATAACCTCGAGACAATTAGAGGCACTCCATCAGGTCCAAACCCTTTCTTGACATCCAATCGCTCTAGTTTCCGGCGGACCACATACGTAAAACATACAATTCTATTAAAAAAAAAGAAATCTAAGTAAGCTCGAACAGGTGAAGCTAGTCTTACATTGATGTAGGCACTAGAAAAGTAACGAGCAATATTTTGAGGGTTGTCAAAAACAACCCCCTCAAACTCCATAGCACGCAATCAGTTTACTAAGTGCCAGAAAGGCTTGTATCCTTTATGAACTCAGAGTAACATTCAGACGAGAATTGAGCGCAAAGCGCACGAAGCTGGGCGAACTTCTCATAATGATATAAATTGTGACCGAACATTTTGTACGTTGTGATTTTGTATTGTATCAAGCAATATAATATATTATGTTTTTCTCCTGGCTTCCATCCTACCAAAACTCTCTTCACCTACTTCAGCACACTGTCGACTCCATAAAGCACTCAATCACTAACAGAGGTGGCCTTGAAGATTAACAGACAGTTTCACTTAATACAATTACTGTTGAAGTTACCTCGAGCTAGATATTTAAAACGGCCAATCCTCCGCTGTTGCGACCCATATTCTCACATGCGATTCATAATAATTTTCCTTTTCCACTGACTGCTACCTTGAATTCGTTGCATGATATGTCCACGGTACTTTAATTTGATTTGTGTTAATTCTAGTCCACCATACTATGGTTTGGTTGCATGATGTAACAATGGATTTCCTCCAGAGAACATTTCAATATTCAGTTTCAATCTTGAAAGCCTATGTCTGTACAGACCGTGAACGGCGCTTGTTCTGCTCTGTTTGTTTCCCCCTCTATTAGAACTCCACTGCAGGGGAAATCACTCTTACATAAATCCCCCTTAAACTCCACCAGTCCTCAACTGGTCGTCTCTCGCGTTCAACTTTTTTCCTGGGGACGTACGTCCCTTCAAGCTTTAGCGTAAGCGTTAGCTTGGGAGGGACGCTCCTTTTACTTTCAAATTATATTTTCGTTGGGTGGATTGACTTCCGAAAATGTGTTCCAGGCTCCCTTCGGCCTACCTGGACGTACATCATGGGAAAATAGACCGAAGGAGCATGTCGTCCGGAAATTCATCGTTGGATGGAGCCCCGGGAGGTCAGTTTAAATGTCTAATATTATTTTATTAATTACTATATGATAAATATGGATACCAAAATATCTACTAGGAGTGATCTAAAATCGTTTACAAAAACACTTGTCCTCTCTGCAGAAACCCTACAAGATTTTGATGAAAATATAATATATTAGTAGAAATCTTGTATCTACTAATAATTTGACCGCCCACTACATTTACGATCTTAAGTTCAGCAGTTTGTACGTCATTGCTAGACAAATACAAAACCATTAGAAGAAGCGAAACCAGAAAGATGCATGAACCGTCCGTGTCAGTTTTCGGATGTGGTGTAATGTCTGGACCGTTGAGCGTCTTGCTACGTGAGCCTTTTAGACAACATGTTGAGGGCTGGCGGACGCCGTTCTGTGAGCAAGTCTTGATTAGGCTGCGTGATGGAATATCCGCGAATAGCGTAGAATCTGACGCTTGGCTGATCGAGTTTACCCCCATAAATGAACGGCGTGTTGTGTCACATTTAAAGGCCTCGGAAAATAAACTGACGCCTCTGCCCTGTGGTTGCTGCAAGTCATAACAATGTTAAATGATCAAATTGATGCCGGAAGAGAATTGTCTTGTTAACATTTTTAGTGATTTCAATACATGGTTCTTGGTACACGCTGGTTTTTATATTTTATAATGCAAGGACTAATTGGCTCGTCTCTGAGATTTACTTCACAATCTTATTCATTTTAATTTTATTTTGGAATTTGCTTCACTCACTAAAAGTAGTTTTCGATGCTTTTTGCTCGACCCTTTCAGTTGGACCCTCATCCTCCTAACTCGGTTCACTGCAGCTGATGTTAATGTGTTAACCTTCACCTCCCAGATTTGTCTGCCGTGCGAATGCTAATTAGAATGGATCAATGCATTTTTAGGAATGGATATTTTCATAACAAAACACTCATTGGTGAAAATTTCAGGTTGAAGTGATATTTTTCGTGACTCAAAAACTCGATTGGTACATATTTCCTGTAGTTATAATCTACATCATATCTTTCCTTCAGTTATCCTCTTAGAAATAATATGATTTTTATCAAAGGCTTCATGTCCCTGCCTTGACTTGAGATCACATCGCCTTTCCGGAGTGTAGACACGAAAGTTTCTCCTGGAAGTGAAAGGACGTTCCACTCTTGTAACTTCTCGTTAACTTGGACTTTTTGTCATAAGCTTTTAATTTGTAGAGCTATCATTCGATGAGGTATTTTGGGATATTGACAATTACTTCTTCAATGTCTTAAAACTAATCTACTGAATTTAATGAACGTATCATTGATGCAATGCAACCGAGCTGTGAAACCTTTGTACATATGGGACGTTTCACGACAACCGCATCACCTCTGTACCCAACATTTGGGTTTGCGGTTTCAAAATGTTCGCCTTGACAAGAGCTTTCAAAGCAATGGTGGTGTTGTTAAAAATCCATTATGGCGGCTGGATTCCTCCAGAACAAAGCGTATCTACATTAAAAAGCTTTGTACAATTAAAAAATTGTAACCAATTTAGTCGAAATTAAGCTTAAATTGTAGACTAAGGTCGGCCCTCGAAAATCAGAAGCATAATTAATCAAAATTCACCAATCCACTTTTCGTTACTTGTATTAACATTTCAAAAAATCAACTCCTTTCACCCAAATTTGGTATAGGGGGTTTTTGAGGTCACTGATTACGATTCCGAGGTCAGGTTTGCAAAATTCAGAATGGCAGACCCAAGATGGAGGATAAATTCACTTTTTGTTGTTCACATTTCAAAGAATCAACCCAACACGACCCTTTTTACCCAAATTTGACAAAAGGGGTTTTTTGAGGTCGCCTATTACAGATTCGAGGTCAGCATTGCAAAATTCAAGATAGCGGACGAATATTTTAAAAATTGTCAGGGAAACTTGCATTTTACAAATCTGACCCCGGATTCGTAATTGGCAACCTCGATTGATACCGCGATTGATTTTCGCAAAATTCGTCCACCCTCTTGAATTTTAACAGCGCGACCTAGGATTCGTAATCAGTGACCTCAAAAACCAATTAGGTATGGACAAAAGGGGTTGATTTTCGAAACGTTAAGGTGGATTTGTCCGCCATTTTGGGTGTGCCTTTCAGAATTTTGGCTAATTGTGCTTCAGACGTTCGAGGGCCGTTCTTAAACTACAATTTAAGCTGAATTTCGACCAAATTGGTACAATTTTTTAATTTTACAAAGCTTTTTAATGTACACGCATCTTGTTTTGGAGGATTAGATCCGCATTATTGGATTTAAAAAAATAACACCATTGCTTTGAAATCTCTTGTCAACCGAACATTTTGAGACCTCAAACACGACATTCCGTCAACCCAAATTTGGGGTGGTACAGATTTGATCCGGTTGCCGTGAAACGTTCCATATGTAGACATTAGTTTTTGGAGTCTATTATAATCATGGAGAATTACTTAGATTATTTTAGTAGTAAAGTATTATTAGGCGTTGAGATAAGTTGGGAACTATCTCACAGGTGTTCTCATATAAATGTCAAATAAATTAGAGAAATCTCTATCGCACAAGACACCTGACGTTCTATTTCGTTATTGACAACGTATTCAAATGGTTGTTAAGGACGTATTTTGCACACCGTATTTGTACACGTTAAAGTGCCCCTCAACTTTTCTCTGTTATCTACTTGACCGTCGGGTAGCATTTAAGGTCTTACGTTGATCTTCCGAGTAACGATCATATTGCATCAAGTTTCTGGGAACACCGTCTTTAGCCAGTTCTCTCGGTAACCGTTCCCACGCTGTTGCAAAGTTACTTACCAACTTGCTTGAGCTCTTTTGTTCTAGTCCGTCTTAATAATCTGCCCAGGATGGGTGCTGTTCCGTGCACCACTACTTTACTTTACATTGGTAAAATTACCATTATGTAATTTTAATTAATTATGTAGTTTTACATAATTATTTGAATTCTTATGTTGAGTGTGATTGTAGGAGTAATGTTATAATTGAGATGATGAACGGGACGGATTACAAAAGAAGCCTCTAATCACATCTACTTAGATACAATTTGCGTCTTATGTCGCACTCCTGCGGAGTTGTTTTTTTTCTTCACTTTTTTGAGAAACTTGTTGGGAAAATCTGTATTTTGGAAGAATTTATCATTGTTGGTAAAATAAGGATTTTTTGGAGAAATAATATTGTCATTTTTGGAAAAATATGTATTTTTGGGTTCAGTGGTCCACATACCTACTGTCTAAGATTTCGTGGATGTTTTACATTTCAGAGACCCTTTCCCGCAGTTACTCTGTCTCGACCGCTGACAGGGTTCGCGAACCGCCGTCCCGTGACTACGATGGTCTCAAATCTCAATGCGAGAAAGCTCAGCATGAGCTTCAAGTTCTCAGGAGGTAAATGATTTGCTTTATACTTTATCAGACGTTTGGATGACTAGGTACCTGCTCTTGAAAATATCTCACACCAGTTTATTTTCTACTAATGTTGTTCTTTGTGTATTCTTAAAGTCTGTCATCCGCGAAGAAATGTCCTCAACCTGGGTATAGACTTTTTGCATTACTCAATAATCTACGTGTACTTATTATTTAGTTGTATTTTTTTCAAATGGCTGAAGCATGCTCGCGAATTTCCGGATTTCTTTATTCCTGAAACCAGCATCCATATGATTGATCAATTACCAATGTAACAAGTCACTTGGTAAATCGGTTTTGGTAAACCGTTTTGGGATTGGTGCAAATCTTTACATTGCAAGACTCATTCATTCTTAAAATCCTAAATTGTGATGATCCTTAAGTTAAATTGACTTCTTATTATGTGTGTTTTCACAATAATTGTGAAAACACACATAATAAGAAGACAATTATTGTCAACATGCGTACATTTAAATTTATTGTTAAATAATTTATTTTCCCTAATTATGAAGCCTCAAGTATGTTCTAGAACAATTATATTAATTTGTAGTTGATGATTAGTATTAGGCTTGTTTTTACAAGTTAAGCTTATTGTAGTATGTAGTTAACAGTTGGTAGGTATTTATTGGCTCTACGACTCTGTTTTGTTATTATATTGAGTGTTACTCTTATATCTTGTCCCAGGCAACATAGTGAAACCGTCAGACGATGCGACCACACAATGAAGGAGCTTGAGTACTATCGGGGACAACATCATGCGGCAATGGCTCAGCTCGAATCCGCCGCTCAGGAATCCTCTTCCCTCCGCACCAAGTACGGGGAGCTTGTTTCTGATCTCCGTTCGAGCCAGGTGATGAAATACTGTGACTATTCGGATTATAGGAAATAATAAAAATCTGTTGCAATTTCTCTCATCCAACAGTAGCCAATGTCGGTTTATTATTTTCAGTATAAATCAACTTTTGTGTTACTTTTGTACTCGAAGACAATTTCGTTGTTGAGTGTAATAGGGGCATGCTTGGCATTTGTTGAATTCTAGCGAATTTCCTCTTCGACGACTTTTAGGATAAAGTGCAATTGAGATCGTCCTGGAAAACTCAATAGCTGTCTTCCTCAAGGTGGGAATTGATCAATAAACTTGGAAATCCCTCTTCGCTTAGCTTAGATTCAATACAGACTGGTTCGGCTCTCACTGCTTCCAGCAACAATATCTGACTCAATTAAATAAATTATTCCTCCCCTCCTTCCAATCAACACAAGCCGTTATACCACTGCCACTTTAAAGAAAAATGAAGAGTGCGAATCAGCGTTACCAACCCATTGATCACGATCCTCAGATCCACGACTCTTCCAGAGTGTTCTCAACGCAGTTTCAGCAGTTCCGCCAAGGGACTATTTTAATACCTAGTAACTTTAGGCCCTGTCTCCTCACCTTGGCTGATTACCTTCTTTCCTTGGAAGGGAGTGTTGTTGGTTCATCT
This sequence comes from Stenodema calcarata, assembly GCA_963920205.1. Classification (NCBI taxonomy): domain Eukaryota; kingdom Metazoa; phylum Arthropoda; class Insecta; order Hemiptera; family Miridae; genus Stenodema; species Stenodema calcarata. The sequence continues at coordinate 20,422,284 of OY986052.1, read as the reverse complement.
TAAGAAATCTCTAGCAATAGCTTTCTATAAATGCTAAACTTCCCAAAGCCGTTCGTCGTGTCTAAACAACTTAACTATCCTTCACAAAACATTAATCTTAGATATTCCATTTCGATTTCAGGAGGGAGAAAATGGAAACGGAGACCCCCTGAACCAGCTTTATTTGACCACGCTGACTAAATATGAGACCATCAAAGAGGAGTATGAGAGCCTGAGGAAACGCTACGATGATCTGATTGCATCGCACTCGTCTGCTGTTGACAAGTTGGAACTTGCTCAGGTGAGTGAATAAATGAAGAGTAAATAATGTCGACACAAATCTGTCGAATGTCATGGAACTTGCTCATTAACGTTATTGTCCACTGTAGGAAGAGGTCGGCAGAATCAAGAAGCAGTGTGAAGAAATGGTTTCCGAACGAAATGTTGCTGTGAGGGAAAGGAACGGTCTCAAGCAGCAGTGCACTGCAGCCATACGACAGTGGGATATAGCTTTAAGAGAAAGGAACGAATATCAAGAAGCTCTTGTCAAAGTTAGTTGTGTGTTGTCATCCATTTCAGATACAGATTTGGTTCACTCCAAAACTTACTTCACAACATGAGTAAATCTGATATTACCGTTTAATCTTAATTGTCACATTTCGCTCTATCAAGGTTCAACAACAACACGAAGAAGCCGTTAAAGAAATCAACCAAGCGATGGCTGTCAAAATGAAGGCAAGTAAGGATTTGAAAAGGCTGACCGATGAGCGCAACGCGGCAATGCAGGAGTACTCGCTGATAATGTCAGAGAGGGATACAGTTCATAAAGAAATGGAAAAACTTACTGAAGATCTTGCTCAAGCCAAGAAAAAGAACAAAGCTATAGAAGCTGAGGCCAAACAAATGGCTGAAGAGGTAAACTGAACAATATATTCTAAAGAAGTGCAATGCTAATATTTTAGTTTTGTCAATGGCTGTCTGAAGAAAACTGGCATTGAGCATATTATTTTGATGCCACTGATGGTAAACTTAAATCCTCAAATACTTGTATTCATCTAGAAAAAGGCGCTGACGTACCAAGTAGAAACTCTCAAGAGGGAAATAGCATCGGCGCTACATGATCGAGACAAGGCTTTGAAGGAAGTGAACGATCTGAGGCACCGCGGAGGGGAATTCATTGACCGCAATCAGTTTGAAGGTGTCAAGACTCGATATGATTCGTCTTATCGCGAAAGGTGAGTCCAACGTCTTGTAGTCAACATTTTTCATACCCCAAGTTGAGATATCGAAAATACTTACATTGTGTAAACGACCTATACGTTATTATTAAGCAAACTCTCATTTTTTTATTGGTTCAGAGACCCTGGTAGAAAGGACTTGCGAGAATCTCAATCAAGCTCTATGGACTTGTTCAGCAAATGCCAGAAAGAACGAATGGATAACTTGGATCAAGCAAATCAAGAAATTGAAAAGTTGAACAAACAAGTGGATAAATTGCAATCTGAGCTGCAAGGTAATAAATTCATACAATCAATTTTTTATCGACATTTTTATATTGATCTAGGACTCAGTTAGACGACTTTATTTTACCTTAAGTTGGTCACTAGATGGAATTAAGCGCCAACTCAATTCTAATAACGTGCCTGGTGCGATGTTATTATGCGGGTATATTATCAATTTGCAGAGACCCTTCAGGAAGCTGAGGTGAGCAAACGAAGGAGGGATTGGGCCTTCAGTGAGCGAGATAAGATCGTTATGGAGCGCGAAAGTATTCGAACGCTGTGCGATCGACTGCGCAAAGAAAGAGACAGGGCCGTATCCGATTTGGCTGAAGCTCTTAGAGACAGCGACGATATCAACAAGCAAAGGGCTGAAACGAACAAACAGCTGAAAGTGTTGAAGTATGTTCAAGTGTGTAGAGTTGGTATGTTCTTTTGATGAATGTTCATCAACATTAAGCTGATTCAACCCGGTGTTTCAGGGAAAAGATGGAATTGCAGCTTGAAAAGGAGAACAGAATGGTGCAGTTGCACTCATCAGTAGGCCATAACTACAGTCACGATTCCGCCATCGACACAGATATGCAGGAATATGATTCTGAAATTCTCAGTATCGATATTGTAAGACTTTCTGCTTTCACTTCTTTCTGTTAATGTCTCATTTTTTGTTTGGTGATCTAAAAGATTGTTTGATACCCCTTCAGAATGGCTTGTCTTCCACCGAAGATCTGGGTGTTGAACTGGCAGGGGGCCGTGATGACCCTCATTACCCCAATGATACTGGTATCTACGTTACATCCATCATAAAAGGGAGTGTCGCCGATGGGAAATTAAGGTAAATACGACCTTTTCATTTCAACCTTTATACATTATTGATGCTTTTGCACAGTTGTCGCATTTGATTTATATTTCTGTTACAGGCCCAATGATTGCATTGTGAGGGTGAACAATGTCGATTGCACCAACGCTAGCAAGAGATTTGTTTTGGAAACAATGAAATCTAGTGGAAACACTGCTGTTATGGTCGTGCGCCGAAGACGTTTGTACTCTACACAGGTAAGTTTGGGGTACACGTGTTGAAAAAACCACATAGTTCAGTATTGTTGTGAAAATATTAATATGATTCCCAAATACCTCTGGTTTTTTAAGCTGTAATATCTGTTTTAGCTACAGCTCAACAAGTATGAACATGGACTCATCCTGGAAGCTGGTATCTACATATCAAAGATCGTCCAAGGTTCCAGAGCTGCCAAAGATGGGAATTTAGCTGTTGGGGACAGAGTTGTCAGTGTAAGTACATATAATCATTATATTATGATGATATAATATTCTTGGTCAATTGTAATTTGTTCTTTTGAATGACCATTCTAGATCAACAACAAAACTGTGGAAGGCGTTATGAGTGCAAGGGAGGCAATGGCACTTTTGAATGAGGCAGCTGATGTCCTCCACATCATTACTCTCAAATCATTTGCGTCTCCTGTTATTGTTAGTCGGCAGTCAGCAGCCACTCAAACTCTTTTTCCCACTCCACGTGAAGTTCTTAGTTCGTCTGAAGACAATGAACCAGGTATTGGTTGATACTCATGGTTAACATTTTCTAGTTAGTCGATAGATAACATTTTCTAGTCACTTGAGCATCATCTTATTGAGTTACTTTCCTGTTTCAGAATTGCCTCCACCACCTCCAAAATCCAGGAATAAGTGGAGGGATTCCTCTGAAGAGAAAAAGAGAAATAGGAACTCTTCACCTCTGACGTTTGAGCAGGAAACGGATGATGCTCTGGCAGAATTGGACAGTGTGATTGACAATTATCATACTAAAGGGACTGTTCGGCGGAGGCCAAAACACAGTGATCGTAATGGTGGAACTTGGCCTAAAGCTAGGTGAGCATCGTTTTATGTACAGCGATTTGATAATTGCATTACGTGATGTAGTTATTGACAATTGTGGTTTCTGCAGAGTTGGCCCTCTTATTGAGCCTGGAACAGGAACTATTGTTCATCCTAAGAAAAACAAAGAACGATTGCCCCTGTCTGTGATAATGAACAATAGTCCTCACACCCCAAGGAGCCCAGGTTATACTTCTCTTCACCAATACTACGATGCTGGCACTTCTTCTCCTCGCAGCCCTGGCATGGTGGATTACAGCGTCAAATCAGGTTTGTCTCATTGGTTTCCTTTAAGGGGTACCCAATTGGCTAATGTATTTTTGAATGACTGGTTGCTTCTAAAAACCTACACTCGAATTCACTATTGAATTTCGTGTTTAGGAAATGTGGGGAAAGACGTTCTGGAATACTACGTCAAGATGAAAGGAGGCGGAGCCATTGGAGGAGTGCCGTCCCCTGTGAGCACTGGCCCGCCACCGGATGTCCACTCAAGAATACATTCTCAACTGTATCCCACAGCTTCTCCTCATATTCCACCCCATCACTCCTACGTCCATCCACCTTCACACTCCCATCCAACCCCTCCACCACCCTCGTACCAACACCTACCAGACGTCAGCCCTGTGAGGTCATCCTGTGTATATCGACAAGTTAGTATGTTATTATTAACCTACGTTTCATCTTCAAAACCAAAAACCAGACTCACTATCAGGATAAGGTTAATAAATAATATTTGATGATGTCAGGACATCAAACATATATGAAGGATTGTGGACACACAAGGGCCTATGGTATCAATTCTGAGCCGTTCAAATTAGTGAGGGTCGAGGCATATGTTTTTAGAGCCTTAATCAGCTTCTTTTTAGGAACTGAACCATTCGAGTGCCTGGAAGAACTGAGTTTGAATTTCACATGTTCTTCAGCCCTTATCTCACACTATTTCCTACACCTGAAAATGTATTGTAGAATTATAATAATTACAATTATTGTAACATTGTTCAAGTCAATGCCCCGATTAGGCCGTATGTAATCGTACGTACTTGTGAGATAGATTTCCATTACCTGTACACTTACGTCAACTATCACACAGATTACAACAATTATTAACTGTCTTTCTACAGTATCACCATAACCACTCTCCTTCCGTTGACTCACCACATTTTCACAAAAGCCGGACGTTGAATTCTGCTTCCCATCATGGTGGAGGACACACGAGCGATGACGGAGGGGACCCCACCCCATCATACCATCACCCTCATTATGACGTTTCGGCAACTCTGCCAAGAAAGAAGGAAAATCCGAGATTCAGGTGAGTTTGTTTCAACTGCACTTTTGTTGTCTAATGCTGCTGTCTAATACCAAAGTGTTCATTTTTACAGTCGTTTCGTTATACAAGTACAGTATATAAATCCGTTGTCTTACTCTGATATCTGTATATTTTGAGTAACATTGGAGTAAAGTTAGATTTTGTGAAAATTTTAGTAAATTCACTCGTGAAAATTTTCCTTGTTATTGGCTATTCGAATTAACCCTGACGTGCATACCACACAGTTTATCGGTGACTGTGTGAGCCATACGCGCTGGTAATGAAATATGGTTTCTGCCCCAACTTCTAACTAAATGACGAGTTAAAACCGTGTAAGGAAATTAAGTTCCAGAGGCACGTCCTGCATTGTTTTTTAGTTCTTGCTATCTATCTTTTCAGCATTCTATATATTTTATGAATACATTTTTGATGCAGCTAGCGGCCCAGGCCGTAAGTATGGATGCTTTATTGGTTAATGAACTTTCCCTGGTAGGTCCCGTTTTAGAGTCTAGTAACTGTAGCATCTCGAAAATTCCCTGGGCTTGTCCATCTCGTTCCTTAGAATTAAAGTATCCTGCATGGTCCCTCGCCCTCCTGATCTATTCCTCGTCAGGTAAACCTTGTCCATTGATGTACTTCCCAAAATGGGGTCTTCATCATGACTGTTTGTAGTACGAAACCATTTTTGAATACGGGTTATTTGATAATTTGAATTATTCTATATGATGTCTCGTGCCTCATACTATGATTATGGTATAAAACCCACCCAGTTTTCATTCATTTTCTTATATGTTAGAAGCGTTTGGTTTTACTGCGTCAAACTAATCTCTGTTCACAAATGGTAACAAATATACGAGGGTTGTGCAAAAATTAAGTTTCTTTGATTAAAAAAAATATATATATAATATATGAATGAGAATCTTTTGGATCTCGAGAACACCCAAATAGATTTTATTGATTAAGTTTTATTGATAGGCCCTTGGGAAAACTCCTACTCCTGTGGAGGTAGAGTTTTTTGATGAAATGGGCCCACTATGACGTTGGTTTGAAGAAGTTGATGCCTTGGATAAGCACGTGCATAAACTCTGGTGGCGTATGTTGAAAAAATATGGGGTAAAACCTATCGAAATAAAGTTCTTCCTTACTAATTGGGAAATCTTAAATTCTTTTACATCCCTTTTTATTTGTTTGTATATTAATAGACTGTTAATTAGATTTGTTATCCATTTCAGAATACCCTCCAATCCGAGTGTAGGTAGTGGCAGCAAAGTGTCAACAAGTTCGATAGAAAAGTCGTCAGAAAGAGGGAGCCCTATGCCATTTCATGTAGAAATCCTGAGTCCTGGTATCGGTCAGTCTCAGTCAAAAACCACTTCTCTCCCTGAGTACTATTGGGCTCACAAGTAAGTTGCCGTGTATGATGCAGACTATAATATAGTATATATATGTGTGTGTGTGACGGAATTGGTGCATAGCTTGTGGTATTTGGAGTGTAAAAAGAAAAATATGGTTTGCAGGTAGGGTTTGTTGGGGACCATAGCTTCCGTTGGGGGAACTCCCCAGGGTTGGTGAATTAGCTCTGTTCTACAACTTGGGAATCCCTATTGTGGAAGTTTGACTTTATCCTGTTGAATCAGTGTGACCAGCATTCTATCCAACTCCAATTCTTCCCAAAGAGAGCCTTGCCTCTCCCCCCCCCCCCCCTCACCACCGCTATTCATAGCTGGAATGATCATTCATAGGCTTCCCACTTGAATTATGACCACCGGTAATACAGGGAACTTATGATTCAGGCAATTGCAAAACAACCTAGAAACGTCAAGCCAGGTCCGCCAGAAGAATGCATTGCAAGATGGTAGTGGTAGAACAGTAATTACTTATATTGTATCCTGCAGCAACAAACTGCTACCTGTAAACCATATTTAGTCTTACAACCGATAAGTATCTGTCACTCTGGCACATCTGGAAGTTGTTACGCTTACTGCAAGAATGCGAGGTGGTACCACTCTATTTGATTCCCACACGAAAAGAAACTGCTGCCACAACCATTTCCAATAAGTACCTACCATAGTCTTTATTTAACTAAAGATGGTTTTTTTCTAGACCATCCCCTGGAGAGCTGAGGCTGGTGCGGATAGACAAGTCAGCAGAGCCATTAGGCATACAGATATCGTGTCTTGACTCGGGTGGAGTTTTTGTATCGACGGTTTCTGAGAACTCCTTAGCTTGCCAGGTCGGTCTTCGAGTTGGAGACCAACTACTTGAAGTCTGTGGTATCAACATGAGGTCTGCCACTTACGAGCTGGCTGCTAATGTTTTGCGCCAGTGTGGCAATTCAATCTCCATGCTCGTACAGTACAGCCCTGACAGTAAGTCGAAGCTACATCATTCAGCCTCGTTAGGGCCGAAATTTGTACATTACCTACCGAAAATAGAATCAACGTGAAATCAATGCTGTCACTGTTGTACATCTATTTTCCAGAATACCACGAACTTGAAGGAACTGGATCTTCAAGTAGCGGAGACAGCAAAACCCGCTCAGGCTCACCTACTCCCTGCAATAGCCCTGGTCTTCTCAGAAAGTCCCCTCTCAGCCGGAATTTATCCCCTCTGAGTATTTCGCAATCTCCTAGCCTTCCAAGGTATAGTGTTACTTTCAATATTTCTCTCCTACTTCTCTCTAATGTATCCCATTACTAATTTGTTTGGCTACTTGTTGTAGCGACGACCCAAGGTATCTCCTGATTGAAACTCAAAAGTCATCTAACCTTGGGATTAGTCTGGTGGGTGGTAACGCAGTTGGAATATATGTGCATAGCGTTCAAAGTGGATCTCTCGCATACAAGTCTGGTTTAAGGTAAGAATCATCTAACTTTGAATCACTTGTGTTCAGACATTTTTATTGAAAGCGAATAATTTGAATATAATCTAGTTCCTGACACAATTAATCGATGTTACCCTTTAATTTAGAACGGGTGATAGGATATTGGAATACAACGGGTCAGATTTAACGTCAGCAACTGCTGAAGAAGCTGCCTACGAATTAGCAAAGCCTGCTGACAAAGTTCGAGTATTGGCTCAATACGCCATCGATCGTAAGAACCACCTTCCTTTCTATTTATTACCTAAAATCATGTAGCAATCGGTTACACTCATTGAACGTAGGGCACCATTTGTTTTTATATCGCCAGTTCAAAGTTTCTCTTCTTGTTAAACAGGTTACAACGATATTAAGGACAAAGCTGGTGATAGCTTTTACATACGAGCGCTATTTGATAGACTAGGGGAAATGTCTGACGATCTTCAACTCCGGTTTCGAAAGGACGATATCCTATTCGTAGACAACACCATGTTCAACGGCGTTCCAGGAAGCTGGCGAGCTTATTTAGTGGATGAGCACGGAAATCATCAGCAGTGTGGAATAATCCCTTCGAAGTACAAGTAAGTTAGTACGCCAGGCATTGAAAACAGCAAAACCAGCTGTTACCACTTCTACGTTTACTTTGACAACCCGAGTATCTCTCCATTTCTCTAGAATCGGATTGAGACGTCTTAGTTCCCAGAGGTTCTGATCCATTTTGAGCCAAGCTACATGAACGGATTTCAGACCAACGTAAAATCTCGACATTTGAGACTCTTGCGCGTACTTATTACTGCAATAGCCATTACATATTTCATGTGGTGGTAATACATTGTATTGTATTTTGTGTGGTTAATATAAATTGTAAGGCTTTTTATTTTCTCAAGTTACATTAAATTTTTACAGCTTTCAGTTCATTAACTTATGTGCTTGGCAGACTGCGCTATACTGATCAGTTGCAAGTTATGAATATAACTACCCTTCTCAACTAATGTCCATAATAATTCGTTCTAGGGTCGAAGAAGAGGTTGTCAGGCGGAGTCTGGGGGACCTGGATGGCGAGGCCCGACGAGCTACGAGAAGAAGCTTCTTCAGAAGGAAAAAACACCAACGTTCCGACTCGAAAGAACTCGCCTCATTTCTAAACACCACGATCGGATGGTACAGTGACAGCGGGACTCTGAATGAAGAACCATCTCTTGCCTCATACCAAAGAGTTGCTATGCTTGATTGTGAGTTGATTGAATTAAACTTCAATCAATATATCTATATAGTTAACACGTAAGGCTGACCAAAATGTATGAGCTTCAACATACTCGTAGATTCCAATAATTGGAATCTAATAATCTAATTCCAATAATTCCAACAATTATTGTGTTTGCTATATTCATCCCCCGATGAGGCAACGAAGCACATAAGTAGGCCTGGTAAAGGTGGACGAAATGGGTGGTCGGGAAAGTATATCAGTTATTACTTTACAATAATATTATAATAAGCACGTACATTTTTGTGATATTAAAACTGCGCTCGTTTGTTAAATTGTCATTTCCGAGTTATAAAATTATATTAATTCATTCGTTTTCCAATTATTGATTTTGATTTCTCTGTTCTATGAATCTGTAGATCCAGCGTTGCGACCAGTAGTTGTGGTTGGTCCTCTCTCCGAATGCGTCACAGACAAATTGCTGCTTGACTTCCCCGACAAATTCAGTCGACTCAACCCGGAAATGATGCAGTGCTCTCAATCCGCTATGGAAAAAGGGCTCGCGGACGCAATTTTTGTTGATTATCGAAAGAAAGGCAACTTTTTCGAATGCATTTCTGTATCTGCAATCAAGGACATGTACGACAAGGTAAATGTTCAGCTTAGTGTCTCAGACCACTTTTCAATTACTGCTTGCTCCTGACTCCTGCTTGTATTTTTGTTGTGTAATTTGAGTCATAAATATAATAACTTACAAACGCGATACGTTAATCAAACGTTATATTTGTCGATCGTTAAATTCAGCTTGCACTTTCATACAACGGATTTGGAATCATAAACAACAACCCAGGGCGGATCCAGACTTTGATTTGAAGGGTGCGGGGGGGTTACTCATATCAATAGTAAGCGCTATCGATAGTATCGTTGAAAACTATCGAGACTATCTCCTTTTGCCCTTGATTTTTTTTCAACTTCTTGAGTGTCTCACAGTATGCAGTTGTACTTCTGGTGGTTCCTTTAGGCATACAGTCGACAAATAATATCCCTTTCCGGTCCCTATAGACAGAATCATGACATCTGATGTCATGATCTTCCTCTCTGAAAATTGGACTTGGAATATTTTGGTTGGTGGTGAATGGGTGTGGCGCCACCGTAGAGACTGCCTTTTTGACTCAGGAGTAAAGTGACACACCCACGATTCGTCACCAGTCACAATTGAGCCAAGAAAAGTTTCACCCTCGCTTTCAGCCATTCGCTTGCAGCCAACACCTGCGGTACGTGGAGCGATTGGAGGACGAACTGTTAGACGCGTTTGGCTGCTGTGACGACATTTTGTAACGAACTAAGGCGTTTGATGATTTGTTTTGACCGTTAGGACCCTCTCTAGCTAGGAACTCTGAAAAACAAAATTCCCTTCGTCCTTTGCCCCTCGTACTAATTGACCGACTTGTATTTAACCTCCCAATTTCCCGTCATATTCTATGTTCATCTACATAAATTTGTCTATTAATTTTTATTTGTCACGTGCGTTTTTCCATTCTCAATTGGTTTTTCTTTCCGCAGAACGTCCACTGCATTTTAGAAGTGAGTCTCGCCTCCATTGAACGACTCCACCGCTTGCAGATCTACCCAATCGTTCTGCTCATCAAGTTCAAATCCACCAAACAAATCAAAGAAGTCAAAGACACCAGATACCCCCAAGACAAGGTGTCGGCCAAGGCTGCCAAAGAAATGTACGAGCATGCGCTCAAGCTCGAACAGGAATATAAAAATTACATATCAGGTCGGTACTAATTCAAAGTCACTCGATTATTCTACGGAATTTTTCTTGTTATCCTACGCCCTTTGGTGGCTGTAAAGACATCACTAATTTATGACTTATATCATTCCAATACATGTAGCTTCCCCCTGCTGGCAGCCTTCGTTTAATCTTTATTTCTACAATATATCTTTCATTAGCACTTCATAAAATTAACCGATCAAACTTTGTTTCAGCCATAATACCAGCAACCGGGAATATCGCGTACATGTGCACACAAATCAAGAGGACGGTTGTCGAAGAACAAACCAAAATGTTGTGGGTCCCTTCCAACTAAGCTATTCATACTACATAACCCCCATCTCGTAAATGGCATGTTTTTAAACAGTAGTTTCATGCATTACTAATAATCACCCAACAAGTCGATTTGCCAAAAGGATATTCGTCTCAGAATATCCACTATCCGTTGATAATGACACGAACTGGGGAGATTACTGTAATTTATGAATCTACCTACAATTAGTGTATATCTAGCACATTTCGGTACACCATGTAGTTGAACTAAGTGTGTTTTATCCGTTTGAGGGTGAATTCAATATAGTTGAATAATATCTTCCTCATGAATGGTTTTGTTATTCTCGAATTGTTGAATATACCTAGTTGTCGAATATTTAATAGTTGAAGTGTGTGATCGTGTGCCAAGTTGTTACAGGCCACTCATATATTATTAATATGTCAGCAGTCCCCACCCCTTTCCATCTCTGCATTTAAGCTTAAGAAAATATAGATACATGATTGCTTCTTAATACTTCCCTACCCGACAAAGTACTCCAATACTTGTCCAACATTCCCTAATAGAACTCTCACAATGAAAGAACCCTACCGATGTTTGCATTGTTGAATCCTATTCAAAATGTCTTTAAGTATACGAATTCTGGAAGTAACAAAATGATAAACAGAAAGGGATCCGGGTGCTTCGGACTGCTGAAAGGATTCGAAGTCCTGTAGTATAAACACATCCCAAGAGCATTCGATATTTCTCCATTTGTAGTATTGGTCACATACTTCGGGAATTTAAATATAAACATGAAACCCCTAAATAGCTTACTGTGTGTACCACAATACTATCTATTATATTATCACCAGTAGATCATTTTAACGTAGTAATATTGTGTACTGGTGTCTAAATGTTAGTTATTACGGGAACTTAGGCTTAGGTTAGCGATTCTGTGATTTGTTTTATAGCCTAATATTGTTGATATTTTTCATTTCAATAACGAATATTGATGATCTTCCATTTTAAGAACCCTTACGAAGGGTTCAAATATGAATTTGTACCACCACACTGGTGGACTATATTGAAGTTCTATGGCAGAAATAAAGCATCTGATCATTTCAGTTTACCAACATCGGATAATATTTCTTTCAAAGTGGTTCTAGGTTATTATCATTACGTCCTACATGGCCTAATTTCTGTCAGAATCTGAACAAGTAATTTAATGATGTAATCTACATAACAATATTCTGTTGATACTCTACATAGAATTGAAAAGTCACTTTTAAATCGGATCCGAACTGTCTTATTATGAAGGCCTAGAAAACGTGAGAGATGTTTGAACACAAATGTTGAATGAAACGTGAGGCATCAGCCAGAAAATTGTGTGCTGTAGAAATAGTTGATATTTAAGTTCAGAAGTTCTCGTATTCTGGACTACAATTTGATTGCTATTGTCATTCTTACATAATGGAGGATTTTTATTGTACGAGTACTTGTTTCTTGTTGGTATTCTTGTGTAGGATGTAGGTGATATTTGATGTCAGAAATGTAGATTCCTGTAGTGTGGTAATGTATTACCTAAAAATGTAGACTTTGTTTTGTGAAACTTCATTGCACCTTGTAATGAGCAAAGGCAAAACTTGTGTGCAAAGTTCACTAACGTTTGTTTGACAGATCAAACAGAATGGCGATGATTAAGACTTTTTGTCATACTTTCTCTTGTTAGAATTCCGCGGAAATTATCATGTCCAAGATGTACATGGTAACTGGAGATGGGAAGCCAGTTAAGTGGCACTGCTTTTACTTATACGTGATCAGCTTGTATATGAAGTGATGGTACCAGTAGGATTAGTGTTGCCACAGCACTTATTTCCTTCATCCAGTTGTCTTGGTGTTGGACATAACACGAAACTCTTCTCATCACATCTCGCCCCTCTTGCAGTACTCAGCCAAAATGATCATGTAAAGGTGCAAGGGATTTTTTAGAGGCTCTGAAGTCCTAAGCCAGGCTTACGTTCAATTCGTTCATGGAGACTTTCAGATAGGGAGAAGAAGTGGTGCTACCCTAGACTCGCGAGAATGCCAAGGAACCTCAATCTCTAGGAATCTCAATATATTCATTTAAAGCTCATCCCCTAATTGTTTCATGTAGTCAAACGAACATTGTGGCGTTGTACGTTCAATTTAAAAATTCAACGAGTACGAAATTCTGACAAAAATGTTAGTGAATGTAATATTATCACCACATACTGAGTATACTGAATTACACTAAATAAAATTGTATTTCTGTCTGTACGTTCAAAACCATATTCAAATTTTGTTCTGTTATCAACCACAACTCGAATGTTCCAATGTGGGCCGAAGTTGTGGAAAAATCGGTGCTTTCAGTTTTACAAGCAGTTTTTGGATGGATTTAAATCAATGACGCCCTCGACATAACATTAACGTTTCATTGAAATCTTGCTCTCCGGGTAGGTATCTTACTACCCCTCATGTCGGTAAACATGAATTGCCAATCGTCTACCGCAAAAAAGAAAAATAGTATAACAATTGGCTAGCGTGGGGAAAAACCAGGTAAGAACTAGAAATGTAATGATAAAGGAGAGCATTTTGAAGTTTCAAACCGCACCCCTAATTCAGGAATCCACAATAATCGACTATTTAGCCAGTCAATCGACTATTATTCCAGTCAAGTATTGAAAAACCGAAATTATAGCTCTAACCGCCACTCAAATTTAGTTTTAAGTCTTAAATTCAATGGGTTTTTAAAAATGTCGAGTTACCTGGTTACGCATATTATAATTTCCAGTTTTTATCGCATATTATAATTTACTTGGTCATTATCGTCTGTTTATCCTCAAATTGAAAACAGGTTACTGAAGATACCCGTTTCTTCTTTGATTATGCCTAAACTCAACTGTCATGTTCAACAAGTTAACTCGAAAAATTCGAGTTTTAAGAACATCTAATGTTTCTTTACTCACTGCATGATACTTTGCGAAAGGACTTGTGATGCAGCAGGTAGATAGTGACCAGTTTGTACTCGAAACAGAAATTTTGGAATTTAGAGTTAACTGACAACTCCCCAGCCAATACCAAGTCTCGTAGACTTACGCTGATACTCTCAAACGAAAAATTGAATAAAATGACCCCTGCAGTGGAGGTATCCTCATTTTCCCCCTCGCCATTCAATTCGCAGTGCTAAACAACGTACTAACAGGCAGAATTACGATTTCATATATGAGTAGTTTAAATCGACTATTGCCTATGAACGTTCCTTGATATTTTTTTTTCACTTCTAAAAGCTGTTCTTTTCGTCAATAGATTAGGGTTTCGTCAATAGATTTGTGATTATTCGTATTTTCATCAAATAGACCTAAGAATTTATTGATTAGGTTGATTAACTTATTGCATGACCCTTTATTTAAATTAATCGCTTCATTCGTTTATTTATTCGCAATACATATAACTGATATCCTTCGTGCAATCCATTTAGTAATAAGCCATCTCATTTTTAATACACGCTATTGTTTGTTTTCTTTGTTAAAAGCCTTAGTTCATAGTCCATCACACAATTGCCCCTTGTTTATACTCTTAAATAATTTTAAAATTTACAAATATCTTATGGCTAGCAATAATCACCTTTTGAAATATCCATCGAATATGATTTTGACTTGTAACTGTAGTAACTAGGAGGGATTTGAACGTTACCAAAGTTCATTCACTCACCCTACATTGAACCTCTGTTGATAATTATGACAATATAACATTACTTAATATTATTGAATAAGCACTACATTTTCGTCGACGCTTCATTAACCCTTCTCAATTCACACGCACAATGATTTTATTGTTTCCACTTTTGAAATTTTATTATAACGCTGTTTCAAGCATTGTGATAATTTATTTCTTGTTCACGTATTGTTATATTTTATATTATGAAGATGTTTGTAGAATGTTTCGTTTTTCGAATATTTCTGGGTATTAACACACGAATTGGATATATAGTATTATTTTTGTACGAATATCTTCATTTTTAAAATTGGTTTATTATAATCTAGTCTGTAAAATAAGTTAAGTGTTTAGGTGGCTCTTTTTAAAAACTGGCTTTTATGTTTCAGTTTGTTTAAAATATAAATTTGAATACTTCCAACGATTATAATGCTATTATAAATATTGTTTCTGGTTTGTGGTGATTATAAAATACAACTTTTCTATAGCAGAAGGCCGTTGTTTTCAATGAGTTTATGTGTTTACGAGATATTGGGTAATTTTTGAAAAACCTCTCAGTATCCCTGTCTGATTAGGTTAGACGACTCAGGCTTATATACCGATTGAATCTGATGGATTGAGAAACTCGGCCCTATGGGCCTCGCCAAGGGGCGCTGCCCCCCCCCCCCCCTTGAGTCTTATGGCTAATCCTGAGCCTGGGCAAGATCAAGTTAAAGTCCTAAGGAGGCTACATACCAAATTACAACTTCATAGTGTGAATAGCACAGAAATTAGCTTTAGGAGCCACTCAGCTGATCCCAACCCTATGCTGCTTAAAGAGTTAAGTCCTAAGGAGGCTGCAAGCCAAATCACAGCTTCATAGTGTGAATAGCATAGAAATAGACTAGCGCAACGGAAGGACGGTTTCAGTCAGTACCATGTTGAAAGAGAAGATTATCACTACATTCACGATGTGTACAAGGCGCTAGTACACCTAACGTACTTTTTTTTTTTTTTTTTTATAAGTCTTTATTGGCGTCGTAATAATAATACATTCGGCCTACATAGTTAATTTAGGTATATGACAATTTCATACTCGTTTAGAGGACTTATTCATATTGTACAAGAGGTTCATTTCCTAAATCATATAAAACGGTTAATGTCTTTGAAAAATTCGTAGATTTTGTCGAGTACATCTGTTTCGTTTGAAGCTAGCAGGTTATCCAGGTTGAATGGCTTCTGAATATTGAGATCCGCCATTTCTTCCAGAAGACGGGATCGGGCTTCGTTGTAGCGTGGGCAGCATAGAACTATGTGCTCTGCCGTTTCCGTTAAACCAGGGCAAGAGGAGCATTCGTCGTTATCCGACAATCCAATCTTGTGGAGGTATTGGTTGGTGAGGAGGTGATTTGTTCTTAGACGGGAGATAGTAGAGAAGAATATTTTGGGTTTGTTACTAAAGGATTTAAACCAGGCTCGTTGTTTTGGAGAGGGAAATCGGGCTTTGTACCTGTCTCCAGAGGGATGATTCCTATGGAAATTCTCCCATGCTTTTATTAGTTGACGGTGGAATGTGGCGCGAAGGTCCGAATATGGAAACACTGGGGGGTCGAATACACGCTGGGGGATATATATACTCTCAACAGCTTCTTTGTCCACAATCTCATTTCCTATTATCCCTTTGTGGCCTCTTATCCAGAGGAACTTTGTTTGTGTACACTTTGATCTGAGCACTTCAATTTCATTCAAAATCTCTTTTTCTATATACGTTAGTTTTGAGTTTGGATTGATATTTTCTAATTTAGACAGGACACCCTGTGAATCAGAAATTATCACCACTGTGGAAGGAATAGTTCGAAGATCATTTGTGTATTTTAGCGAGGCGAGAATAGCATAGGCTTCGGCCGTGAAAATAGAGGAGGAATTCCACAGTCGAATTGACCTGCAGAATTCGTTAGTTTGATCGTAAAACGCACATCCCGCTCGTCCGGCGCTCACAGAGCCGTCTGTGAATATGTATGTCCCTGCTGGCCAGTGTTCACGTAGATAGGAACTGAGAAATATATTTGGAGAAGAAGCATAGCTGTATGCCCTGTCTGGGAGTTTGTAAACTGTAGGCGCCTTCAGTAGCAAGCTATATTTGATTGTATATTGGTGGGCTGTGTATTCTGTGGCCAGCCATTTTAGATCCTGGGCTATGGTTGTAAAGCTGTCACATATTGCTGGTGATTTCTTCTTTACCCAATATCGGGCAATCAGGACTTGGATGGAGAGGTTCGTGATCTCGTTACTCAGAGTTGGCGATCTGCAGTAAAGGGATGCTACGTATCTGTTGGCAAGCAGGGCTCTCCTCAAGCAGAGAGGGGGCTCTCCCGCTTCTGCAAGCAGTGCATTCAGTGGAGTTGAACGAAGAAGTCCTAGCGCAGTTCTAATTGCACGGTATTGTTGGCGATCGAGTTTCTCCAGTGATGTTTTGCTAGCAGAAGCGTAGAATATGGACCCATAGTCCAGAACACTTCTTATAGTAGATGAGTAGAATAGCATAGCTGTTTGGGGGTCTGCGCCCCATCTTGATGAGCAGAAGGATCTCATGATATTCAGGTATGCGTCCACTTTTGACGCAATTTGGTCTATATGGGTGTTCCAGTTTAGCTTTGGAGTAAGGTACACACCCAAGAACTTCACTTTTACCGATGTTGGGAAGGTCAGCCCCCCGATAACCATTTGGCTGCCAATGGAGATCCGTTTGCGGGTAAATAAACAAACTTCGGATTTTGTGGTAGATATTGCCAGTCCCAGATGTTCTAAAAATTCCCTTATTGAAATAACGGCTTCATCCAATAGGTTAGTACAACTCTCTACTCCTCTTCCCGAACAAAATATGCAAATGTCGTCTGCATATTGCACAATTTTAACATCCCGTGGTAGGATTCTTTCTATGCCGGACACGTAAATGGTATACAGGACTGTACTCAGGATACACCCTTGCGGAATTCCTTTGTAAATCTTACGTGGGCCCAGGATTGAGTCCTCGACTTTAACATAAACATTGCGTTCTCCGAAGAGGTGGGAAAAGGCCTGAGCTGTGTTCGGTGAGATTCCACACTCTACCAATTTTTCGGCCAGGATCGGGAGGACTACGTTGTCATACGCTGACGCCACGTCAAGGAACAGTGCTAGAGTGGAGTGATCGTCTGTTAGTTCCCTGTGGACATGGGTGGTAAGAGCATTGATTGCGTCCGTGGTAGAACGGTTTGTTCTGAATCCGAACTGAGACTTAGGCAGTTTATTATTATTTTCCAGCCACCATTGGAGTCGATATTTGAGCATGCGTTCGAAGACCTAACGTACTTATTCGATGAAATATCATAATGTGAATAACTAAATGGAATATAAATATTATTTATATTGAAAATCTATTCAAATAAACTACTGAGTTTTTAAATCTTGAAGAATAAATGGTGAGTTTTTTATGTACTAGTATGTTGTATGAAACGTAAACTAGTGAATTTTTAGTACAGACAAGCCTTGGCTAACACTACAGGTCGTTGATAAATTATTATTCCAAGGTCCATAGCCCGTTTTTTTTCAATAATAGTAGTATTCTGTCCAATAGAAGACGATCATTACGAGTAGTACCTAAGAGGTCACGTTTCAGAATCGTCCAGCGAAGGATCTACTCTCTAGCAAAGTAGCATCAAGGTGATAAATTCAGACCAAGGAAACCATTTATTAAAAATTGACAATTAAGGCTCCTTCACAAAGGCCAATTTACATCAACAAATACATCAATTAAGCACTAAGTGTTTAGAAAACTTCAACAGTTAAGAAACACAAGCACTTGGTTGAAATAGCAAGGATTCTTCGGAAAATGATATTGTACAGGCACAAATCTAGTTTCTACAACATAGAAAATAATTGGTCGTAATATTAAATTCACGAGTTATCCAACGAATCGATACATACAAAAAAGTACACTTTCGAAAATGGTCAAAAACATCAATCTGGTGTAGTCATTTGTCTAGTTTTCTGCCTCTTCATTTGAATTTTGGGAGTAGTTTTTGATTTACACATCACTAACAGCCAAAGTTGAATACAAAATTAAAACAAGTTCACATAAGTTATAAGGTCAATTCCCCTAAGCACATGACCATCCAAATATTCTTAGGTAAATCCCAAGTTCATTTAAATAAATATCAAATATTCGTAATCATAACAACATCAAAAGATAGTTAGTTCGTAATTAGTTCTGCTTTATGAGCAGATTCTAGGTTCAGCTGTTGGCACATGTAATTGATTAAAACCCCTTTTTCAGTCAATGCCAACGGATCTTAAGTTTAAATAAAAGTGTAAAATAATATTACACTCCTCTTATTATAAAGTGTCACTTCAATCCGATTTTCTCATTTAAATGTTGTTTATCCTATATATGTATGAAAATACTGTACTATTCTCTCAACACGCAATATAAGAATAAAATTTACATACCTATTTTAAAAGTTCAACAACATTCAAAATTCAGAGATCAGTAATAAATGCAACAGCTATATAAATGCAATAGTTCCGGCTGCAATAATTGGGGAGGGTGTAAGAGGGCAGTTATTCTCACGAAACTTGGTAATATCCCTGAACCGAAAAATAACCAATCGTAGCAGTATTGAGGGTAGTTTCTACCTCCAATCAGGATTCTCATTTCCAATCATACTACTTGAAATTTGAATGTATACTACAGTAAGCGCATGATAACGGTGTAGCGTAGAGGAGCATAGTGGATTGCATGCATGCACATGCGCCTACGGGACAGTATCAGAACCAGCTATACTCATCATGGCTAGTGTGATACACCTGCTGATTGCAGAAAGGAAGCGGGTGTACGAGCGGAGAGACGAAGTAGAGAGATACCGCATTTTCTGAGAGGAAAGAGAGCGTATAATCACAGGAAATGTGGACAGGTGAGTTGAGAGGGAGATGGGCTGCCCGGTTGGTTCCTGACATCCTGGTGTGGCTGCAAAGGGGGCAT
Source organism: Stenodema calcarata (assembly GCA_963920205.1). Taxonomy (NCBI): domain Eukaryota; kingdom Metazoa; phylum Arthropoda; class Insecta; order Hemiptera; family Miridae; genus Stenodema; species Stenodema calcarata. The sequence goes on along the minus strand of OY986052.1, from coordinate 20,402,776 downwards.
GAAGAAGTAAAATATTTCCTGACTCAGTTCTTCTCAGGACATGGACTTTTCTATGCCTACTTGTACAAAATAGGAAAGGAGCATGTCCCCCCCTCCCCATCGTGCCGGAACTGCCGGGATGTGGAGGTTGATGCGCGAAATGGGCGGAGGAAGCAGCAGAAATGGGTTGCAGAGTGAGGAGCATTGGACTCACACATCAGAATATGTAGAGAAGGTGTTGAGATGCTCCTTGAACGGGAGCGGCAACGAACGCAGGGCGCGGACCGACAAGGGGAAGGAAAGTGAAGAGGACACCTGGGGACTCAGCATAAGTAACGTGTTAAACAGGCCCAGGCTGAGATCCAACACGGGAAAGGTAGGTGAGGTTTTAGTAAGGGTTGAGTCCCAAATAACCTGGAGGTGAGGTCCTCTCCAGGTATTTTACAAGATCAAAATGCCACCTATGGATCATAAAGATTTCCTCGTCGGCGTACGAAAAAAAGCATGAAATTAGACTGTAGACTAATCAGGGTACGACATGCGATTGATGCATTTTTCTAATGTTGATGATTTAAATTGACATTTTGATTTTGGTGCTCTCCAAGAGGAGAATGAAAGTTAGTTTCAAACAGCAGTAGGAAGGTGTGCATCTTAGGTAAGGCACGTCATCATCTACAACACACGCATAACGCAAGAAGGTCTGATGTCGATGTTTTGCTCCTCACCACTTTGAGTGTGAGTTTCGTTTCCAATAATCAACTAGTTCGTATTTGCAGCGAGGATTAAAAACTGAATTTCAGTTCTTATTGCAAGGTTCTTCTTAATTAAGTACGATTCTACGTATGTATACCTAATACACTAGGTAAGTAAGTTTCCTTCCTTTCAATTGTTCTTTTAGCTAAATTCGCATTATCCAAATGATTCGAATCCGAGGTAGGGCAGTAGATTCAGACAAGTGTTATCCTATGAAGGAGCTTTGAACGAAAATTTCACGAGTCTAGTTAACATGAAAGTAATGAAAGGTACTTGTTTCTTAGCGTGCATTAAACTGTTGTCTGGAACGTTGGATTCGAAGTCGATGGCTACGCGGCGGTTAACAAAGGTGAGGAGTGTTAGAATGTCGTACAGCATTCCGGACTCTTGCAGTTCGATAACTAGCGCCTGAATGAACCACGAGCCCTTGCCAGTGTTCCTCCAAGAGTAGAAACCTGAAAGAAAACCACAACAGTGAGACAACGAGGTAACATCCGACCTAATAAACAGCTCTATTATTTACTTGAGACGGAACAAAAAATTCCGTTTTAAATTACTTCTCAAGCGAAACAATGCCTAGTATTACTAATGGTGAGGGTTGAATGGTTGGGTTGATATAAAAATTAAAAAAAAAACAGTAGCTGAACCGATGAGACCATCTTACCGGGAATCGTAGAATACGCTACGAGAAAGTCGGCGTGAACAGGTATTTTATAGCTCGGGCTGGAATCAACTTGAGTGGAAATCTTCAGACCAGCATCGAGTCTCGAACCTTGGCACGCCTTGAAAACCAAAATTCAAAGATATTACAATTGCATCAACTTTCATAAAATGGATTCGTTGAATCGTGTTTCAAGAAAGAAGAAAAAATATCTGCCAAGTCGGTAAGCAGTTAAGGCATGTTTATGATGCACCAATAACACTACCAAAGGGTGATTCAAAAGTAGCGCCGGATTTAGATTGCCTGCCTTCTATTCTTCAAGAAGACCCTCATTTTCGGATTACATGGGGCTAACACCCTTTTTTCTCCCTCAATGCGAGAAAAAAAACAATCGGCGGCTAAAGAACGACAATTTTTCCCATATTGGCTGACTTGTACCATTTGACGACCTTCTATCCAGTTCAAAGAACACCTAAATTTTTTAATTTGACCAATTTTAACCATACATGTATCTAAGTATTTAGCATGTATGCTAAATTCCGAAAACATTCATTTTGGAATATCGAACATTTTGGTTCCTGACTATTTTTCTTGTATTGAATACTAAATTTTATTAGTATATTTTCAGTAAAAAGTCTAACTATAAGCTTTATAATGTGCTTTCCTTACATGAAGTCGCTAGTTGAACTGAGTTCTACAGTCACAGTCATTGACTTATTGTGCTCTGATGACATCATTTTATGACTGTAAACAGCAAAAAAATAATGCACAATCACAAAAAGTTACATACATTTCGGTAATACGCATATTACAACAACTGTCTACTTTTCTGGTCAACTTGTTTTTTCCTCTCATTGAGGAAACCTATGTAATTACCTATGTACTCGTATTCCGAAATTAAGGATCTTCTTGGAATGTAGAAGGGAGCGAATGCTAGAGTAATGAAAGTGAGGCAAAGTGTATGAAAACAAACGAGAAATTCGTCAAGTGATTGAAAGCCTTGATGTGGAACAGCTGAAGAGTACCTAATGGTGAAATTTATTGAAAGAGTACACATGCGGAACCAGTAGGTGCAAAGACGCATGCTCATTTCCATGACGTTGTTATCTTGCTGATGTTGATGAGATGACTCCCACATTTACCATACGTAATATTCTTGTAGTTTCAAATCGACGAACAGAGCTCGAGAGTTGAAAGACTCACTTGTAAGAAGAACAGCTTGGGCTTGCCGGCCAACGATGGGCAGTTGTCGGCGGTGAAGGGACTGAATATCTGTTCGTGCTTGTATGGGGCGTCAGTGGCGAAAATCACGCCTTCCTCCCCGTGCGAGAGGACGCACATTACGAAACAATCGGAGTCGGAGTGGTCTCTTTCGGCAACTGGAAAATAACACGAATTGAGATCTTTTGCAAGTCATATCTCAACATTTCTCTTGTTATAATACCGAACAAAAAACTCAAATCTGGATGCAAAAACCAACGACTAATTCGGTTTTCTCGCCCTAAGAAAGAACCTGTCATAATTTATTATTTTCAACCGGACGAACTTTCGGAATCGACCTAGAGAAGAGAACTCCACCTGCAACATTTATCCACATTTCAAGATACGTGGAAGCCAACTATCGGATTTTGTTTTTAAAATCCATTGTGTTTAAATTCGTAACTCTAGGGCCATGAAAAAGGGTGAACAAAATATTGAATACTGCGCTCGTAAATCCTGTACGTTTTTTTAAGCAGTAAAAAATGAGAGATCGTTTGTCAACTAGAGGAAACGACGTTTTTCAATGTCTGATATCATCCCGGATGGACTCTGCCAGGAGATAACTCCTCTTTTATCAGTGATTCTGAAGGAAACTCTAGAGAGCGTTTCCAATTTTCTATAAATTGATAAAAGGTTAACACTCTCAGTGTGGCACCTCAGTTTGTCTGAAATTTGACATTAGAGTTCAGTTATTAGATAATTATACTATTTCTGTGAATATCATGATAAAATTAATGGATTTTTATGGCTTTTGCGGGTTGCTATCATATGACATGGATCCGCTACTCGGCAAAGTCTTGATTTATGAAACCCGCAATTTACCCCACTTCTACTAGGTAGTTGATAACTCGTGGTCAACTGTGACAATAGTCGATTTCAGATTCGACACAGTGAAGTAGCCAGAATTTCGATGTGGGAGTTTTCAGACTACTGCCTACCGCGAGAGGTATGGAATATTACCTCAAAACACACGTTAAAACATATTTAAACATTTAAAAAAACTGAAAAAACAATACGTTATGGAAACAAATGAAATTCTGAATTAGTTGGACTCACGGATAGTTCTATGGTTTCAATTGTGTTTTACTAATGAGTTTCCATCCCAGGATTTTTAAATAAGAAAACAATTAATTTATTATAATTACCTATCGCAATTCACCTTATATTATCTCAAAACATGTAGAATAAATTACAAGGAAAAATCCTTGTAATTTAGTCTACATGTTTTGAGATAATATAAGGTAGGCACGGGAATAATATAAGGAATATAATAATATATAAGAGTGATTATATACCTCTGTGACCTAAACTATTAAGAACGAGAATAACAATCTCCAAGTGGAAATACGAAAAAATTTATAACTCTGTTGCTTTTTGACCTATCAACTTGAAATTTGAACAACAGCTTCCGTAGGATTGTCTCATGCGAAATTTTAGAGTAGGGTGCTCGTCACATCAGCTGAGTGCCAAAAATAACATTATAGTAAGAAAACGGCACCAAGTGACGAGGTTCATGCTTTCCATTCTACTTCAAATAAAATAAATATGTGTGTTCGAAGTATGTGTTCAAGTATCACATACATCGTGAGCCCCGGTTTGAGGCTTTAAATAGTTGTACGTGTATCACAAGCCTCTCTGATAGATTAGTGTGTAGCGGATCATTAGGCATGGGTTAGAAAAACACGTATGAGTTACTAATGAGCTTGGTGAGAAAGTTGATAAATTACCTTCTTTCACCAGTTTGATCGTGGCTGAACAAGTAAGATTGTCCCGGGGGATGACTTCAAAGCCCAAGCCTTCGAATGTTTTCACAAGATTATCTCGATCTGCCTGCGTCCCATTCCGATCCTTGAGGCCGGGAACGAAAAATGTCTCGTTGTTCACAATGAGACAAACTCCCCTTTTTTTGTGGTCCATTTTATAGAAGAGAGCGTGAGCGTCTACTGACATTTTGGCCACAGTGGTTTTACGTCTGAAGCCGGCTGACCTGCAAATTACAATTGATTATCGTTGAGTATGTAGAAGGTTTGACCAAATGGGGATGCCAAAGAATCTCAAATAAAATGGAAATTTCAACCTCGTCTTGAAGCCATCCAATTCAAAAGATTTACTTACTTAAATTCAATTTACAGAGTTATAGGTATGAGCTGTTTCTCGTCGTCCCCGATCGCAAATTGCAAAAAAAATAAAAATAAAATAAAATAAAATCACCGTCATAAAAACGGTAAGATATACGGTAATAATAAATCACGCAATAAATACGGTAAGATATGAAAAACTTTTTTCGGCAATGTCAAGAATATGACGAGTTCTCTGTCCAAGTAATCAATAATCAAGATTATGTACCTACGTGATCTATGGTTTGGGGGGGATTTTTTAAAATTATTTTTGAGATGCTAACGCCAGCGAGCACCCAAAGTGCTTAGCAAGCAAGCATTTAATTCTGATGAATAATCATAATAATATTATGATTATTCATATTATACCTATTAATAAACAATGTGTCCACATCGCGCGGAACTGGATCATTGAAACCAAGTTTGTCCCATCATCACCGATTTCATTTCTCGACGGGCCAGACTGAGTAGCGGGACTGGTTGTCCAAATGCATCCACTCGATCGGACCGGATCGTCTTCGCCCGTATCAAATAGGACACATGTGTAAGTAGGGCGATGGAACACCCCTGGTATCAAAAGCCACTAGTTTATTGGAGAATGGGAAATTTGCCTAAATGCTAAATCGCTACCTACTTTATTTGCGAATACTAATTTGATTTTCACTCTCACTGATAGTTTTTTCAACCATCTGTCAATTCCAACCTCCTACCTCCGTGGTCCGTTTTCCTAATTGAAAGGTTGTAATGCGAAGATCGCCAATTGGGTCGAAATAATATTACGTACATAGGTACATGTACCTTCCAAATAACATAATAATTATGTTAATATTGTTCTAATAAGTTCTACTCATTCCCCACGCTGTAGTGCATACAGCCGTTGTTAGTACACGCATCTTACAACTATCCTACCATAGTAGTAGTACATCTTACAATATCCTGCACGGGATCATCAAATAGTAACAATGTACGAGCAAAGCTCAATCACCAAATAGTAACAGTGTGCTAGCGAAATTGTACTTACGAAGAGCCGAATCCCAGAACGTCAGGCTCGTCTCTTTCGACATCAGTAGGAAGATTGTTGTCATTTACCACCGGAATTCCGTCGGTTGCGTTTCCATCACCGGTAACTTCACTCATATTGCAAAATAATAAAAACCTAGAAAATAAATCAGAACGAATCAAGCTAGACGGTAAAACAATTAAATAGGTCGTGACAAAGCAAGGTAACTTTTATGCGTACCTACAAGGGAAGAGCTTCTACACAAGACGAATAACTCTGCTCCGAATAAAGCAAACGTAATGAGGAGAAATTTCAGAAAGTGAGTAATAAATGCAATCACCACTTCAAAGGACGGTTATCTGCTTAGGACTACACGAAAACAAAAAAAAGAAGGCGGTAGATGACGCATTCCCAGTGACTTCAACTTACGCTCAATAAATATCGGTATGGAGTGTTAATTATATCATTATTGAGGAGAGAAAACATACATAACGTACATAAGTAAGACACGACCGTATAATTATGCGTAGGGATGGCAATCATACATCGATGTTTTTGAAACATCGATGTTTTCGCGGGACACATCGATGTTTTTCCATCGATGTTTTCTGTGTCGATGTTTTTGGAACATCGATGTCGGGGTTTCGATGCATCGGCACATCGATACATCGATGTTTCAATTTTTTTTGACATAGGCTGCTGAATGTTTTATTCTAACGTTTTTCTCACATACCTAGGAATATTATTTCTGAATTTTTATTTCCTTTAAATGAAAATATCGAGGCGTGTTGGCTGAAAAGTATCGATACTTCCAATATTTCGCCTTTGGGTAAGCAGCTAAAACAGGCTCTAATGTCAGGATTTCACTCGAGATTTAAGGGGCGGGAAAACTGTCACTTGCTGACCCTACCCATGTTTTTGGACCCCGTTTCAAAAATATTCACTTTTCCGATTCCATCGCATCGTCAAAAGCCCTCACTCAAATTAAAAAACTGGTGGCGTCTGTTGATACTTCTAATTCCCCGTCATCTCAGTCATCTTCAGAATCGGACCGTGGAAGTCCCGTTGACATAATATGGGCCCATCATAAATCGTTGGCGTTCAAAACCAACAAGAAAATGTCATCTTCTCAGAGCTTATCGGTGAACTTAGACACGGAGATATCAATGTATCTCTCAACTCCAGTGGCATCAAACATACGTTCAAATCCCCTTGAATTTTGGGAAAGACAGTCTAACCCAAGCTGTACACGTTATCAAGAGAATACTTGGGGAGGGTAGCCACCTCTGTACCGGCAGAAAGATTATTCTCCAAGGCTGGTGCAGCTCTTACGCAGCAGAGAAATCGACTGGGGGGCAAATTGCTTTCAAAATTACTTTTCTTGAATGGACTACCTGCCAAATACTGGGTGATAGCCCAGCCTTCATTTATACGATTTTTTTTCTTGGAACTGAATTATAATGGTAACAAATAAAATAAATTTATAGCTTATAAATTAAATAAAAAAAAAAATTGATTGAAAACCATCGATACATCGATGTTTTTTTAAAAACATCGATGTTTTTTTCCCATCGATGTTTTTGGGGTCCGATGTTTTTGGAGCATCGATGCCGGCCTGTCGATGTATCGATGCATCGATACATCGATGTTTTCATTTTTTTTGCCATCCCTAATTATGCGTTTTTAGGTTCTTGTAGTACCAAGAATTGAGAAAAGTCCTACGTTCCGGGGGTTTATGGAATTCTTCCGTCCACATCCGTCATGGATACTATACTCCACAATATTCCATGGAAGAATTCTTTCTTCCATGATAATCATGGATGTAATGCTTCTTTATGGAAGTAATACCCCATGATATCATTTATGGATACTATAAGTTATTATTCACAGCGCCCTGAATTTGAATTAAGTAAATGCCTATCCAAGTAGAATAGAAACAAAACAGAATATTAGGCAAAAGCAAAATATCAATATTGGATAACGAGAGCTAATCTGCTCTATGAACAACTACAACTACTCCCCAATTGGACAACCAGTACCAGCTGATCAGGCTTTCATTTCAGTGGCAACCACTACTGGATTTGTTAACATTCAATTTGTAATCTGTATTCTTCCTTCCGGTAATATTTATACAGTTTCATTCTGTCCTTGCTGTATTTGTTCGAGGAGAAAATGTCGCGTTCGAAATTGAAAACTAGTGTATGTCAGAAGAAGAAAAACGAGTTCGTGTTTGTTTACCTATTTAGATTATTACGGACAAAGCCCAATTTACAATTTTACTAAAATTTAATAATGATATGAAAATTATTGATGAAATAATAAGTGTTAGATTCAGTGCCGGAACAGTTGTAAGCTGCGGGGGGAACTCCTTTCTGAACCTGATGAAGGTATGTTACAAGTAACATGGTTTTTGATAGGTAGTAAGTTATTGTACGTCAACAAGTAATATATCTCACTGTACACCATGTCAACTTTCTCCAAGTTCCCTTTTGAGCCAATGAAGCGATGTACAAACGTGTATCACCACCCCCCCCCCCCCCCCCACAAATTGTATGTTATTGAGTTGTACAACTCAATACATACTGAAGCAAAAAGGTCAAAAACTATCGTCTAGTAGACTACTAGACGATCTACAGACGCTGGGAAAATCACTTGTAGGACTGTAGGACGATCTTGTAGGGATCTCGATGGTTTTTTGGTTTACCGTAGCTCATGTCACGGTAAATGACCAACTTTCAAACTGAGTTGGTGCTCACACAAATAAAATTAAGTTGAAGTTTAATTCTAACGTCTATTCGACCAATTTCTTTCCGCGCAATCCTGTTTACTGTCGTCCTTTTTATTTACTTACCTACAGAACCGGTGCGGTGTGGCGTGATCTGATAGCGCCCGTCCTTGAAGCTTCTTGCATTGGGAGACTGTCGCCTACTGTCAGTACTGCTCCGTCAGAGCAACAAGATGGACTGCATTATCAACTACGCTTCCGACTGTCAGTTTCCCATTCAAAACCTTCCCTATGGGATTTTTTCAACAGTACAAGATGCAAGTATTTCATTAGACTTGGTGCATTACCTGTTAGATTTCTGCTATCGGACGCCAGGTTGAGTAGGAATCATCGCAAAAACAGTGCTGAAATCAATCTTTGCCTCCTGTTTTTGGTTTATAATCTTCGATAATGAACCATTGGAAATCGCCCAAAGAAAAAATTTTTTTAACGCCCCCTCAAAATTTGTTGGTTTACGTTTCAAGATACGTAGATTCAGAAAATCGAATTAAAAAAAATTCGTCTGTCCGCCGTCCGCGGCACTTTGCCCAGTAATTTAAACGCAAAATTAAAGTCTAACAAAATTTGGCCAACTTGAAATTGGGTATCTCCGAAAGCATGTCAATCGCGACTTCTTGAAATCGTTGAAATATATTCAAATTTGTTACCTGGGAGTTTACACGATGCTAAAACTAGAATCTCATCAGAATCAGATCTTGGTTTGATAAGTATTTCATTTACTGTCAAGAACTGTTTGGCAGGTACTTATCACCACATAACTTGAGATCCAGTCATGCAGTATGAGCGAATTTCGAAGTTATGTATTTTAGTAGGTACGCTAGTTCATATTTTTCAGGCAATAAGTAACTCTTTCAATTCGGCCGTCTCTGGTAGGTTGTCGAAAGGTGTGTAGAAACTAGTAACACATACTTGTATTTGTAAATCATAAATATTTTTCTTTGTTTTGGTGGAACTCCTTAATGCTGAGGTTTGAGTTGAAGGATTGTTTATTTTGATTCAGCAAATCATTATTTGTGGAATTCAACTCGAGTACTCACCCTCCAATACTCCTCCCTGTGATGTAAATTATAAACTATTGTAGGTTGTTTTGAATGTTACTTGATTTTTCAGCGGAGAAAAAGGATTGGTGTAGCCATAGGTGATTCAATTCTTGATTTGTTGAAGATCCACAATTTATTCACTGGCCCACTACTATCGAATCATCAAGATGTTTTTACTAAGGTGAGTTGCAATACATACCTACTTCCCATGTGTTGCAGGACATTTTGTGTCCTCTAAAATATAATAAACGTGTGTCGATTAATGTATGTGTGTAGCTGAGTAAATGGGTAATGGATCTTCCAAAACTGATTTTTCCAATTTTTTCTTATAGACGTTGCATACTGTTAAAGTACTAACAGGGAATGCAATTTGTTGTCAAAAACGTCTACTTCAACTTTGAGCCTTTGCATCTATTATGTATTTGCAGAGCTCTTTGAATGGCCTCATGTCCCTCACACCCGACTGTTGGAAGGAAGCCAGAGCAACGTTGCAGTCTTTGCTATCGGAAACCAACAGCCCCTTGCGAGGACAGTCGGAGCAAGTTTTTGTTTTTTATTTTATCTGCTTCTCACGATTACCATAAAATATTGTTACGTTTGAATCCCACCAGGCAGGTTACATAACAAGGGCAACCGGTTGTCGAGCCCCCGGTTCTGCCAGATCATGTTGTTCACAAATACTTCTACCGCCCAGAAAAATTCTAAGAATAATAAAATATTATAACCCTTGTGTAGCTTTTGTACATGATGAAGTACCTATACAATGAAAGAAAATAGTTACGAATGTACCTACAAACCCAACCTAGGCATAGATTCAGACTGTTTTACAATTAAACTGCAATACCTCACTTGAATAAGTTTCATTTTTGTTCTCCAGCGTTTTCGTTAAGATGCGTGATGCTACAATGCACCTTCCAGCTGAAATCGGAGATTACACAGACTTCTACTCGTCCATGTCTCACGCCTATAACGTTGGGTGTATGTTTAGAGACCCGGAGAATGCACTTTTGCCGAACTGGTAAGATATCGTTGACAGTATTTTTCAATAGTTACCTTATTTAATTGGCACCACATTGAACCACAAGCAACAAAAAGAACAAAAATTATAAATATGTAGAATAATCTTCAGGAGGCTCCAAAATGGGGAATGTTCCTTCCAAGTCTTCTTCCTGGGTGACGTTTCTTGAGTATTCACTCCCGAGTACTATGAATAGCTTTATAACATATGTAAGCTTCTCCGATACAAGACTTGTACTTAGAACAACTGCCCTGCCAACATAGTCTCCTCTCCTCAGTACTTCACATCCTCACCGCTCAACCGGTGGTCGTAGCTTGTTCCCTATGGCGACGGTCCCTTCGGCCCTCCCGATCAGGATCCCACAAATATATTATCATTCTGTATCTTTTGGGTTGTTTAGTACTTGGAACTAAACTTGAAAAAAACTTAATAGTTGGCATACAAATTAGCCATAGAGTCATGCAATGGCATTTTGGATTGTGTTTTATGCTCATAGTTTATGTTCAAGAGTACAACTCTCAATCATCCTCTTTCCCAACCAAATGCAATTGCGTACCCAACAATCCTTTATACCTTTATACTTCTATTAGTGAAGTAAGGGTAATTCATTTGATTTAGGTTGAGCTCTCCATTGTCAAAATCACGAAGTATTTAGATTCCTTGAAATTTTATCATTTCACGTTCTTATACTCTTCACCAATAATCTCAATAACAAGGAAGAAGTACATTACACGAACTCCAAACAATTATTGTTTGGAGTTCGTGTAATGTACTTCTTCTTTGTTATTGAGATTTGCCCGCCCAATTAATAGGTATTTAGGATTTTTCCGAATCCACGAAAATTGTTGTTGGATTTTGGAGCACCTGCAATATTTGTGTTATAGATAACACAAATATTGCAGGTGCTCCAAAATCCAATTAGATCTAATTGTTTCAGGAAACACTTGCCTGTTGGCTACCATGGAAGAGCCAGTTCAGTAGTTGTTAGTGGAACGCCCATCATTCGTCCTGTTGGACAGGTGAATTATTCAATACTCGTGTAATTGATTAGTAATAAATATTTAAATTACTTCGATTAAATTGCAAGGTGTAGCAAAAACTGAGCCTCTTGGCCAGAAATTACGTTCCTCAAAAGTTTCGACCTTGAATTGTGAACAAACAACCACACAAATTACGATAGTTATCCACATCGCCATCAAATAATTGAAAACAAAAACAAAAACGCAAGCTTCTTAAAGAATTTTGTTATATCTTACTTATTTGAACTTTCCCTAAATAGTGATGAATGTGATAATATTTAAGGTGTGTCCTGAAGGAGCCACATCGCCCGATCTAAAGCCCAGCTCTCTTATAGATTTCGAACTCGAAATGGCATTTTTCATCGGAGGCCCTCCGACTAAGCTCGGCGACAGAATCAACATAAATGATGCTCAAAATCACATCTTTGGAATGGTTATCATGAACGACTGGAGTGGTAGGTTAACTAACCACATAACTCAAATATACCTACTGTGAACGCCTATTTAGCAAAAGAGGGCGAAATGGTCGTTGTACGATGATATAATTCTATACAATGCCTGCTATAAACCGGTAAACCTCGTAGGGGGCTCTAGCATGAAGGTACTTTCGAAATTTCAGGGTGGGATACTGCACTCGTAGGACTTAATTCAGAATTACCCCCCTAACTCTTCTCCTCTCTACCTTAAGACTGAGATAAACCAAACGAAGTTTATTATTGAGTTTGTACAAGCAAAAAAGGTGTCACTCAAAAGGTGCTACTTGAGCGAAAAAAACAAAAAAACAAAGCTGTTTCAAGGCCCTGCACTGTTTACCCCTCCCACCGCAGTGTGTGTACTTATTTTCGCTGTCAATAGACGTTCATTTCATTTCACTTCAGTTGGTTGTTGAGGAACTATCACTATGCTTTGTTCGACTCATCACAATGTCGGTCGACACACTGCTAAGTGTAGGGACAGATTATGTGATTATTTAATCCTATAAAGCTCTTTTTTCATTTTGAGAATATTGTACAAACTCAATAATGACCTACTTCGTTCGGTTCATCTCAGTCTACAAATAGAGTGAATAAAGAGTTAGGAGGGTGGTTCTGAATTAAGTATAATTATAACAAACCAATCCTACAGTGGGTTATCGTCACTTAAAGACACCAGAAATGTACACCAATGTGTCACTCAACTTGTCTTGAAATTATTCGGTGTCTTCGTTTTGTCTATCAATGTTGAATTCTCATTGTGACTTATCTTCCAGCCAGGGATTTGCAGAAATGGGAATACGTTCCTCTTGGACCTTTTCTAGCTAAAAGTTTTGGTACAACCATTTCCCCTTGGGTAGTCACTATGGATGCACTAGCTCCATTCATCGTCCCAAATACTGTGCAAGACCCACAACCTTTGCATTACTTGAGGCAAAACGACAACTACAATTTCGATATAAATCTGAGCGTCTCGATAAAACGTGAGAATTTTTATTATTTTTTTTTAAATACTACGAGTCTTAGTTTTCCTAGTACGATGTTGCACTAATTTCTCACTGTTACAGCCGAAAGCAGCGGAATGAAATCAACTGTGTCTCGGTCCAATTTCAAATATCTATATTGGACTCCAAAACAACAACTTACGCATCATACGGTGGCTGGTTGTAATGTAAACCCAGGAGATCTTATGGCATCTGGAACGATCAGTGGTCCAGTAAGAAATTATATTCAATAGAATAATCTTGAAGAATAAAGTTAATATCACTCTAAATCAGTAACCACTCACCAGACTTCTAAGTAGTACCAGAAGTATCGGATTTTTGTGAACACTATAAAAAATAATGGATACTATACGATGCAATTTCATACTTGTTGCTTCATTTTTAACAGGTTCCTGAGTCTTACGGTTCGATGTTGGAATTATGTTGGAAAGGGACGAAAAAAATCAGTTTGAGCGATGGAACAGTGAGGAAATTTCTTCAGGATGGCGATGAAGTTATAATTGAAGGTGACTGTTACCTTTTCATTTGGTTTTCAAATTAAATTCTGTATCTGAGAAAAATAAACACATATTTACGTTAAGTTTCGGTTCTATTCTTGTTCTAGGGTTCTGCTTGGGCGAAGGATACAGAGTCGGATTTGGCCAGTGCACTGGGAAACTGCTTCCAGCACGGCCTCTTAAATAATTTGCGTTAAAAATAAGAAGAATTGAGAAAAGACAATGTGTTTATTGTAAATTAGAAATACGATTTTGGAAAATGGAAGAATCAAGTTATTACTTCTACTTCAAACAAGAACAATCTTTCTGTTGTGTTGGCTCTACAGCAGGTGTGAAGGCCACAGAACTACTTACCTTGATACAATCTCCTTGGTATTATTTTGCTCCAACGTTGTTGTTATAGCTCAATTAAATGTTGTACCATGTCTGGTTATTTTCCTGAAAATCCTTGTTGATTCGCAATTTGTTGCTTATCATTAATTTACTTCACTTTATAAGGTAGGAATCCAATTTCACTGCTTGTTAGAGGTTTGTGTTAGGCTCTGGATCGCCTACCATGTTTCGTCTTGCATCAAATTTGAAACCTTACAAAATCCAATTTATTACTGATAACATTATGAGGTTAGTTGATGTAGGTGGTCTGGTCCAATAGTTCCATACCGTTTTTTTATACCGATCATCAATTGGTTAACACTTTGGGAGTAATTGAGGAACCGGTTAAGGGCCTGCAGGACCTAGGTTGGAAAGTTTTTGAAGGATATCTCTGGCTGTGATTGACATCTGAAGGATATCTCTGGCTGTGATGTCTTTTGAAATATATTTCTAAATTCAATGGTAATAAGAACAAGGCCCCTCGTCGTCCGATTTTTGAAATTCATAAAATAAACTTTTTTAAATGGTGGCTCAATGATTAAAAAAAATAGATGAGGAGGCAATTTTGGAAGGCTAATATACCGCAAAATGCAAACACCGTATGTAGTTAAAATGCGTAAAATTAGCGAGAAATTCTAATGCATTTAGAATTTCGATAAATTTCTCGTAACCTTCTGCTTATTGGATGTCTTGGCGCTTCTATAGTGGCGGACAAACCCCCGCATTTCAAAACGCCTTGTCAATCACAGCCTGAGATATCCTTCAAAAACCTTCCAACTTAGGTCCTGCAGGCCCTTAATCAAATCTGATGTTATGATGATTATTAAGGATTTCAAATTCTCACCCACATCCAAAAGGGAATCGTATTTACAATACTTGAATAAGTATTCATTGATGGATGCATAGGTCTACTTTGTCCTTGGCCTTCCGTTGTCATGGGCTACGGGGAAAACAACAGTTCAGCATAGCACATTCATCAATATTCATTTGAGTGGTGCAACAGCCGACGTACGGTGACTTCGGATGAAAATAAGATTCAACGAGTTTTCTGAATTTGTACAAGTTCGACTGTAACAGGTATCTACATCGAATGCAAGAATGTTTGCTCCATTACCAACGACCAACTTAGTAGGCACACAACAATTTTTCGTGAAAATGAACTGCATGTTAATCCAATTACTTAAGCAAGAAGTAGACGTGATCGTAGAACAGGGAAACGAATTCCTGCTAAATCTACATCACTTGTCCAGGAATTTAAATAATCCAGAGGACCTTCATTTGATATATAATGAATGACAGTCAATTACTCCGACATATATATATATTATTATGTAGTATCCATGTCTATATTTGTTATTGTAGATGAACAACGACATAGTTGGTGTTTGGGATGTACCTCTGAGCGATGGCTTACACACAGTTGAATTTGAACATGGAACAGCAAGCGGGAAACGAGTTATCCGCATTGACTCTAAGGTAATTGACAAAAATAACCTGATTTAATTGTAATATATTATGAACCAAAATGGTGCTGAGTTTAAGACGGGAGCTCTGGGTCACAGCGCTACAATGGTGCAGCTGCACACTTTCGTTGTCGGTTACTGTTTTTTACGCTAATTGTCATTCTAATTCGTTTGAATTACTATTCATCGGAATTAGGTTGATTTACTCGATAGTAAAGAATCTATTTATTAAATCTAAACATTTGATTTGACGTTGTAGTACAGTTTAAAGTTCTTTCTGGTGTAGCTCCTGAAATCTTTTTTCAACTTCAAATCAGATGTTTAGATTTAATAAACCATCCACCACTGATTCGCCAATTGTTCGAGTGAAGAAAATCAAGTAAATACTTAGTTATGATGGGGGGAATAATTCAGCTGTTGATCACCAAGGGCACGTATATTAGAGCAGAAGATGTTTGATGAACTACCTTATTGTACCATACTCCTATTCCACTGCCTACATCCTTACTCCTGATTCATATTCCTTACCTAAATTTAGGTAACATCACCTATACCTAATACCTATCCATGTTAGTGATTGAGTAGCAAGGCGGACCCATAATTCAGATTGCTGGTTTCATCCATAGGAGGTATTCAGAAGTGATTGGATGTTCAAGCTCGTCGGGGACCAAGATTTCACAATCGGCGACATCCCGTGCAAAGTGAGAATCGAGCCAGTTTCTGGGTTCTCTTACTCTTACTCGCTCATAGTCAATGGGAAAACGCTGGAAGAGTTTACAAGGAGAAGGAGCAAAAGGGTATGCACATGGACCATCGGGGAGACACATAGAATAGTGTTAGGTAAGTCAGACAAGTGTAGGAATACGACTCATAAGCAGTTACTGTTCGAATTTCTTTAACGGGTGATTACTGGAATCATGTTCAGCTGGTCTGGCTGGATACTTTTAAGTTAATTTAATATCCATAACCATCATGCCAGGCCATCTATTTTTAATGGCAGCCCAACCAATGGGAACGTTCCATTTGTAGCAGATCCTAAGACAAGCTTTTAATACTAAGATCCATAATAATCCAATCATTATTATTTCATTATAATATAGTATACTTAATTATTGTTAATTATGGATCTTAGAATGGTACTAAAAGTATTTCTTAGGATCTGCTACAAATTGAACATTCCCATTGGTTCGCCTGTCATTAAAAATTGATGGCCCCTTAGCATGGCAGTTATGGATATTAAATAACTTGGAAGTATCCACTCAGACCAGCTGAATACGTAATTGTTGATTAATTATAACTAATTGATATAATTAGATTTAATTATAATTAACCCATAATTACGTATTGAACTATATTGTTTAATTTAGCCACTTCCTTGTTAAGCGTCAGAGCATGGTACTAAATCCTTATGTTGGAATGCAATAAGTTTCCTAATAACTTTTTTTCGTCTTCAGAAAGAGATACATTGGACATCTGGGTGGATGGCCAGAAAGTCGATGCAACGGTAATAAACTATCTTTTTAGAGTCAAAGGTACCTATTTCTAGGCTTTCATTGAATAATTTCCCAAATAACATCTATCTGTACGCCCTCCAGGGAGAATTCGTTGATGGAGGAACTGAAACGCATTTCACAGTAGGGGAGGACAGCGGCTACATAAAAGCAGTCAGCGGTGCAAATAGGAAAGAAGGAATGATATACACTCTGATTTATAACAATCAAATCGTGCCACAGGAGAACGAATCTGCAGGAAACTGAAGGAAGATCGAAAGATGTCAAAACTACGAGTATTTATTTTTGTGTTCCTTTCAACCCACGCTTGATTGCAATGCAATGTTGATCAAAAATATGTACCAAATTAATATCTAGGTATTATTATGTGATTAGTAGTGTGTCTAACTCACTTTCCTCTGTTTTTCACCTTTCGATCCAGTCTAAATTTGTACTTGAGTGGGTAAAAATCTGTCTTGGGAGTAGATGGGCCGAATCGGGCCACTCTAAGGGGGGGTTGGTGAGTGGAGGGGGGGGGGCAGAATTCCCCATAAATTCCAAAAATGAAACAGCCTGACAAGTGATAACTCATTTTAAAGATTTTTTGTACGCCAAACGCGATGGTGAAGTCAGAATTGCGATACCTTATTCCGTTCTCAAACTGGAGCTCTTTGAATATGAAGAAACAGGGTTGTCACTTGAGACCTTCTTCACGGTTCATCTGCTCCAATCTGATAACGGAATGAGATATCGCAATTCTGACTTCATCATCGTGTTTAGAGTTGAAAAAACTATAAATTGAGGTGTTACTCGGCAAAAAATGGACGCAAAATCTGTTATAAAACAAGTAATGACATTTTACATAACACCAATTATTTCTTCAAAAATTCGCTCTTATAGCCATGCTACATGACTGTGGATTTTATTACCTTCAGCTACGCCCATTGAAAATCGGCGCAATTACTGGTAGTAACTATCCAAAATGTATGTGAATGAATGGAAGGAATTAATATAACAATGATGCAACGTAAGGTCGTTTTAAAATAACTCAACGTTTTATTTGTTGCTTTATAAAACCAAGTAAGTATGATATAACATAAGTTACTTCCTCAATCATATTGAAACTTTTTGGAACCTCTGCTTCAGTGCATCAAGTTTTGAAAAATTAAACAGGATTCTAAATTTCGAATGAGCTTCAGCTTGGAACAAGTGACTGGCCGTAACTTCTAGTTATAGAACCCCTTTTAAGTTCAATAATCATTAATCAAAAAGATGAACTCACAATTCAATTCGTCATTTATTTCTTCGAAGTCAGCACCAATCGTTAATACTTCTAGTAACTAGATGAAAATGAAGATATCGAATTAGAAGCTTTTCATCAACCTGAATGTAGATAGTTCTGCAATCATAGTGCACTACACATACCTTCAAGGTGAACGTATGTTAGTGATGTCATGCATTTAATAAGAGGGGGATATAAAGTTTGTCATCTCTCACTCAAATGAACAGATGTCTTTTGAAGGAGGCGTATGTTTAAACCACACTACTATTTTCGTTTGGACCTTTTTGGGTACGGAGTAAAACAGTGTCTATCTCTAGCATACATTATTTTTTCAACCTTTTGGGAGTGCTGAAGGTAGGCTCAACGTTTGGCGTTGGTTGTGGTGTATTCAGGAGAGCATCAATGGCAGTCGTGTCGACGGGAGAGGGCGGCAACGCATCGCCATCTTCGTCCACAAGCAGGTCAGAGATATCGCTTAGGTTTGGGTAGATGGAAACCAACTGTTGCCTGTTATTTGTAGCTGGAAACGACAAACGAATTAGTTTTACAAGATCAACAAGTTTATACTGAAATACGCCCATAAATGTTGGGAGTATGACTTTTTCACTTTACTTACGGTCAGGCATGTTGAGTCCAATAGGGTCTTGTTCATTGAAAAAAGACATGAACGCAGAAGTATCAAGGCCTTGCAGAATGTCCTTGAGGGAATCCAAGTCTGATTGGACGACATCCAAATGATTTTCGAATTCATGTCGGGATCCCATGTCGGACAAGACTAAAGAGCCACTGTCCTCAGGTACTTTCCTTTTGTTTTTTCTTGCTTGATTATCTAAAAAGTAAAACATGCTTAATTTCACAATTATTGCTGTTTTGAGTGTTACCTGATCTAATTCTGCTGTCATCTACCTCGAATTCCCCCGCCTCAAAGTTTCAGATATTTGTAAAGGATATCATGCTGGAACTCTATTCTTTGATATATAATTACATTTTGAACACGACTACCTTTTTCCTTGATCCATCTTGTATTCATTCTATGTTTAATAGCAATCAAATCGTATTTTACAATTAAGATTGAGTTAACGAAGAGATATTTTTAGTGAACTTATTGTGAACAAACAGCTGGCTGTGCAAAGCTGCTACGGTAAAAAAAAAAAAAAAACACACACACACACAAGTCTACATCAAATTCGTCTTGGTCTTTGGTCGACTCGAATGGTGCATAAATTGAAATAATAAACCGAAAACGAAGCAAAGTGGAGGCAACAGGCAATCGTTTCTCCCTGTTTTAACACATGTTTGAGAGATAAATTCCTGAAAATCACCACAATGGTGTTGATTTTAGACTAATGCAAGTTTATGCGGCTCCAACTCGCGTTTCCTACTGACGAGCCACTCTACTCTCCATTTCTGGAAGACATGAAGGGTGGTCGTACCCTATCATCATTGTTCTTCTGATCAACACTTGCTCTTCTTTATCTGTATTGGACAATTGCCGGTAAAACTAATACATCTATTTCCATGCCCGAACCTCTTATTACCCACAATAAAAAAGCATTGTCGGTACCAGTAGCATTCAAGATGCCCAGTTTCAACGTGAAATGAAGCCCTTTCATGCTATTAATAATCTGATCAATAATTGTGAAATGAACAAAACTTGATAAAAGGAACATACTTAATGTTTCGGGTTTTTCAATAGTAGTAGCAGCATCAATATCATCATCCATGTCGAGTATCTCTTCAGCGAAGCATTGAGGATCCATCTTCTCCTGCTTTACAACAATAGGGAAGTTCAATTTCAATGGCTTTTTCGAATTTAAGTTATTTTGCTTTTTCTCCGTCAAATTTTTCTGTGACGGTGCCGCAGTCGTGCTGGTGATGATAGGTGGAGCGACGTCTTGGGGGCATACGGTCAAGTTGACGTGGGAAGATGACGGTAAATCAATGTTGAAGGGGCTGTTCAACGACTGAATAGCAGATCCATCGCACCATACCACCGGTTCATCAGAGAATGTGGGAGTTTGAGAGATTTCAAGGGTACCGGACGCGTCAGGGGAGTCTGGAGCCGTGAAAAGCATGGCTGAAGTGTCAGGTTGGTCAGATCCAATTGGTGAATCAATCATATAGTATGTTGATGGACTAATTAGAGGATCATCTCCCCCAATAGTGAACTTCGTGGAGGGATTTGCTTTCGGATTGACAGATTCCAAATTATCAATTTCACTAATAACAGGAGTGTCCTTCTTCTTGGCTTCTATGGCCATGAGAGGAGTTTGCTGCAAATCTTTCAAAATGATAGGGACGCCCCTGGACCTATTAACATTGACACCTCTTGTCTGTTGCACAAGGGTTACCAAGAACTGAATAAGCTGGTTGATCATCTTCTGTTGCTTGACATACTTCTGGCGCAAAACCGAATGCTCTCGCCAAAGTGCGTCATTTTCTCGCTTCATCGTTGTGATTTTAGCTTCGATATTTTCATGGTTGTCTTTCAACTCTTGAACCTGTAGCAGCAACTGTTGGAGAAGGGGTGTCATATCTCCTCTGATGTCAACAATCTCACGGGAGGTGGTTGTCATTTTGCGTTTGATCATTTCCAAGCTCCGTATGCAATCTTTCACGAAAAATTCATGGGCGAATTCGTAATCTCCCATTTCATTTCGTAGAGAAGACGACTCGATAGAGGACACTTTATGAAACCCGTACTTGTTCAACTGACGGATGAAGCTAGCCAAGTTATTGTGCTTGTAGTACCTGGGGAGAAGTTGCGAACAGAACCGTACTTGATCTTTGATAACGAAACTCGTGCCATCCTTGGACCATGATATCAGATCGTCACAGCTTTGATCAGAGACCATATGCCAGAGTTTAGCGATGAACGCTGGCACAGTCGTAGTCACCGGCGTGTTGTTTGATGACATTGGAATCATTGATATATCGGGCTATAGCTGTGAAACGTATATGCTTCTATCTGTTAGCTCTCATTTCGCCACCTGGAAATAAAATTTAGTCGTGTAATATCAAACAACTAGCTCAGATAGATTTTTGTACAGCGCCTAATACTGGGTAATGGAATAGCGTGGCACATAATTTGGTGACTTGAGAAGATTGAAATGCCACAAGGCTACCAAATCCGGTTCGAGGTCAAGGCCTCAGTTGAAGAAAGTAAACTAACAATAATTGTTCAATTATTGCATTTACAAAGGTCCAAAAATACAGTATGTAGTATTGCACAACATGTACATGTATCAAACATGTATGGAATTCTAATATACTATGTAATATATTATGTCAAATGACTGAAATTAAGGAGTGGGGGTGGTAGATGCAATTACCGCGACTTCAAAGTATGACATCGGGATTAATAGTTTGTTACATTTTGGGATAATATTTTTTACATTTCTGACGATAAATACTTGAAAAGTAAGAAGATTCGAAACATTTGTACTTAAGTGACCTGCAGATTTCGAAGGTGAAGTAGCGTAGAACCGAATAATGCTTGGGATTAACTTTGATAACTATAAGAATGAAAAATACCCAGAGATAGGCAACATCACATAGACTTGGGAATATTTATACGAATAACAGAATAATTCAATAATAAGTAGTTATCTATAGGTGCTTACCAAAACATAATATGTTTTATGAAATGACGAACATGATCACCAACAAACTTAGATAAGAGTAGCACTATCTAACTTTTAGTTTGCCGCTGCAATATGGAAAATGTAGAACTTTTACTTGCAGGAAGTGTGATACGTTTATCAACCACAAATAATCAAGAAAATATCAATCATAATCAATCAATGATACACAAACTGAGACAAAATATTCGACAAAAACGATACATGGATACTGTTGGAAAATTGAAACTAGCGACCTCGGATTTTAAAGCATCCATAAAGATCCATGAAGTAGTAATGATGATAAAAATATCCTGATGATAATTACTAAACTGTGCAGATATAACATAACATAATAATTAATATAATTATATAACATAACATAATTATTATTGATTGGCAATTACCAAAGATATTTTTATTTTTATATCTTTGGTAATTGCAAATCAATTTCACATTACCATGGGTACCTCAGCTAGCTGAAACACAGCTGAGCCCAGATTATTGTTCAAAACAAATTTTCCCATCGGATCGGACCCATCCTACATCAAAACTGATTTTTTTAAAATTTGTGTCTTGTGTTAGACGTTGATGTTGCATTCGTATCCGAGGCTAGTTTCACAATAGGTACCTAAGATCTCAGTGCACGCTGTTGAGATGTCGATCCAAGGCCAACAGCGCTCGCTGAGCACTTGTCATGTGGTAAGTAGGTACTTTTTTTTTTTAGTAAGTTTTTCTTCCATGGGCACTTTTGTGGTGGGACGGGGCAAATCTCTCTCCCCGTGCGCCTACCAAGGCTATTCAATTTTGTAATAAAACTTATTTCATACAGCTCAACAAAAATAATAACTTCATAAAAGATAACATCCCCCAATGATTCTAGAGATCGTAATTGTGCCTACAAGCGGTCATATAGGCAACGCAACGAAAGCTTATCACTTGCAGTGGCTGGATTAAAACTAGTTTGAACATAGGGCTCGACAAACGTATCCGTACGCCCAAATCGTTTGGTCAAAATAGTGCCTGAATAGCTAGAGGGTGGGAAGCTGTCATGATCAAATCCACACTTGAACCTTGTACCTTTGACCGAGGAAAAGTTCCCTTACTTGTTCGAGCTGACAAAGGAGCGACCCCCAGCAAAAGAACTGTTTTCTTTGAACATGGCCCAAAACCCATGTCCAACCATATAGACAATGGGTTTTGGCCCAACCATGTAGACTGCCATAATATTTTTCGGGCTCTAATTTGAACAATTTCAAACTGCGATGCTTCTTGGTATTGATCGAGCCAGCCTCACTGTGTGCTTCTTCTGTTTTGTAGGTTTTACTCTTCTTATGAGTTCAACTGAGCCATTGTTTTGCGATAAACCTCGTGGCACCAAGCTCATCGTCAGTTAAATCTAGTTGGAAGATCATCTCGCTTACCTTTGAGTCCACATGAAAAAGGCGATCAAATCAATCTCAAATAATCAACTGGAATTTTCAACTTGACAGGTTGCCGTATAAATCGGTTTTGCACTTACAGAATAGCAGAATGAATACAGAAAGCAGAATAGGCCCAGGATCAGCTGAGTGGCTCCTAAAGCCAATTTCTAGGCTATTCACTCTATGAAATTGAGATTTAGTTTGTAGCCTCCTTAGGACTTTAGGCACACTTTAGGCAGAAAAGGCCTAGGATCAGCTGAGGGGCACCTACACCTAGTTTCTACAAATTTTGTTGAGTAGGTACACGGGAAAAAAAAATTTGTAATGGGACACCCCCATTCCTCTCACACAATTCTCAGCAATTAGAAATATACCTACTTAATGATAAAATCAAAGCCATTTCAACCCCCCCCCCCCCCAACAAGGTTTTTCACTATAATAGTTATTTTCGTTGGCATAACCTTAGGTTGTATCAAATTAACCGAGGTTGTATCAACCGTACAATTATTGTACGGTTGATACAACCTCGGTTAATTTTTGTTACCATGTTTTTAAATTTGCACTGTTACAGTAGTCATACACAAAACAACTTGCATCCAATTTATGTTTTCAAACTTGTGCAAAACCGATTTATACCTAAGGCAACATTCGTTAAACGAGTATTGAAGGACGTATGAAATTGTGATCAAACGCATAGAAAATAGAACACTTCGTTGGATGCTAACCGTGGTGAATATTGTAACATTCAATTTACTTGTTATTCCATTCTATCAGTTTTAATTGTCAACGAAAGAGGAGTGTGGCCATCGGGTAAACAGAAGGCTGACCTCAATTCGAACAAGTGTGCAAAATTTATGTCAAAGTCGACACAACTTCATGCGATAATATTAAGGTTTTTGTTCTTGTGAATTTCGCAGATCAGATTCTGATATTAATCGAGCTGTGAGCATTTACGGATTGAGTCATGGAAGGTGGCAAAGGGGTTAGTGGAGTGCCTGTCGGAGGTTCTCTTCGTCCTACGGCTGCAGGTAATTGCTCGTGGTGTATAGAAAAGCCAACTTGAAGTACAAATTTTAGAATTTGATCAGGGCAGATTGAAAATACCGGTTTCAATTTCAGTGATTCTCATCTGGGGAACTTAAATGGCACTTCGTGTTTATGTTTTAATAAAACGGGTTTGAACAATAGTACTTACTTAACGTTTACATTCATAATATTGAAAAGTTCACTTTTGTTTTATAGAACTTGAATTCACCACGGATGTTATTCTTTTTTCGATCTCATTGATCATTGTGCTTATCCTTTTGGCTCATCTACTCCTGAAGCACACAACCATACCTGCCCGATTCCCCACCATCCTGATGATTGGGTGGGTAGCTGGGAAGTTAGTTGAAATGAGACAACTTGGCCCTCGAACTGGAGTTATAGCAGAGTTGTTTCCGGATTCCATAATACATTTCAGTATACCGATTATATACTACATTACCACGCTAAATGTTGATTACCACACGTTTTCGAGGAGTATGGGGCAGGTGTGTAATTATAAACATTTAAATCACTCTTGTTAGTAGTGACAAATGTGGCCTACACTTGTTGGGTAGGTCACTGCATGTATAAAATTGGTTGCTGCTCATTCTTCTGATTTTGTTTTCTCCGTAGATTCTAGGAGTTTCGCTCCCGGCTTTTCTCATTCACTGTTTCCTCGTGACTGGAGTTGCATATCCGATTATGTTCGAACGACTGAAATGGGAGTGGCTACCTGTTTTCGTCTTCGTTTCGACATTGTCGTCTGCTCAAGTCGACAATACCATTGAACATTTGAAAAAAGTGCATGGTAAGATATGGCATCCTAAGATGTGGGTCTTCATCCTTTTAGAATCAACACTATTTTGACTTTTGTAAACGGTGGATTTGTATAAGATTATAGAATTGTAATCATACATAATAATGTTTTACAAAATTCAATGTCGATTCCTTGAATCCTTACAAAAAATCATTGGATACGTACATTTATACTTGAGATTTTCTTCACGGTTCATCTGCTCTAATCTAATATATCGCAATTCTGACTTCACAATCGTGTTCAGCGTTCAAAATCTATAAACTGAGGTGTTACTCGGCAAAAAATGGACACCTACTTACGTACCTACCTATCCAAATACTCTTCCTATTCCAATTCCCCCCTCTCCCTCCACGCCAAATTTTACTTTGCGGAAAACTACTCCTGTTTTACTTATTCGTACGAATACCTACTGTTTCGAAAATTCGCTCGTACGACCATGCTGCATGACTGGTTATTAATTGAGATAGTATCTAATTATTCTTTCTAGGACAGTTGAGGCAGCTGCATCTACTTCTGCAAGGAGAAAAAGTTGTGTCTGTTGTGGCAATGGCTTACATTATTCCTGTACTTTTCAAATTCTATAACCCATTGAATTTAGACCAACCTAGAGGTAAGAGATGCGCTAGTTTTAATTCACAATGTGTAAGATTTTTCAACACTGTTATTGTCCACTCAGTCTTGTGTAAGTAAATGTAAGCATAAAAGTTGTACTTACATATTACTTACAACTGGTAGACAGACGGGACAGATAGACAGTATTTATACAGTATAAATACTCACCTGTCTACCAGCCTGCACCCAAATCTTTGTATTTGGATGAAAGGAAATGAGTGGAAATCCCTCTGATCTAATGGCATCTCAAATGTGGCATCGATGAACATCAGATGGCTTTAAGCATTTTATAATGAACAGAGCAATTATTGTAACGTCTGTAACTACTCGCAATTAGTATTATAGTAACGTCTGTGAATGCGAAAAATCTTACCCCGTTTTATAAATCCCTGGAAATTACCTTGACTCCGTTTTAGTTCTTTGGCCCTTCAGACCGATGCCCCTAGGAACCTCTTCGTAAGAATTTATTATATTCTTGGTTGAACACCTTTCTTCTTTGTCCTTATGGTGATGAGCAAGTTTGGTCAGCTCCGCCTCGAGAGAGGAAACTTACTGCATACAGCGAATTTGAAGTAGGAATTTGTACTTAAGCCGACAAAACCTTCACGTGTTAATTGAGGATGTTGACTTTCGTCTCAATCCTGCAAGGTTCTGTGCAGTGTAGGTAGTTGATCTCCATCCTCAGCTTCTCTCCACCCATCCTCGTCTCTTCCCCACGATCATACCTAGTCCGAACTCATCCATTGCTTTGGAGATGGCTCCCTTGATTGGCAGCAGGGCGGTCAGCATCCAGGACTCAGAGCATACACCCATCGCACCTGAATGAGCCCGAACCTCTGCAATTTTCATGGTTCGCATGCAAGCCATGGCTTATCGCAAATCTCGCCACCTTCCGTCTTCCCTCAACTAATCTCGCCACTCAATAGGATCCCCTATTCCCCTCCAATGCTTGGGCTTATCGTAAGAGGCTGATATCAGAATTCAACTGTTAAGTAATTAAGAATTTATCTACACTTAATGTTTATATGTTATTATATAGGTAATGATAATCTTGCTTCATTTAGAAGATCAGAAATGTCGTTATGAAATGAACAATTTTATAATATAATTACCTATATCATATTGTGAAGTTCCATGTACTGATGTGACAAAACTTTGCAGCCCACTGACTTGCCAGACTTTTTTACATCGACACTGTCCTATCAAATAATCAATGTGCCGAAATCAAGTTCATTTTTCAGGAAAGCATGTAGTCTCATACCTTGGATGGCTGTGGTTCTGTGCTGTACCCTCAGTATTCACAGGCTTGGTCTACCGTTATTTGCTCAATTTGGCGTATAATGAAATTATTGCGCAAGCAGCTTTATCCTTGACTACTATCGTTTTTTGCTACTGGTTCGCCGAATTTCTTGGTGAGGAACAAGGCGTAGGTACTGTCACGCAGCCAAAGCAATGAACGTTGTATTGTTCTTCATGTTCATTTTTCATCTTATTCGTCTAGTATTTTTATAATTTTGAATTTTCAGGTGGTTGCGGCGCATTGGGTGTAGTTTGTTTCGGAATCGCCACCGGTTGTTCAAAATTGAAATTCAGCAGTGATGCCGAGAAATTTTTCGGATTCTTTTGGACAACCATGCGTTTTTTCTTCGCAAACTTTGTTTATTTGCTAGCGGGATTTTTATTAGGGGCTCAATCTCAGATCACCAAACCTTCAGATTTAGGGTTCATACTGGTATTCTACGGGTTGTGCCTTATAGCCAGGTAAGTATAGTTCAACCGCACAGAGCCAAGGCTTAAGGTTATAGACACCCTTGTGATGAGTAAGATACATATCTACGAATCTTCCCAGCTTCTTCACACATCTGTGGATATTTAGCTGTACGTAAAATTTGGTTTTGTAGAACGATTGCCCTAATCACGATGGGGTTGATCTACATTGCAAGAGGTGGTTGGGTAGCCTGGAAACATTATGTTGTGGCACTCTGGGGCGTATATAAAGGATCTCCTAATTTGATCCTTGCCTGTTATATCTTTGTGGTGTTACGCTATCCTCATGGGTATGAGGTGAGTACCTGTAACGAAGCGAAAGTGGTAGATGAAATCATGTTCACATAATACTGTAGTATAATGAGGTTGGCTTGAAGGAAGGCAATTAAAAGTGAAAAGTTCAATTTGGCTATGAAATTACACAACCTCACCTTACCTTACTGGTACCTCACCTTACAGATGCCGTATCTTGAGATAATAGATTGTACCGTGTCTCTTCCAGATACTTGCATACATTACTTGCACCGTTTTGATGTCGCTTTTCGTTAATGTGATAGCTCTTCCCCAATTACTCAGAGCAATCGGGATGTACGATTTATCTCAATCCAGAATACTCAATATGGATGCAGCCGTTATTTTGGTGAACCATTGTAGAGAAAAGTAGGTGATTATTTTATTACGAATATTACGTACATAATTAATTCTTTATATCCGATGAAAAACCCACCTTACTGAGGACAAAATAATTATTTTATACAGTATATTTTTGTTTTGTTTCAGAACTATTATGTCCTTAAAAATGGATCGAGTCATAGCTGATGCTAACTGGTTAGTTGTGGATCAAACCACTAAGTTGCCGCATCCATATAGTCGAATCCTTGCGGTTTGTTCTATACCTATATAATTATTTCATAGATTTCTCTATTCACAATTCGACAATTTGTATTCGTCCAACTTAATGACTACCTATGGTATTTCTGTAGGACATAGAAGCCAGTGGAAATGACCAAAATGGGCACTCGAGGGTCATAACTTGCACAGAATGTAACGCCGAAAGTGTAGCTCCCTTAACGAAAAAAGAGCTGATTGATGTCACTTTGGAAGCCAAACATAGAATTCTCAAAGCTCAAATGGTGAAGAATCCTACAGTTTACATCATAGATACTATGGGCCCTGGGTTATCTGGAACGTCAAAATCTGTAGGGCAACACCAAACACGCATTGTTCGCAGTACCTATATCAAATCCAGTAGGTACTTCGGAGTGGCTGATGTAATTACACATATTTGCCAAAATAGTAACGTAATCAGTGCTTTTGGTGTGTCGAGGCCCTAATAGTACAATTGAACATTTTGAGGGCTAATTCCACTGTTTTCAGATGTCGTTCTGGAAGCAGAGTGAGAACGGGACGTTATCTGGTCATGGGTATCGTTTTCTGGTTAACTTGGTGGAAATGGCTTCCGTCAGAGACGACCCCCTTTTGTCCTTCAAGGATTTGAAAAATCAAAGGGAAGGCTCGTTGGCTCTGAGGAGGTTGAAAGCTTTCTTCGGTTTTCTTTACACCATCACGTCGACTACCCACCGCTTCATTCCTACCAATTGGTACATAAGAAAATTGTTGTTTGGAATAACATAACACGTGGAATATAATTATAAATTAATAATATGTATACCTAGATTAGATTTAGCAGGGACTCAGGATGGGACCGATCCCCATCCGCCGCACTGAAACCTGGGCTTATTGTGCGGCACGTTGCTCTGTAGGATGATCCTATAAGCTACGTCCAGTCCACTCCCTGCACCAGACTGATGAGGAAAATTCTGCACAAAGGATTTCCCGTGTATATTCCGATTCTGTGCAGATGTTTCCGGTAGCACCCATGCCCCATCAGCATCCCCACCAGCTAATCCACCTGGATTCTCATTTTTCTCCTTGGCAGCTTCAGTGCTTCTTCTCCTACAAGGTATTGTCAGCTGCCATTGTCAGCTTCCCGAAACTTTGTGCTTGGATGTCTTCCCAGTGCCTTCTATGTTTTACCCTCACCCATTCACCCAAGGCGGATCCGTCCGAGCATTTTGCTATGCCCAAGAGTGGCTCTGATCCCCCTGATCTTGCCATGCTATCTGCTCGGTCATTGCTCTCCACCCCTGTGTTACCGACATCAGGGTGACTTTGTTCTCTGCTCACTGGTACCTAGTTCAGCGCTTACCTGCTCTCTTTTACCAGTCTTAACCAGGTCTCAGTGCTGCCTGGCTGTCCGAGAGTATGAATACTTTCCTTCCTCTGATTCTCCTCCTCCTCTCATTCTCCAATCACATTTAGTTCCGCCTGGTATTAAGCATTGTGCATAGTCGTCCACTGAACCATTTTCCCGAATATAGGGACGGGATAGTTTTCTTGAGATCAGATAATACCCCCGTTCCTTGGCTTTGCCGCTTATTATTGGACTCTTGAGACAACAAGTTCCAGTCATGCAACATTATCTAATGAGCAAATGTTTTTAGTAAAAAATAAACTAGTGAGTAGGCCGTAATTCAAGTTTATTACATCCATAATGTACTAGTATTCTTGATCGAATTTTCAGGCCAAATCTAGGATACATCGCGATTAACCTTGCGTTTGTTCACTGGTTTATTGACAGTAAGTAGGTACATGAACATCTTACTTTTCAGGTTAAGAGCTTTGTGCTTCCGCATTTGCACGTCGAGGGCGTTCCAAATAATGATGGCGTGCCTGTGCCTTATAGATCTCGTTTTACTGATTAACTTCCTCATAATTTACTACTTTGAACGCGACGATGAAGTGAAAGCCGGGAGAATGTTGAGGAATCAAATCTATCAAATATGTGACTTCATATTCTTCTCTATATTTTTCCTCGAGTTTGTGATGTCGGTAAGTTGTGACTTGGCAGGTGCAGACTGTGGAAAAACAATTAGGACTGAGTATTAAAGATTATTATTTTATAAATGGGAATTAATGAGTTGGACTTACTAATTGTAACGTTGCCATGTATTTGCCGCTTGTAGCTATAAATTTCGACAGAATTAATCTCCCTTCTAATAATTTCTTTGGACTATCATTTCTAGCTGCTCGGTGTCGGGGTAGTGCAATATTTCCAGTCGAACGTCAACAAAATTGAATTCGCTACCGGTGTCATCATCAGACCAACGGAGATGGGGATGATCCTGGATTCTTTCTACAGGCACGGCATACGCAATTTGATGGATGTTGATAGATGTATAATATTAACCAAATCTCTTCTGCTTCTTCGATTCGCTCGAATCTACATTTTCATTGTGGTTAGTAATTTTATATGGAATTCTATATTACCTACTTGGTTCATTCTGAAAAGAACCACTTGATTTAGTCCTGTACAAATGGCCTCAAAAGCCAACTTCTACCACAGTTGTCGACATGATGGCAGTGAAAACATTAGGATAGCGGTTGAGGTCTCCTGTTCGAATCCGAGCACCCTTCGACCGAAATATTCGGCACAAAGTCTGATTCTCGTCTCTGGAGGGTTCTCGACAGTCCTCACCTGAAATGGCTTTTTACTTCATTTCACATTCACAGAATCTAAATTTATTGGATTGACAGGCTGGGTCGCTTTTGGAGGTACCCACCTCACGCAGATAAATGCAACAAATACTGGATGGTATTCTGGTTTGTTGAATCTACAATATAACTTGTGTATGATATTATTCATGAAGGTACTATCGTAATATAATTTTTTAAATAATTATCATGTTCCAAATTGTAGTATGAGTGTGGATTCCATTCTGATTCGATGAAATTTTCATAACAGGCTCTCATCCCTAAACTGCTAAACGTCGTTGACAGGAAAATGGACGATGACCTCATCAAAGCCTACGATATTGGCAAAGCCTATATGATAGCTCTGGACAAAGTGATAAAGTTTTTAGGGTACATCGTGGACAACGAAATCGTATTCACTTACCTGATCGAGTACATGGAGAACGAACGCCGAGTCGTTACAAAGGAACTCGGTAACGATTAAGACCCATACCTAATCAATTTGTATGATTTTGATTTAATTTAGTGGTTTTAGCCTACACGAAATTTGAACATTTAGCCCACCAGACAAATTTGAAATTCGAAAAATTACGTTGACCACCACGAAAAATGTCAAAGTAGGTAGGTACGCCAAAAGTTCATAATAAGGATAGTTTTAAAAAAATACTTAGGAAGACATAATATGCCTTTTACTCATATATGGGTATATATATCGGGAGTATACGGGTATCATACGGGATATACTGTTCATTCAACTAAAAGGGTCGAGTTGCTCTCCATATCCACGAGTTTTTCGCAAAACATACTTTTTTGTCTGACCTGAGCTACTTGTTGGATTTTGTGTTGGGCAGGACAGCCCCCAGTCACCCTCAAGACCTGTAAAGAATACAATTCGTTATTTACCTGCAAAAAAAAAAAAAAAACACAGATTCGCGTGGGCAGAGAAAAACAATAAGTCGGATATTACTGAACGCATTATTGCATTATTACTGAAGGTACCTACCAATCGAAACTTCCACGCCCCATTGCTAGTAGCATTCTCTACTTCCACGCCGTAGGCTACACAAAAACATAATATGTTATATTATAACATAACAGTGGGAGTCAACCAAGGAAGGATACTAGATTTTGAGGGTTTACCAAAGGAATGAGAGTTTGGTGTAGACTTGGAAGTTCTCTGTAAAATTCATCTAATCCTATGTCCCAAATTGCGAATGGGATATTTTTCTAGGGTACCTACTCGCTGGGTGTGGGAGTAAATGGTTGTCACAACGACTAAGGTATTTGTAACGCCTTTTCGGTTTTGTTCTTATACTGATTGATGTGTGTGTATTGTGTGCAGGGCTCATACAAAAAGATCGACCAACCATTGCCATCACCATAAAAACCAGGCATGCCGTTCGTCACGTTATCAACACTATGAATGATTGCGTGGTAGACATGAAGGAAGAAGGTCAGTAATAGTTTGGGGACGAAAGTATCAGGGAAGCAATATTGTATTCCCCCTTGTATATTGAAGCCTCTTGTAATTCCCTTATTTCATCTCTGTGGCGGTTAGGCATGCTGGACTGGAGTGAGAATCAGACGCTAAGGATATCCCTCCTCAAAGTGAAGAAAAGAATAAGAACTTTGCTACTGATATCCCCTAGTCCTCCGGACAGTATTATATCGGAGATCCCATGGCTTTATGGAGATCAAGAGACTTACATTTTCTTTTCAGTGAGATATAGAAATGAGATATAGAAAACGATTGCAACTGGTTGTTGGTAGGTACAAGGTAGTGGACTGGGCCCAGAGCCTATGGGCAACGTCCAGCCAAAGTTTCAGTGCAGTGGATGGGAATCGGTCCCATCCCGAGTTCCTGCAATATTGCGATCTTCGTTTGACAATAATTGTCAAACGAATTATTCAGGATGTCATCTTTAATAGACTTGAACAACTACGTAATCGCTTCATAAAGCGTCTAAAGCAGAAGGTGATCTGCTGTCTCCTCGGGAGACTCAGAATTCATTTCCGTCATTTTTCCAAGGCTTCTAATTGCCTCATGTTATCCTAATGCTAACAAATTCTATGACTCTTTGGAGACTGGTATAGCAGCTGGTATGACGTATATCCAAATCCCAGCACAGCTCGTCCTAACATGATGCCATGAAACAACGGAAGCCTTGAGTGAAATGATGGAAACGAAATCTGATTCTCCTGAGGTGGCAACAGATCAGCACCTAGAGTCGTAGAATTTCGGCCGACAGGATTTGTCTAATGCCATATATTCCAATCACAGCCTCCAAAGGTTTTGATGGGCAAATCCATACCTCTCGTAATACGGACAGTGACTAGTTTTCGTAATGAAATATTCCTAGAGGTTTCTTCTTTTTTCCAAGGAACATGCCATGCTCTCGAGTTACGCTACAGGCGATGTTATAATTTATAACGGTGATGAACCTTACGGCCTATTTATTCTGGTTAGCGGCCTTGTCCATACGTTCTACAATCCCTCTGACCCAACTACATTCGTAAGTTCTACAGCCATTTGGATTTGTACGATCATTACCCAACCGAGTTTAATGTACTGCAATCAACCAGAACCAACCTTCCTAGAACTCGGCCAATCCCAATCTTCCGCCAAGTATTGGGAATGACACTCCTGTAACATTACCAATCATGAGAATTTAAAGAAATGAAAATAATAATTCTATGGTTCATTTCAATGCTACTATTGGGAACTACGTACGTATAAATCAACGAGATCATTCAAAAGATAACATAAGTGATCATAAGTGCCATGAAGGGGTCCCAATATTGTTCTGAAACAAGTTTCACGCCATTTGGTGACATCAGCGATTTGGCCTTGTTTCACTATCTGAATGATGTGAAACGAATGGTATCTATAATCCTAAATAATAATGAATTACCCTTAAATGATCGCAAATATTCAGCTCATTAGCTTAAGCAATCTCCATTCTAACGTAAAAGTGCATTTCCACCTCTCTGGTTCAAATCACAGCTTGCAAAATCGTATGGCGTGCTACCCAACTACGATTTCTTCATGAACCATCTCAAAATTGAAACACCTCAAGAAGAATACATTATTGGAGGAGGGAATGTGATAGGGGAGCTTGGAGTAATCACTGGAAGAAAATATGACATGACAGTAGTTTGTGAGACCTCCGTCCAAGTAAGTCTGTTCAAACAGCTTTTGATCCCAACACCCGAAATCAAAGTAATCATACAACCAGGATGTTGCTTTCAGGTTTATTACATCCCTTGGAAAATTATCCAAGCTGTCGTTCATGATTCGAGCAACTCACCTGTCATAAAGTCGAGGATATGGAAAGCCGTTGCTATAAAAATCGGAGTAAACCTCCTCCCCTATACGCCACGATTCCAGGTACCTACCCACTAACATTCGAATCCACTCCCGAGTCGCTGGAAGACCTCCGAATCTAATAGTATCATGTTGTAGGGTTGGTCTCGGGAAAAACTGCTGCTTTACTTACAAAGAGGGGTCGTGCCAGTGTTGGAAGACGTGACCATGATCAACGTTAATAACGAGATTGTCGAGGATTTATTTATTGTTGAAGGAATGGGGATGGACATGGCAACGAGGTCAATCTTCTGCGGCCCTGTGATGGTTCCTCGAACAATCCAAAAATTGTTGTTACCAGTATGTTCGAATTACAGTGGAAACCGCTTAAGCCTAGTCCACACCAGTAGACGCGTTGCGCGATTTTGGTCTCCGGATGTCTAAAGAACAAACTCGGTATACAGGGCTGTTGCGAGACAAAAGATCACAGTATGGACACAAGGATCAGTGTCTATAGGTCATGACTATGTCTCAAGTCCGTGTGTCGAAACCGTGTCTAGACTGCCTATAGACGATCGCGCAAAATGGTCTTCTAAACTGTGTACAAGGCTTTAACGCGATAGACTTGGTGTACTTAAATTTTATCAGAATACACATTATAATTCGTTGTATAAATTCCATATTTATATCACATCAGCTGTTACCCGAGCGATGCACGGGTCCACATGCATTATCGCTCTCTCAGCTGATGCGACTTCCACCCAATCACTCCCCCGAGGTCTCATGAGGCTGTGTACCAAATTTCAGTGCCCTAGGGTGGACAGAAGAGAATTCAGCTGTATCGCTCACGAAGCTGATCTTACATCCTCCCAATCACTCCCCCCGGGGTCTCATGAGGCTGTGTACCAAATTTCAGTGCCCTATGGTGAAAAGGAGAGAATTCAGCTGTATCGCTCACTGAGCTGATCTTACCTACATCCACCCAGTAACTCCCCGTGGTCTCATAAGGCTATGTACCAAATTTCTGATGAACAGGATGTAAGATGGAACTGTCGCGATGTTTAGTACCTTGGCCAATTTTGCCTGACAGTGGCGCGCTTCGCTCGACTAAGGAAAGCCTCGTTCACGACGTAGGAAGCGGTTGTGTGAAATCTAATATCGACAGAACCATGAAACTGCTAATCACATTGGAGCAATCCCTATCAAAATCAGTTCAGCGGTTTGGCCGTCTATAGAGCACTAAGATACAAGCTTTAGAGTTTTTTTTACGGCTTTCAAGGGATAATAACTTTTTCACTTAGGGGGAGGATAGTGGTTTTAGGAGTATTATCTTATGTGTTCATGTGTAGGATAGGACTTTTTCTTTGGCCAGTGTTTGAATATGGACAGAGTTTGTCAGTTCAACCTGGAAGTAGGGGAAGGCTCCCACTTGACTATCTAACTATGACGAGATGTACGCAACCATGAGCCGGTTTATCAATGGACAGGTAGTTTCATCTAACTTACAGTTAACCTTAGACAAATTTCAATTGGTTAAGGCGTTTGTAAATCCCAATGGAACATCTAGACAGCAGCCGAGAACATTAAATGTAAATAATAAATTTTATTATTTGACCATATGATGAAGAAAACCTCCCAGTTTTCACAGGTAGTGTTGAGTAATTTTTCAGCAACCAGTATTGCAGTAGCAATGAGTACATATTAATTAGTGTTCAAATATAAAAGTGACAGTGGGTCACTTTACATATTAATTAGTGTTCAAATATAAAAGTGACCCACTGTCTTAGGATTTAAACTGAAAGGGAGTACTACTTGGTAATACTTGAAAAGCTTGCTAAATACGGTTTAAATTTAGTATGAACAAGAAGGAGTACTGTTGTGTGAGTAATGTACTAAGAGGAAGTACTGTTTGATGTCTTTACATCAAATCCTTTAGTACTAATCGTGATGACAACTTAGTCATAGTTGTTGAAAGATTAGCATTAACCAATACTGGTTATTTTCAGAATTCACCATTGTGGGACTACCCAACTGACTACGTTACTCGTTTATTGGTTATTCCTTGTACACATGCTTACGTAGAGGATATGATGGGTCCTGAAGGTATTTTCAAGGGAAATTACAAAGACCCTCAGCTCAATGGGAAAGTAGAATTGGACGAAGATGAAGGAGAAGAGGATGAAGGAGAAGAGGAAGAGAGAGATCTGACAGAGGAAGAGCCAGTGTCGAAATGTCAACACAGACAGAAACTCACGCCTGAAATGATTCTCAAACTGAGGAGAAAAAAAAGAGTTAGTGTTGACCTGGTTTCGATATTCAACTGAAATTTTATAAGACTTAAATTGGGAATTATACCCAGGTATCTCCACCCACAATATTACAGCAGGTACCTGGTAATATGCATAATATTATTTATGATGTATTATTCGCATTTTCATTTCTTCAGAACAAGCGTGTTACGTTCTTGGAGTACATTCCAACTTTTACTGGGCCGCTGGAGGGAAACATAGCGTCAACGACATTCATAATAAAGTCAAAGAAAGACAGAGAAGTTAAGACTATGCTGCACAACCGTGTTGTTAATTCGTCCATCAATTACACCCAAGATATAGAAGAAACTGTTAGTTATATTCTTATAAATCAATATGAATTGATTGTACCACTTGGTGGAACCTTGTATTTGAACAAGGTCCTTCCTTGTCTCCTTTTCCGTTTCATAACGTGCTCATGTGAGACAAGTAACCCAAGAGCTTAACAGGGCACTTTCTACAAGGAATTTCGGGTTCCCCAGCTATTTAACGAAGATTGACTGTGCCATGCTCAAACCCGACTTGTAGGATGTTACAAAGCGAATATTTGAATATTGTAGTGCTAGAGATTTGAGTTCTTATGATCGTATTTAAATCGTCATCATTGAAGTGATTTTCCAGAGTGAGATCGGCTCAGCGAAAGATGAAGCCGAAGAAGAAGTGAGCCAGCTTAGCAACAAACCGAAAGCGAAGAAATCTAAGTCATTTAGTTTTGGGGATCGGTTCAGTACCCATTCCCGTACGTCTCAGCTGTCTCGCAAACAGTCTGATGGGCCTAGAAAGATTGAATTGATGGTGCGTTTGGAATTAAGTTGACCAGAACTACTAGTTTGGTTGTAGTGACATGTCATCGGCATGGAAGTTTAAGAATCTTTATTTAATAAATAATAATAATATAATAATTTCGTGCTCAGGGAGAGACGGATATGGTTTCGATCATTAAAAATTTGTATAGATTTATATAGCGCTAAGTCAATTTTATGGAACCTTTTTTCCTCTCACCGTTTTCGTAGATTCATGGTCGAAAAAGCCCTTATAAACCTCAATTTTACGAGGAATTAGCGACCTGACGAGTGTGATCATTTTCAGGTTATTGAGTCTGGATCTGACATTGACGATAGTCTAAACGATAAAGGAATGCAGACATCTCTACTAATGAAACAGCGAGCATTCAAGAAATTTGAGAAAAACATCGGATCCCAAGAGTAAGATTATTCTATACATTAGAACTTGCATGTGAATGTGTAGATATTTTGTTTTCCAAGAGCTGATTTTCATACTGGCTAATCCCTGAGTGAGTACAAACACTAACATAGACTAGAATCTGATTTAATTTGTGTTTGGGGCGGTTTAATGGAACAGTTGTACTAACAACATAATTGTAACGGTGACAATTCCCTGTAGTATTTTAGCGAGTTTGGGTCTTTCCATCAGAATGTACCATGCTTAGTGATGTGCTCATCTAGGCCACTTTGCACATGTTACCTAATGTATCAGTGGTGACGTGATAGCGTAATTGGAAACATTAGGTTACTTCATCATACAACTTACTCATACAAGTGTTTTAATTTTTGTAAATAATTTCAGGATAGACAACAAAAATTTGAATTCTTCCAGTTCTTCAACCTTCGCCTTTCCCAAATTCACTGATTAATTAGTGAGTTATGACATTTTCAATAAATCGTTGTCATTCGTCTTATATTTCGTAATTCTTATTTTGAGTTGTGGACGTCGACCTGTTCAGAAAATAATTAACTGGTATAGTACAGTAAATGACTGGAATCTACATGTTCATGGCAAAACTGCTAAACACTGTCATAACCAAATCATTGTGTAGAAATCTTCAAATGCTCTATGGGAAAGTAATCGATAGTCCCTTTTTACCAGAATCCTCGGTCTGGAAATTAGCCAACCCTTATAATTATATTATTTTGTTTCAACCTCTTCTGTCACGGCTTGGAAATTCAAAATAAATAAAAAGATGTGAATTAATATTCGACGTTTTTAAAACGGTCTAAAAAGTATAAAATAATAATTATTGTTCATGGCCTTTCTACAATTTTGAGGGAGGATCTTTAGGGCTATGGATACATTTGGAATACTTGGAGAGAAAAGCGTGAGGCGCGGCCAGTCAGTGAATAATACAAGTAGACAATCCGGAGGAATTCACAGCTAATTTCAGTGAATTGGAAATAGGATAGGCAATCCATGATTGTTAAGGAATTAAATTACCGTGAATTGGGAAGACAGACAGATACGAAGCGGAGCTAATATAAACGTGGCAAAAAAGAGCATTAAGTAACTGAAAAAAAAAAAATCAAACATAAAACGTGGATTTATTAAGGTTTTAATAAAATATATTTTTATAGTAACTTCTTTTGCGATGGTCCCTGTTTAGTTTGACACATCATTTTACAAATATACGCGTTTAATAACGCTTGTTAAACTGCACAAGATTAATTTAAAGTGTACAAAAATGCTTATTTGTTAAGTAAATTCTCTACTTTGTCTTAGTTAAGTTATTTAAATTGATAATAATGTGCCGTCCAGCCAGTACCAAACGTCATATAGCCTACAAGTATTTATTCAAGTCAGCATTTTCAGATGTGTATCAAACTATGCCAAACACGTTTTACCACTGTGGTGGCTCCAACTATGTAAACGATCAAAATTTGGATTGAACCGAGTACAATTTTTTTTATTGCTGTCAAGGCCTCTGCGCTGACAAGCCAGTGTTTGACCTCGTTTTACTACGAACGATATATTTTGTTGACGCAACCGTACGTAGATGCCTTTATGAGGT
Organism: Stenodema calcarata; assembly: GCA_963920205.1. Classification (NCBI taxonomy): domain Eukaryota; kingdom Metazoa; phylum Arthropoda; class Insecta; order Hemiptera; family Miridae; genus Stenodema; species Stenodema calcarata. Next base: position 20,363,347 of record OY986052.1, on the reverse strand, counting down.
ACTTGGGCTCATACATTCGACATCTGAACGCATCAGAGTTAATTACATTTTTCAGGAGATCTTGGGTTCCCATGGAAGAAGGGTCAAATAATGGGTTAGTAAGGAGAGAAACATGTCAGGTCTTCTAAGGTACCACCATACGAAGATTCAAGAAGCTTGGTGGCTAAAAGGTTATATAGAATCTCCGAAATCTTGAATTCGACAGCGCAAAAACCACCAAGGGACGGATCTGCTCCTCAAACCTTACCCTCTACAAGTTTTCAAACGTGGCACTTCGAGGTCGTTCAAAACTGCAAAGAACTTGCCCCAAATTACTTTTTACGGTTCCGCGGAATGAAGATTGGACCAGCTTTGTTCCCTTCTTCCATGGGCACGTCTTAACCAGTTCTACGAATGCTCCAACTGAGTGACGTGAGTCGAATTTCTAAAGCTTGCCACAGATGAGTATGTGTTACTTCGCTTATGTCTAAATGACGGACAAAAAATCAGGACTAGAGTCTCTCTGTACTTATCAGACATTGCACAATACAGTATGAAGTTGGCAGTGGCGTTGATCTGGACGAGAAGATTGCATATATTGTCTGAAAACATACAAACAAACAAGTTTTGTGAGGACCATGTAGCACTGATATGTGTGATTGAAACAGTATTGAAATATATACCAAGGTATCTAAATATTTTTATAACTGGGCTCCCAAATGAATTGCATGACTTTAATTTCGTCTCACGTTAGTGAGACCTTTGGGATGCCAAATGTAATATGTCCCACGACGGTGGCAGGGGCAGGTAGGTACTTAAGGGCCTGCAGGAAAGTTTTTGTAGGATATCTCAGGCTGTGATTGACTTTGATTTGTCAATCACAGCCTGAGATATCCTGTGATTTTTGAAATAAATTTCTAAACTCACTATATTAATAAGAAAAAGCCCCCTCTTCGTCCGATTTTTTAAATACATGAAATACTATGTCCTGCAGGCCCTTAAAGCTTATTGTTGTGACAATTGAGGCGTTACTCCAAGCTTGTTTCTCACAAATTTTACACCAGCCTCTCTCTTCGTTGCCTCATCCTCAAACCAAACAGATACAATTTTATGGAACAGCTTTACCGAACCAAGCAGAACTGGTTACTTACTAACTGCTAGAAGGAGGTTCTCTTCTGCGGATTGTTGAGGTGGGTGGTAGAACAGCTTGATGGTCAAAACAACTGCGGTTGGTGCTTGGCAAATCAAGAAAAGACACACAACAGACACTAGGGCCATTGTGATTTTGTTTTCTTGCCTTTCCCTGTTGAATTTCCTTGCTGCTCCAACCTACAATAAGGTTTAAGTTAAGAACTGAAAAGTTTAATATGGTTTGCTACAATTGTCAAAAAACATATCTACGATTCTGTTTCCCTCTCTGTAAGTGACTACACGTACCCTCCAGCTTCCTCTGTGTATTTCTTCGTCACTAGAGGACATCCTAACTCGCCGAATAGATCCTTGGACACCCCTTGAATCCTGAAATATCAACAATCAATGTCATCACAATATATCAACCCACCTATCTGCAGTAGTGAAATCAACAGCTAAACAAACCTCGGTCAATGTGTTCCTGTAACGTTGACTTCGTCTCACTGCGTTGATTAGGAACGAGTTAAGTATCAGCAACAATGTAAAGGGAACTACCACAAGGATGAAAGTCCAAAGGTTGTGAAATACAAAGACGTAAGTCGCGTTGTTCTGTAATGGAGTCGGTATTACTCTGGCAGTTGTAACATTGTTGTTGTCCACGAGAACCCCTAAGGAAAGGTATACAACAATTTGACCATGATATTAAACAGACAATAGGACAACAGGGAGGAAATTATTTCCTAATTCAATGATAATTTTGCGTAAACTGATCATAATTTTTCATAGAAGTGAGAAGGTTGATGTTGAAAAGAGAAATTAATGTCATCTGGAAGAAATTTGGCGTTACAGGACTTTTGAAAGTTGAGGTCACCAATTCGCTTCGACACATTACTTCACCAAAAAATGCCAGAGGTGGATACAAGGGGGGTCATCACCCAGCATACCCCAATGGCCATAATATCGTGAGTAGACCTACTCCTTTTGCGAATCTGAGAAGAATGGAATTTACATGTATATTCACTGTATGAATATTCTTTGACAACATTCACTTTGTAGATAAGTACAATTATTTTTACTAGCATAGTTGGAATATTAGGTGAGCGGGAATCGATTTCATCTAGTGTGCACAGTAACTTGACCCAGGTGAGGTCACGTTAGGTTATAAACCTCATGAATCTCCCTCCACCCCCAATCAAAGCCTGGATCCGCCCCTGCAAAATGCAAATATCTTGGAAGGTAAATGTAAACATTTGGCCTCCTGTCCAATTAATAAAATTATAGTATAATAATATAGTAATGACAAAATCTTTTTTCGAGCGATCTTTTTCGTACCAGTCCATTCGAAAGGGGTCGTGGACGTGATCACCAGCGCCATGATGACCACAGAGATCACAACTTTCCTCGCTCTGGACTCAGTACAGAGAACTTTTCCACGCAGCGGGTGACAGACGGCGATGTACCGTTCAAGAGTGAATGAGACGGTCATCCAAATGGACATACTCGCTGTAAACGACATTGTTTTTAGCATGACAATAGAAAAATACAAACAATAATAATTGTGTCGAGCAAATGACACTGGCCAATATACCACAACGACACTATTATGGCGTAGGTACTACAACTTTGACGGTAAAATTGTATAATATACTATTGATGCAGAAACGTTAGTAGGATCTGAGTTACAATATACAGGGTGGCTGGCTGCAGCACTTGATTTTAAGGTCAATCCATGTAGCAGATGGTACAACAAACTACCCTTCATTAAACATTTATTCAGAAAGTTCGACCAAAAACCACGCTAACAAATTTTGCCACGATGTTAAACCTAATGAATCACACAATATTATTATGGTTTTCAAAACATCATTTCTAGCAAATTTCAAAACGAAATACGCTCAAAAATTGCTCGCCCATTCAAGAATTGTTTCGCTTTCAAAAACACCACCCCCAAAAGATTACAGGAAATTTGAACACGATTTATGAGACGTAAACATTAAATTTGTTCATTGTTTCACGATGAAATTCAGATTTTGGAATTGTGAGTGATATTGGAACAGTGACAGTAGTTGTTAGAGTGCAAGAATAAATACAAAATTTTCAAAATCGTACAATTATGCAAACACCACCCTGCATAGCTCTTATAATATTTGTCGTTGAGATGACTAAGGACAGCTTCAATATGTTGAGTTAATTCTACAGGTTGAATGATTGTCTTGATGGATGGTCAATACAAAATTTATCTGTTAATAGGTAATAATTACAGGTGGTTTTTCATGATGTCACTTAGATTGTTAATATTGAAATATTAAAGTAGAAGAGTCAAATAATGTTTACTAACTGCAAGCATCCGTCATCCATATGATGGTACCCCACATTTTCCACATCGGCAGAAAGCTGGGGCTCTTGAAGGCCTCGATGTGCCAGAGGGACAAAACCAGGTTGAAAAACAGGAAAAACAAATCCGCCACCGCCAATGCGATAAGATAAATATTCGTCGAGCTTTTCATCCGTTTCCGAGAGAGAACCAAAATCGTCACCCCGTTCCCGACGAGCCCGATCGTCACAACGATCGGCGTGCAAACGTGCAAAATCCAAAACCGAACGGAGTCCCGGAGCTCGGCCGTCCAGTCATTCTCCATCTTGAGCCACGAAAGTCACCTCAAAATCTCGTTTTTCCCTTTGAAAAATATACAACCTTTGACGGGTGTTTATTAAAGTCCTCTTGCAGCATTGCCGCACCTTTAACCAGCCTTGTCACACATATAGCACTAGACTGATCTATTTTTAGGGCTAGACCAGAATATAATTTCTTCCAACGTGCATCATAATATCCCATTCACCAGTTTTCTAAGGTCCCTCTGAAAGGCGGTCAATTCGACATTAACCCATCGGTGTGTTCAAAATCCACGATTCACAACTATCGCACAGTACTATAATAACGACCGAATAATTTCAGGTGAACACTTTCGGAATTTCAATTGAGGCAAAGTATCGAAATTATCGCACTCATATTTTCCACTAAGGTTGGTAACGGCTTAGTGGCTCATTCACCTCGATATCACTGTACATCATTGAATAGGTGCGTGGGATGGCCTGATGAAGCGTCTATTTACCTTCTAATATTAGCTCGCCTTGCCTTCTGATCCCCATTCACCAGTATGTTTGCTTATTCTAACGCTCTACAACCTAATCACTCTCGATCTAGTAGCTCTTTTTCAACTGCAGAAAACGTAATTAGCCCCTCCCCTCGTCGCTGCTTTTCCCATTCATCCACGTTCATTCTATGATTTTAAAAATGTACAGGTTGAAAATGACAGGTAAAGGTGAAAATAGCAAGTACCAGTAAAAACAGCTCCTCATGAAGACAGCTTTTTTCAATGTTGGAGGGGCTACCTACCTAATTTTTAATCTCCCGCATTCAGACAAACGACAGAGTCGATTCTGGACGAGGCTCGCCCCATTGGTTTTGATCTGACAAGCTGTCTGAATCAAATATTAATTTGCGTTTTGTCAATTCTTTGGGAGTTTTCTGCAAAGCACGCTTTTCTCTATAATATATTATGCTCATTTCGACAAACTTGGGTTTCCACAATTTTCCTTGCAACCTGAGCTGAAATGTCGAAGAACAGGTTCGTTGGTCCTCAGATGGGCTAATGTGACAGTAACGCTCGTCTACGTGTTCGGGTTGAAACTCCTTTCTTTTAAACGACCATACTTTGCCATTACATCAGGCCTTCGTGAGGATACTGATTCAGTAGGTCGAGGGGAAGTGAAAGATGAAAGGCAAAGGGGATAGGGATATCCCAAGTGGTAAAAAATAACAACTGAAATCAACAAACGATAACGTTTTAACAAAACTGCCTTCTTAAAGAAAATGTGAGGAAGGGGAACATTCAGAGATGATACTAACATGGGTCACCACAACCCACACTGTGATGTTGGTTTGGGAAACGAACACTCGAATACTCAGCTCATGAAAAATACTGTATTTTTACAGAAAACGAATGATCACTTCAAAACATTATGGCATAGTGAAAAATCAGAACGAACTAAAACGTTAAGAATTAATGTTCAAGCCTACATTGGGGATGGAACATATATGAATTTAACAGGACACTGCTGAGTCAAATAAATGAAACCATAAAGATGCCGAAGTAATACATAGGAAAATTCCTAAAATATCAATGAATTGTTATTGACAAAACTTGAAAGGTTTATCCAAATTGAGACTTCCTCGAATATTGTGTGATGTTTCATTGTTCTTGAGAACAATTCAAAGGATGAAGGAACACTACATAGAATGAAAATAACAGCTACGCATTGTCATCCACCTACAACAGTGGACCTACATCCAACTACACAATGCGTGTTAATTTCCTGGGACTGACTTACGAAATCTTTCAACCTGAAGTTAAAAGGTCTAGGCACTCATTTTGGTCAAGTAAAACTATTGGGTAGATCATAGGGATAGTTTTAAATAAAACTATGAGACCTACATTGTTTTACAGCAGGTAGGAGTGCCTTTGAGAAATTGAATCATATTCAAATGTTATTTGTAAAAAAAGTATATTTTACTTGGAAAAGGATAACTGGCAGGAGAGGAAGAATGAAGAGGAAGAATTGTAGAGTACTTAGTGTAGAAACTTAAAGTAACTTCATCAAAATGAGCGTTCTACTGAGATCAAGGGACGCCCTGCCGGTTGCCGCCTGCTTGCCTTCGGAGGAGAACGTAGATTTTTTCCTTGATCCATTCTTTGTTAAAAGGGGCATAGCTGTTAGTCCCTTTTTGGTACCTGCAGGTAATTAACCGGGTTTCATAAATTATTACTTGGACAGCTATTATTAAAGGCACCTGTGAATAAATTATTAGAAAAACAGCCCAGTCGGAAAAATTCTAGTAGTGAATGTTTCCTTTCAAGGTAACTGACTAGGGCTATTTTGACATCATAAGGCTACGTTGAGATCTGAGGGGGGAAAATAGGAATTAGTAAAGTGGAAAGAACTGCCAGTGAACATTATTAATAGTGCCAAATGCTTCAATGGATTCTGATGAAGTCCTTTGGAGAAGAAAATTCAACTAAATTGAAACATTAATGATAATTAATTGACCAGTAAAATAAGGAAAGGACCTCGAAGTGACCTGAGGAAAGCTGGAAATCGTTCTAAAACCTCTAATAGTCTTGAAAACGAGTAATGTGAGTTTCTACTCCTCTAGGGGGGGTGAAAACTTAACTTTTGTTGTCCTGAAAACGTCGAAATTGTCGGACATTTTCTAGTTTTTCGCTTATAACTCCTAAACAACGTATTCTAGCAAAAACCTTACCAAGAGATAAATTGAAGAAGATTAAAATTTAATCTTATTATTTAATACTGCGTCGATTGACCCTTCCCAACTTTAAAATTGGACCAATTTGTAGAGTATTAATCGACGGCAGCTTTTCCCATATTGGCTAAAATGTACCATTTGACGACTTTACGTCAACTGCGGCATCAAACGTACTGGTCCTATCAAAACACTCTTGGAATCAAGGTTGACCACTTTAGAGAAAACCCTTGTTGAAGGACAGAGTTTAGCTGATATCAAGATTTGGCATCACCGTTTAAAAATGTTTCTGTTTTCATATTTGGTTAGATTAGATCAAAAACTTGGTGCACATTGATGAGTAAAAATTAATCTTGCTTAGAAGGCTCAGACATGGATAAAATAATCTATTCAGCCTATCAACCTGTGTTCAATAAAATTTTCCAAACGGGCTTGGCGATAAAACAACTTACACAAGACACGACAAATCGGCGAGCTGGTCGATGAAATCGAACAACTGACAAATATCGTAGGTGATGGCAGGAGTATTCGGGTTCATACGTTTCAGATGTTCTTCGTATATTTTACATATTCCTGAAAAATACAGAAATTCTATTTAAGACAATGATGGTGTCAATAAGGAGGGGACAACTCCCACTAATTATAATTAGTAATTACTAATGAATACATATCGATACCCCACTAGCGACTGTCCGGCTGGGGAAAACCGCTCACCTGCCACCCGGCTGCCAAGAACCGTTATAATATTTGGTACCTAGCCGTTAGATGACTGTGTGAATGTAAATAAGTGCCCATAATGATGGATTCAAGTATTAAAGCGTGAATAAAAACTCTGCAAATTCTTGATACAGCGGTTTATTATCATCTTTGTGCTGATCACCATTCTTTCTATATAACTAAATGTTAGATTAATAATTAATGCTAATTCAATTATTAATTATTAATAATTTTATCAAGTAGTGAAAAAGAAGTGTATAGAAGTGGGTTATAATATGATACACATTATGTATACTGATCCGTATGTGTATAAATTCATTGTAACACTTTGAGAGGTGCTTTGTACAGTCATACAGTTTCACCCACATATTCTTCATGTAAAATGGCAATAAAAAAATAAAAGAAACTAAAAGCAACAGCAACAGAAAATTAAACAACGCCAGCACCAGCAGTTGACCGCATTCAACGTGCATAATATTTCAGTGAAAAACTGAAAGAAAGTTAAAAGGTGGCACTTACCTTCCATGCATTCGTTCACAGTTTCATAGTCGGAATAAGTTCTGGTTTCCGGCTTTGCACTAGGTTGAATCAACATTATAGTATGTGCCTGGAATAAATAAAACAAATTGAACAGAAAGAACAATAGCTGAGGGATCTCATGGCATGTGTGAAGCTTTTTGATTTAGGAACCTTCTGTACATAGGGTAAAGGCACCAATTGCTAACACTACACCAATTACTGACACTTGCTCCTTCTACCTTGAAAAATAAGCGTTCCAGGCCACCTAGATATTTGAAATTAACGCCACACTAATCTGCCACAGAATCCCACCAAAATCAAGCTAGGATTGGCTGATAAGGAGTGTGGGAATGAAGCGTTATCATCAGTCTACCTGCGGCTGGCGAATCATTACACTTTTTGCTAAGGAGGTGAGTCACTATTTTGCCCAGTATAACCATTTCTTCTTTGTTTCCACATTTGAATTCTTGTTTACCGCTCCAATGCTGATGTTAGATAATAAGAATACAATATTCCAACGTAAATTCCCAATAAAACTACAAGTATATCGTTTCAGGATGTTAGGATTCGGGTATCCAAAAACATGCCATTCCCCAATTACACCCGTGTTAGTAACTGGGCGTTTCATAAAACTTTGATTCCAATGCCTAATAAGGTAGTTTTTTAACGTTGAGTACAATGGTGCTATCCGTTTTTTGATTAAAGGAAGGGATCCAATTCCTAACATGGGTGTTAGTAACTGGTTTTGAGAGTGTCAGTAATTGGGATGCTCGCACACTAGATACAATGACCATAGCACGTTACCGACACCCCTGTACCACGTATTTTTGCTCTTTCTTTGTAAGAAATAATCTCGAATTTATGCGTTTACTTTTCAGATAAGATCAAATGGCATAAGTATAGAAAGGGATTAATTCGTCATTTTGACATATCTAATGTGCAGAATGGAAAGGACGGAAATTGGCCTAACAGAAGGACTTTGAATTGTAAGGATCGGTCAATAATGGAGAAATTGATGAAAAACACAAAATCTTCCTTAAGTAAAGTGTCAGTAATGGGTTCCTTTACCCTAAATGAACCATGAACCATCGATCACAACAATGAAGTTTGGTGAGATGAGATTTTGGCCTACTGAACCGATGAATACCTACCATGTTACACTTGTACCGTTTTACAGGCAGGCACCAACAGCCCTTGGATACGATCTATCACGCCCGAAGGGGTAAGCTTATAGTGTTTTCAGTAGGTAACTTTACACATATTACTAGTACTTTATAGGTATTTCACTGGTAATGGTACTTGTGGCGTACAAACCATTCTGACAGAGTCGGTGAGAAGTTCTGTTTGGTAACCGCGGAGTAGACCCAAAATCGAAAATTCGATAGAAGATGATGATCTGTCAAGGGTAAAGTGACTTCTGGTAAGAAAATAATAAAAAGATCGTCGAAAATCGGCTATCAAACACAAAACTAATCACGAGTTGCCAAAACGGAACAAGAGTTGAGAGTTGAAAGAGTTGAAATTATGGAGACTCTAGTGAAATTATAGAGAGATTGATAATTATTAATCTCTAATTGTGTTGCCTTCGGCTTTCCGTGGCAGACAGTACACGTTTCTTTTTGCTGTGACAGAGCGCTCTGTTGAACGAATATACAACTAGAACGCGATATCAACCTCTCGTGTATGTCTTTTGTAATCAAAACACATTTTTGTAAGGATTTACATAACATTCAATAAGTGGTGAAGTACATTAGATTTCAACATGAATTGCAAAATTCAGCGACCATCCAGAACACTTATATCAAGTTAGTTTGATGATCTCCCATTACTACCGACTTGTTCAGTTGCTCAAGCAATTATGTTCATGTTGCTCATATGTTCATCTCAGTGGGTGCCACATACTAGGTAGTCAACGTTTGAGAAGATCCTCCGATATTCGAAGAGAACAAGAGTTACAGTTGTCCTCCAATGATGAAATTCAGATTGTAAGCTCGTACCAGCCGAGGATCATCCTTCATCGATCGAGTATCGGAGGATCGTCTCAAATGTTGAATTCAGGAAGACAGGAAAACCTCTCACAGGGTATGCCGACGCATCGCGATGTTAGGGATCATGTTCAAATGACGTCCGCTCCGAAGGGATGCAAGTAAATTAATCAAATAGATTGTTAATCGGTTTTTCGAATACATCAGGATTTTGAAATTTGGATTCGCCTTCAACCATGTCTTCGCCATGGGTCTTCTACTTTCATACTTGATGAAGGTACTTATAAATATCGGTTCTACGGTTCTCGTATTCACACCTTCAATGTATAACAACATTAAATTTTTCTCCCTTACTGGGAAAAAAATCTGATTATGGATAGGTATGTCCGTTAGCTGTATTACCGTCTGACGTCATAGGCTCTTACAGCATAGGCTTTGACGTACTAGTTGGCCTTCTGCCAGCCGTCTGACGTCATACGCTCGCTCGTGCGTCATAGGTGCGTCTGACGTAGTGGCCCGCCTGTCGCTTGTGTTCTGACGTGATCTGAGGGAAAGGGTGAATCAAGGAAACAAATTTTTCCCGTTTCAGTTTATGTGCCAAAGCAAAGACATGAAAATGTCAAAAGAATGTCAACTCCATCCTGTTGTTGATACAGTCAAGAATTAAATGCTTGCATACGAGTCTGCAACACATTGGGACATTTTATGTCTAAAGAAGTGATTCAAGAACCTTCGAACAATGCTACATCACCTACCCCAGTAGCGTAGTTGTTATACTTAATTGTAGGGTTCATCATAAATTATGAAGCTTGCATTCGTATAGACAACGTTTTTCGAGTTATGTGCCAGAGTAAAGACATAAAATGTCAAATACAGCTTAATTGAGTGAATACCATAGAAATTAGCTCTAGGAGCCATTCTGGGGTATCACATAAATGTTGTAATTACCCTCAGCCATAAGACATATCCATGTCAAAAGTGGGATTTCGGCAAGTACCCAAAATATTTGAGCTTCAGTATGACTTGGTAGTGGGAAAATTTCGACCATAATGAGTTTGATTAGACTCCAGTTGTTCTGGTCCAGTCCGGTGGACGTTTTCTTTTCAGTCTTCTATGGTTTCTCGTGCAAATTCATTGATGAATGGAGGCTGATGTAGCTCTTTTTCACAGTGTCGCTCGCCAGTGGGGCATCGAAATCTGCATGCAAAATATTACCACGCACGTAGCATGGTGCAGATGCAACTTTGAAATGACTTGACTGTTAGATGCTGAGCCCCAGAGCTCACAACCACCATCAGACTGGTCTGATGAGTGTCATGTAGATGAGACGCTTTAAATAAGGTGGTAAGTTCGATGTGCTTATTTAGCTGGAATTTCAATCAACTGAGACGACGTCGTAAACTTTCCAGCAGTGCAGTAATATGTGAGGTGGGCCTTACATGGGTGTAAGTTTGGAGTCCAATATCATTCCCAGCACTTCACTTGCAGTGCCTGCGGTATCACAGCATTGTGAAGAAAGACTAGCGCATTGGAAACATTTAGTTTGTTTGTGAATTTGACGGTCACAGATTAATGTGGACTTAATTTCCCTCTTTATTGTGAACACCAGCACTCAATTGAGTACGACAGCATATTGAGTAACTATAATAGTACGACAGCATATTGAGTAACTACAATAATTGTACTCAACATTAATTATCATTGTTGAATCTGCTGCTCTGTTTACTGACATGTCCCTTTGTACAGTTTTGCTACATCATCCGTAAATTGAGCAGTTGTCACGTTGGGAGAGTGTGGAAAGTCAGAGGTATAGATCAGCTCTGGACTCGGGTATGGAGGAATGACACTCCCTTGGGGGACACCGATCCCCGATTCGACTCCTCTCAACCTATACATCTGAATTAATTATACTCTCTGTCCACTGTTGTGTAGTTTGGCCTCATGTAGTTTAGCCTCATAATTTCAATAATCTTAAGGCTACTCAAGATCAGCAACATCAGGGATTATTGCGAAAACAAGAAGAAAAATAACAGTTATTTTTCTTACTTTTAATTCTTACTTATTTTTCTTAACAGTTACTGTTCTTCACTATCAAAAGTCACACACGATTTAAAAAAATTGTAACTGTGTGTCAGTAGAATGTACTATAGAGAAATATGATCTGGCGTTCAAATTAACGATTGCCCCTGCGAGCTTTCGGCGACAAAACGCTGCAATAGCCACAAACGTTGGTTGGTAGAACCCTGTGGAATTATTTAAAAATTGATGCAGTGCAGAACGTTTTACCTTGGGAAGGAATAAGGGGTAGAGGAGGGATGTTCGCGTGCCAAAACTCTTCGCTGTGTTTCGCTTTAACCCCCTCCCCTCACCTTCACAACACTCTCACTCTCCTGCTCGCCGCTGCCACTTTAATCGCCATATCGCATGCACGCGTGTCACTCCGACCAGCTCTACAATTTCGGTTTATATTTCTACGAATGCATACTGTCGGATAATACATTCATATTTTCTATTTCCCAATGCCCCCAAGAGGCATCTAGAGTGTATAGCAGTACATTATCCCGTGTCTTATCACATAGACCCTACAGCACAATGCATGAATACCTGTAACTGTCAAAGTGATGAGTTATATCTTCTTACACGGGGTGTATCGAGGATGAAGTGGCAACATGACCTCACTGATTTTCCCTGATTTCCCAGGAGACACAAACAAACTGATTTCTAGCCTTATAAATATAATAAAAGGTATTTTGATGGCTGTAATGACTATCTACAAGGTTCACGTAAAATTCTGCTAAAATTACATAACACTCAATTTTCAGCTGAGATAGGCCAAGTTGTTTGAAATATCATTTGTTTGTAGTTTCATATCCCTACTGCATCAATCTGAAAATAAAATAAAATTTAAAATGACAAGAGTATCTATAATTCATTTGAAGAAAAAACAAATCCAGTCATGCAGCATAGCTATAAGAGCTATTAGTGGTTTTATGTAAAATGTCTTTACTTGTTTTATGACCTGTCTCCTTTTTTCGTCGAGTACAACCCAGTTTATAGATTTTTCAACGCTGAACACGATGGTGAAGTCAGAATTGCGATATCTCATTCCGTTATCAGAGTGGAGCAGATGAACCGTGAAAAACATCTGAAGTAACGCCTTTGTCGCTAACTACACGTTTTTTTTTTTTAATTTTTATTTCTTGAACTGTTATTGCGGCTTAAAGAGAAACCTGTTAGCATTTTGAGTACACTAGACTTGAAGAAAATTTAATGCTGATTTCAAAACTGGGATGGAAAGTTGAAAAACAATGTGGGAAAGCAGATAAAATTGAAGTTTCCAATGAAAAACGCGGTTGTCTCGAAATAACCTTTGAAAGGGCACATCTGTGGAACGGAATGAGATGGAAACATGCGGTTGGTGGCGTTTAACTACATTTTTGATCTGGTTTCTCCACCTTGCGTATTGTCATCTGCTTGCGCTACACTCTGTATAGAACCACCTCTACTCTATCGCCAAAAAATGAGGTATAACATGTTGCCACTTCACCCTCGATGATTCATTTGATCGTACTTGACTAATGAAACGTTGGCTATTTCAGAAAGTTTGTTGGTCCATCAAGAGATCTCTGATCGATCTGAAGCAGCTTCTTTCTGACTGTCAACCATTGCAGCTCTCTTAGCACAACGAAAAATGTGTTCTTTCCATATGCATTTCTGTCCAGGTATCAATATCTCGGCTCCTATTTGACCGATCAACTTGACATTTGGTGGGGATCTTCTTGGTGTGGATAACATGAAGCCTTGAAAGTTTCAAATCACTAAGTCTGAAGGGAGCCGAGTTATATAACTTCAAAACCCCTGTTTTTCGCCCTTACCTTGTTCTTCTTATTCAGACGGTCACAAGGTTACAGCCTCTCCACCTACACTCATTGATTTGAAATTTTGCACAGAGCTTCGTTTCAACTTAGTTAGGACATCCCTTCATCAGTTAGAAGGAAAAGGGCGGTCGGGGATATCATTACTTTTCCTGGCTGCTGTAGTATGAAATTTACACGGAGTGTTTTTCGGAGGGGGGGGGGGGGATTTTCATGTTTTACTAACTCAATTTGTTAGTGTGGCATTTCATGACTTTGGGGATTCCGTGATTTTGGGCCTCTAGTCAGAGGTGTCCAACCGTTGCTTTGAAGTTTCGTTCTTTGTTTAACATAGCAATCTTGAGTCCTGTGGAGGAGTATTATGATGCATTAAATGTATCTATAGTACAGAGCATGACCAAATCTTAGGTCATCTTTGCCTGGTGCTGTCTTGGTTGACCTTTGTAAACCATTCATGGGACTCAGTTCCAAAAATCCGTTGCTTATCCAGCTTATGCAGATGTTTCGACAGTCGATACGTCCGGTTACAAGCGGTTCGACTTGCTTGGAAATATGCAAAAAAGAAGGTTATAGATCGATATGGCAGGTTGGCCTTAAGCTGATCGACCTGTTGTGTGCGTGACTAGAGGGCTCAGGTAACTGCCATGGTAACCCCACTCCATGACCGGTAATAACACAACCTGCTTTTCCTTTTTAGATGATTTTCTCTGCTGATTTCTGTAATGTGATCAGCCAGAATTTCCGTCGTTGGATCGAGGCAGATACATAATTAGCGTGATTACTGACAAGAATCTGAACGCATATCCTGTAAGTAGCTCGTACCAACATTTATTGGCCCAAGAAGTGGCTGTACTGAACCCCTTCAGACAAAATTCATTTCCATTTTCGAAATCAAAGACCATGTCTGAGAACCAAGTTCGTGTTTTTCTCGAAAATGAGGCCCAAGTACTGAATGAAGATTATATTATAATCTTCATTCAGTACTTGGGCCTCATTTTCGAGAAAAACACGAACTTGGTTCCAAAATATTTAGTGAACGATTTTTTGAAGTGCTCAAGTAGATATACAAATCTGGTATAGGGCAGCCCAAGGTTTAGGTACTGACATTTGCCACCCGATTATCATGATTGTTTTTGCAATCGATTCAATTTTAGGTCTAGTTGAGCAATACGTGCTTTGTATCGATCACTGAATTTGTTTGTTTCTTGTCATTTACGCTGTGTTTGGTGCAGTCTTAGGTAGGATGGGTCGTCGGGTCGTAGCCCGTGGCGATGCGGCAATGAAGAAGCCTTGAGTGAAATGAGCGAAACAAATTACGGAAAGGTTGCTTACACCTACGACTAGTTACCTTTTACGACTGTAACATTTCTCTGCATCCCACCCACTTTACTTGCACTCTTGAAATCTGAGGGGGTTTCGGAAAACATTCGATAGGTTAAAGGGCGTCTGAAGGTTTTATAGGACTTTGTTGAAGGATTCCCTAACTTATTTGATGGATTATCTACCTGTTCTGAGGGTGCTCAAATACCACCACATCATTGAACAACTACAAGGCGACGTAAGGGTTAACTAATGAGCGCGAAGATTCATTAAGTACGTAGTAGGTACGTAGATGCCCTTACCATCAATACGCAAATTATAAATAAATGTATAAATATATAACGAAAACCGACTGCCAGTTAGTTCAACTTCTAGTTCTTGCGTGAATACTAAATATAAATCAATATCCCTAACCACTAGTACTGGCGACAGAGTTGGTTCAATGGCCGCGACAGTTGTTCTAGATGAGGTAGGGGACGAGGGCAGTGACCGAATGTACCACTCCGATTTGGGAAGTTCAAGGACCGGAATAAATTTCGAGGTTTTTTCCTCATGCGCTCTACAAATTGAATCATCTACCACGTTATGCAAATTACTTAATTTCTCCCTTACTGGGAAATACATCTGATCATGGATATGGAGCTGCATGGGGCTGGATCAGCTAAGTGGCTCCTAAATTTAATTTCTATGCTATTCACTCCCAGAGGTCCATCTAGTAACGCAGAGACGTTTTCTTCTCGATCAATTTGAATTTAGAGACGTTGAAATGTAGGAACCCATGCGTGTGACAACCTTCATTAGAACAACATTCCCTTCGGCTCAGGACCACACAAAAAAATTCGCATTTCTGAGCTGTGAGGGAGCGATAGATATGCAGTTGGGATATTATGTTGGCCCCTAGGTTTACCAAGTTAAATTTAATCAATTTTAATCAAATTTAATCAAATTTTATCAAATCTAATCAAATTTTAATCAAATTTAATCAATTTTTCAATAATTTTATATGCTGTAATAGTGTTATTTTCTTCTTCACAGAAACCTCCCTCTTCCATGACCTCACCGAAATTAAAATATTGTCGAAGATATTTCTCCCTTCGAAGGTCCTATACAACTTGGGAGAAGCGGAATGTACTTCACCGGCCGCCCATAAATTTCAATACCGAGGCCGGAAATAATGGAGAAAAATAACTTTCCGATGGTTCCGCCCGAGAAAGTGATATAGTAAGTGAATTATCGATCTTGAGTTGGATGTTGTAAAATGGATAAAGTAAATTGTCGGTCGCATCCTTTGCGAATAGCTCTCACAGATAATAATTATCTATAGTCATAAATAACTATGCCGTTCTATTTTATTTTTTCAATAATAAACCTTTAATTCGGAGTCCAAAAATCTCATTGAAAAAAAAAAAAAAAAAAAAAAAAAAAAAATTAATTTGTCGCGTTATTACATTCTTTGAGAGTTGAGGGAAACTGAGTGAATTTGAAAAAATAAAAAATGAGTATGAAATACACTTTAAAGGGGTGTTGCTCACGTTTGATTAATAATTTTAATATTCCAAGATAGATTATTCCTACTCGTACTTAACATTTACGCTGAACATGTGGTTTTCATAATTAAAATTGCAATTTTCCTTAACGTTTTCATTGCACTCATGCCACAGTCCCTTGTATCGGTTGCATTGCAATGGATACGCTCTTTTCCCATCATAAATCCGCACTATGATATTTTTTTGGTGTCTCCTGAAATGAAAACCCTTGACGTTTTTCCTGTTTGCGCCTGCAGACCTCTGTATAGTGAACTCGTACTCACCAATAGTTAAAAGCCTGTACCATTCTACCCTGTTTGGATTAATATAATATCAACTTCATGGTAATTTTGGTTTATTATCTTCGATCAATAAAATTTTATTTTAACTCCCCCTCAAAATTTGAGGGTTTTTCTTTTCAAGACAAAACGTAGGTTAGGAAAATCGAATCTGGCCCTTCTCCATTCGCGCCACGTTGACGGACAGTTAGATTTGCCCTAATATGATGAAATTCGAGATGCAGGCTCCGACCGGTGCAAGGAAGGGGTTCAAAATAAATGTTGACATTTTGAAAACGTCATATCTCGAGAATTTGAAATAGAACTCTTGGAATTAGAATAGAACTTGATTCAGCACATTTTTGACGACCATTCGGAGCTTTTTACGACTAGCAGTTCGTTCACAATGAGGGCTCGAAGGTAGCCCCGATAGATAATTGTCAACATGAGGGTGAATGTAACGGTGGAACTCTCGTATTGGAGGGACCGCTGAATCAAATAACACCTTGTTAAGTGATATCGAGTTTATTGTTGAAAGTTTATGAATCGTACAGATACGTTTTCTTATAGATTATTGACGACGTCGGTAGGTACAAGTGAAAACCCCGGGATTATAGTACGTAATACTAATAAATTCTAAATTCCCGACCCTCGCCCTTCATTCGGAAATTATCATGCTGTAGTTATCATGAGTTGTTTTGAAGATTTATGCGACTCACAGTGATATTGTATGTATACAATATCACTGTGAGTCGCATAAATCTGTATACAGAACGGTAATCTAGACAGAAGGGTGATTTGGACTGATTATGAACTGTTGTGGAAAATTTTGCAGGGATTTTGTTTCCACGTTTCATATTCCCCTGTAAATCACAGTCTGAAAGTGGATCTTAACTTGGAATAACGAAGGGTGACCTCGGCTGGACAATTCTATTGTGACCTAATTCGATTCCTCCCTATTATTTTCATCCCCGGGAGACAAGCTACCCTCCCGACTCACAGCAACGTTAAGTACCTTGTTAACCAAATATACCGTTTAGGTATTGGATTTCAAATGCAAGATAGAAAATCGAAGTTCGCAAGGTTCAAAAGTGGCCCCTAGAAGACAAAGTATGGTGAATGGACTTTTGTACAAGTGTGTCAAATGTAATTTTTGAGAGGTGGGGCTTGCCTGTATCGACCACCGTGGAGGGAGAACCACCAGCGCAGTCTGGCGGCGGCGCTCCTACTCCGTACTTCTATCCGCACAACGAGCACGGCTGTGCATTACTTTAATTTTAGTGGGGCTCTGGCCTTTTTTACCCTTTAGTTGAAACAAGTTTTTCCGCCTCCCAGCCGCCCAAGGAACGCCCTCCCTTTTCCCGAACAGTTCGCCGCAGTTAACAGTACCCTGTCCCTGGTATCGTACGGAATAAAAACGTTTAGGGCGCGGCCAGCTGAAGTTTAGGGCAAGTGAACGCGTGTGGAATATGACTGCCATTTAGACTGGAGGCACTCGGTCTGAGTCAAGGCTCCTTCAGGGTGAGTTCACCTTCAAATTCTACATTTCGACTCACAAAACCTACTAAACGACTGTACTTTGGCACACATCACGTCAATTTTTACACATTTTGCAACGATCTAAACAACAGGACAACTACATTTGTTTACTCCTAAACCTCTGTGCAACCCCTCCGATAAAAAAATTGACCGTCAAAATATAACAACACGATCTCATCTTTATTTAGAACCTCCAACAACAACCAAAAACCTTCAAAATTTTCTATTTTCCAAACGTCCCAGAAAAACCCACAACCATTCGGTCGATTTCGACCCACTTCCAACACTCCTACTTGTACTTGAATTTATAGAACTCAGCATAACATCACAAGCAACACAATTGTATGAATCAGGCCCATTCATTTCGAGAAAATTCTAGAAGCCTTTCCCTGGAAAGAAGGAAAAAAAGGGGGAAATCCCAGATATTAGCTGTAGAGGGAAGTTTAGCGCTAGGCGCAAGCGCACTTCGGCCACCACCTCAGGTGACCCACTGACTAGAAAATGAATTAATACGACCGAATCTTTTGCGTTTCGTGAGAATTGAGTCCTTCTCAATTACATTCGGCGACTTTTTCTATACCCTTCGCCTTAGGTAAGAATCGAACGATTCAGTTATGAGTTCAAATTTAATCGAACCGATCACAAACCTTTTCTCAACATTTCTTTGTGTTCGCTTGAGTTAGTTTAGCGTTTTCTCCATACAATGCGCTCCCATTGCGGCATATCGAAACATCCACTTCGGTTCACTACCTTTCAAATTCTGTACATTTATCCACACCATATCCTGTCACTGATCAGAGAAACTGCCTCACATGTCATAAAAATTCATACCGATAAGTTACCACGCAAAGATTTAAAACTCACAACAATGAAAAGGAGTTCCATTCACGCAGCATGACCAAATCAGCGACTTTTTGGAGTCAGACAAACAAACCTCCCTCTACTATTTACAACTTATCACTAATAATACAGCATTCTGTATTTTAATGCATGAACCTCAAGTATGCGAATTGGTTTTCTGTTCCGAAAGCTTTGAATAGAAAAATGATCTATTTTTAATAATTTCACGAATTTTTATTTACTCAGCAAATTTTAAATGATGAAAAATTGGACACATTTTCATTTACTGCACGAACTAAGTACTATTTTACCACCAAAATAATGTTGTCTCATATAATCTAAGTGGGTGTCTTTGTTTTCGATACTCCCAACTTATTTCAAAATTTTGATTAGCAATTTTAAGAGCAATGAACACTTCAATACGTCCACTTTATGGATTTGTACCTTGTACAATCAATTACCATTGCATTCAATAACATTTCTAAAAAAACTGCTTCATCAATTTCAATTGTACACTTTCTAAGCTGTAAATAACCTCTTACCTTACTTCCCTTATCAATCACATCAACAATACGAATTGGTAACTATCTTAATTCAAAAATCCCAGTCCACTTTTTAGTCATTTTCAAAATAGTAGTGTATAGAGAACATAGTTGCTAGAACGTAGTTGTATTCACTACACAGTATTTATTAAACGTATTATGAGTTTTCCAAACAAGTTAGCAATCAGTAAGGTTTGAATAGTGGTGGTATCGAATGGTGAGTTTGGATAATAAATCATTTAAGTGGCTAATCTGATTTTCACGCCCAGAAAGGATCAAAAATTGAGTGTTTTCAACTTTAAAAAAGTCATGACCCAATGAGTGTAGATGGATAGATTTATTGCCTTCCGGATAACATCCATAACAAAATATACAATTTATAGAATTGATGATACGAATTATGGTGTGAAAAACGAATCCTCCTATTAGGAACTTACTATAAGCAGTCTCACTTCGCTTGCTTTCCTAAAATAATAAAACAACCTGTAGGTCACATTTCGTTCACTCGACGTGAATATTCGCTTGTACTGTTCTTCAAACTGTGTTCTTCAAACGAAAGAGGCAAGGTGGGAAGTGGCAGCAGAAACTTCGGGCGAGGGTTAGACAGCATAGAGCATTGAAGAATGAAGCTGAGCCAGTGATCGGAGGATGAGCATTGGCCAATCCTGAGTTAGATACCTTTGGGGCTGGAGTGAGGATTCCTGGAAGGCTATAGGTCCACAGTCATGGCAAGCCCTTTAGGTTGTTGCCAGCTCCAGGTATGTTACGAGAGATGAAAGGCAGGGATGTCAAAAAGCCATATATTGCGCGAAAATCCTGTATCCTGTATAGACCAGTATTAGCAGGCAGGCTCGTTCCGAAAGACTTCAAGGCATCCTCAAGCTGCTTAAACCAGTTGTACCTGGGATTGCATGGTGCAATGCAAAGGCCTAAAAGGTCATGGCAGACACAGAATAGGCAGGAGGCATACTTATGACCATTTCATGCTGACCCTCAACACGAGGGTAATGATTCAGAGCACGCCTGTCCCCGCACGCACCACAGTGTTAGGAGTGCCCTGAGGGATCAGCAAGTCTTGTAGAAGCTAACATGCACCCGCTCCAGTGCAATTCCCTACCGGGGCGCCCATACAGAGGAGTCATTGCCTCAAAAACCCTTGCTGTGGCAGACCAAGAAAAATTACCATTTAGTTTCTGTGCAGTGTGGTAGAGAGGGCTATATAGCCCTAACATTTGTACAGATTGTAAATAAACGAGTCAATCAATCAATCAACCAGGAATTGACCCTTGTTCTGACCGAGATACCCATGCTCATAACCTAATTGTCAAAGTTGCGTTTCTAACTACACTCCGCCAAATCTAATGTTATTATCAGAATACTCAGTACTAATCGAGCCATCTCAAGAAAGCTGTATCTACAGCCCCCGCAACCTGGTCAATGGTAGACCAATTGCCTTGAACAATTCATCGTGTTATGATGCAGTTATTCATAATCTTGTTAAAGGTCACAAGGAACGTATAATGAGGCAAATGGTGTTACTTCATTTTCATTGTAATTCGACGACATTAATCTATTTTGGGTTCTCGGTATGAATAATCATAACTCCCAAAGTTTCCGTTGATTTCACTGAATATAATATATTCATTTATATTATAAATGATCGACTACCTAGGACAACTAGGACAATAATTATTGTTTAAAGAAGTATGTATGAAATGTTCCTTCTTTATTGAATAGAACGGGAAACATAATAGTGAGCGTTGCCCATTTAATATTATTTGGTTGGGGACTATATTTGAGGGTTTATGCGTGAAGTGATTATGCTTGTTATAAACGCTACGCAGGAAAAGTCTTGAATGAATTTCTTGTTGTAGGAAGAAATAATATTTAATAGTAAACAATTTGTACAGACATGTCTAAGCAGGTTAAAGGCCGAAATTGTGAGGTCCTTACTGCAGGAAACATAGCCAGACACTGGGACAAGTTATCTATTAAGTAGCACCGGAAAACTAATTGAAAACTGCATTAGCAAATTCGAATCAGCTAAGAAACTCTGCAACGTTCAAATTCGGGGGCAAATCTTTTAGGCAACATGAGGTTAGGCAACAAAACGCACGACCGGTAGGTCTTGCGGGTTATTGCATACCTACCTAATTGGTTATCGTCGCTCAAGAACAGTAATAAACGGGTTTTCCTCTCCATTTGTCATGGTGAATTCGTTGTTTTCACGGATGACCAACAAATTTGACCTCTCCATATTTCCTCATTAAAGTAGCTATATGTAGCTGATATAGTAGCTGTAGTAAAGTAGCTGATATTATCATTAAAGTAGCTACTATCGAAAAATCTTAAAGTAAGGCCTTAATAATGTTAGATTGAGTGGTGAGGTAGGTATTGAATTGAGTATTTTTTTCTTAGGCGATTCCAAAGGTCAAAGTCCAAAGGATCGAAGATAACAAGCCAGAATTCGAAAAAATACTTTTAAATTCAAACAGCCCTATTTACTTCGCATGAAATGGATCTTTGAGAAACGAAAAAATAAACAAAATTTCGGAAATTGGTATTTACATTTAAAAAGGAAAACATCCACTCATTTTCTAGGTGTGTTTACAATTCTTTTATATTAACCATCGAGTTGAGTAAGGAATATGAAAACCACTCCGGTGCTTGTAAATAACTTCTATAAATTGTATAACTAACAGATTCTTAAATCACGTCCAGAGAAAATCATCTCGCACCTTTGTCAAGGGTTCTAATGTCTGTATGAGACAGTGCTTTAGGTCTTGGGTGAAGACGGTGCTGCCCACCCGTCGTTGACGCTGATGAATGGACGCACGGGCGCTAAACTCTAATGGGTTTCCTCGCTATTGATAAAATTATGCTCAACTGACTACTACCGTCAATCCGTCCAGCAAACAAGAGGGGCGTGTAGATGTAGCCGGATGTAAGTGGGTGTATGTTTACATTGCCCGGGGGCTGACGGTTGTTTACAGACCCCTCCGCTCCTTACCATAATCTGTGAGATATCATCGAATTAAGAGACACCTTCCCCCCCATATTTGTGTTGGATAACTCTCGACGTTCATAATTGTGTTTCCGTGAATTGTTGATTCTCTTGTAGTCCGTTGTTGTTCAAACTGCCGGCATGAAAATAACCGAAATCGATAAACTTGTTTGCATTTTGCAAGTATGAGCCTTCTGAAATGAATACTGATGAGCGGTTGTAGCTACTGGGCCATGTATGTCGCCCTTTTGATTGAGGTGGCATTTTGAAACGGTCGTATCAGCCAGTGTTACAAATAATAGCTCCTGACGCCTTGAAGGATGCAGTGCTGACCAACGCACACCGGACTGGTGAGCGCCATTCGCAAACTGTTCTATTTTGATGGCATGCACAGGGACATCATAATCTGTGTGCGGAGCTGTGAAACTTGTGACAGAAGAAGAGGAGGGTGACGCCGGAAGGCACGATTGCAGGAGTATCGTGTTGGGGCGCCATAGGCGTTGGACCCCTGCCGAGATCTGACCGTGGCAATAGATTCATTGTAGTCGTAATGGACTATTTTACTAAATGGCCCGAACCCTATCCTGTAGCAGAACAAACAGCGCATCTGCGGCAGAGGGTTTTGTCTGTCACGCGATCAGTAAGTTCGGCATCCCTCCGACCAGAGGACAAAATTTTAATCCCGAGTCTACAGTGGAGTAGTCAGGTTGTTGTTGGGCATTCATAAAACACGGACAACACCACTATGTCAACGGTTCAATAGAACTCCGTGGGAGCTCTTGTCAAAGATGATGAAACAACATCAACGAGACTTGGATCAGTAACTTCCGCTTGCCCTTATCGCGCCACCAGTAATGTTAATGATGGGGTGAGAGTTGACGTTGTCAGTTACATTTTTGTACGGGAGGGTGCTTCAAGACTCAAACATCACGGACTATACCAAGGCGTTACGAGACCAATTGGAGGCCGTTCATCAAGAAACTAGTGACCAACTCAGCAAGGTTTTCCAAGTTGAACCCTAGGAAAAAGGAGACAAAATTTGTTATAAAACCAGTAAAATGGAGACATTTTACATAAAAACAGTTATTTCTCAGAAAATTCGCTCTTATAGACATGCTGCATGGCTGTGGATTTTTGGGTTTGATTTGGAGGGTGTACCTTATTGAAATTATTCAATATGAAATTCAAGTTACTGTATTAATCCTAATTAATTTTTCCCTACTTCGTCCCTCATCAATTTGGAACTTTTTGAAGATTTATGAGAGATGTTACCGGGCACCAGATCGCTCATCCACCAAAATATTGGTAGCCATGGAGTGATGTGTTTTTGCTCCAAGATGTCCAATTTTAGTCCTGAGTTCGGGATGGTTGCTCTATATGATATTTAACAAATTTCAAAACTGCTTGGTTTGGAGCCAAAACTGGTTACTTACGCGGTTGTCATACAACCAACCAGGAGCATAGAAGATTGTCTAGAAGATTTGGTTGTTCTGTGGGTTTTTTCACCGTTTTTTCAAGAAAAATACATTATCATGTTCCTAATGAAATTGTTACATTTCACTAGGAACATGATTTACATTATAATGTATTTTATTATTATAATGGTACGAGTATGTATAAATGTTTTCTCACTATACTTAAGTGGTATACATACCAGTTATAGTGAGAAAGCATTAACTTTTCGAATGAAATGGTTGACTCGTTACCGACTTGGGGCATTGGCACTGTGATCCGGTGTCCGTTCATGCCAAGGAGCGTGTATTAATCCTAATTAATTTTCTCCACTTCGTCCCTCATCAATTTGGATCTTATTGAAGATTTATGAGGGATGTTACTGTTGCTACTTTTGCAGATGACACGGCAATCCTATCTGTTGGAAAATATGTTGAAACCGCCACCCACGAATTGGAAAAGCCCATTAAGTAACGAGATCGTCAAGTGGACTAAGATGTGGAGAATGAAGCTAAACGAGTCGAAGTCAGTTCATATCAACTTCACAAATCGAAAAATCTCAGTCTTAGATGTTGAGGTCAACTCAACTAAGGTGCCGTACGCTGACACTGCCAAGTACCGGGGGATGACTCTCGACTCCAAACTTAATTGGAATAAGCGCATAGAGAAGGAAAAGCAGGAACTGAGGGTCAAGTTCAGAAGCATGTATTGGCTGATGGGAATGAATTCCGTTCTTTCACTTCACAACAAACTGCTAATATACAAGCAGATTCTTCGCCCTACGTGGACCTATGGGATACAACTATGGGGGTGTGCAAAAAAGACAAATATTAAAAAGATCCAAACTTCGCAGAACAAAATACTGAGAAGTATAACAGGGGCCCCATGACACATGCGAAATGATGATTTACACCGATATCTGAGGGTAGAGTCAGTAAATTAAACAATTGCCAAGTACGCACGGAACCACGAACTTCGCCTCCACAAACATGAGAACCCGGAGATGCTCGACGTACTAAACAACGAAGGGGAAGAAACCACTGGACTTGTGCTGCGGGAATAGTTCTGTGTAGTGGAAGTGAACCCCAGTGATCATGTTGCAAACAAGGGTTAGGTTTTGATGAAAATCCTACCCTAGACAGTGATCAATATATTATGAGATAAAATATTCCTAGATGAAAATGTATCAATTATTCAGTAGCAATAAATGAATCACAAAAATGATATTATCAAGAATTTTATTTTTATTATTTGAATTTTAAGCCATTTCCCAGTTAAACTATCACCTATGGCCCCAGTATTGGTACTATCAATAACCTAACGTATTTATAAGTGTGAATATATGGCAAATCTTGAAACTATTCACAAGTTCGTGTTCTAACAATTTTGAAGCCATTGCTAAATCGCCTTTTCTTCGTAAATTCGCGTAAAAAAAAAGAGAAAAAAAAGCTGGAGGACGGGAAATCGGTCCAGGGCCAGAAAACGGGGGCAGATCGATGGGGTGGATTGCGATAGGGGTGGAACGAGGGGGGTATTGGTGGTGGGGAGGGAGGGGAAGTGGGGTTTCCCCACAGCAAGCGAGCGGAAAGGAAAATCCTTGAGGAGCTGGAGCGAGTGTTGCAATGCGACATGCGCCCGCCCCCGTCGACAGACCTAACGGCTCGTCCTCCATAAGTGTTTTTATGGCGAATTTTCCGAGAGAAAGCCCAATTACATTCGGTGCAAAATTTGTTTATTAATTTGTTTATTGACCAAAGTCATTTACAAAGAGTACACGCAGTTAGTTAATTATACAGCTGGCCTGAAACATGAACTACATTAATGTGACTTGTATACATTAAATTATAGCTTCGTAACAAATGTAATAACAATAAAAAAATAGATAAAATAATAATAGCAACGTAATGTGTGTAGAGTTGGCTAGTCTCACAGTGCCAAACCAAGGTGAACATCAGTGACGAATTTCCTCTTCAAAGTCTTGTTGTTTATTGTGGATGGTCCTCCTCTGACCAAAGGGTTGATATGAAGTCGCATCGATGTCGCCAACAATGCCGAATGCCGCTGGATTACCTCACTGACAAGCTCAATGCGCAGGTCATTGTATAGGGTTTCATTACTGACGTACCATGGTGCGTCAATTATGATTCTTAGTACCCGGTTTGGAACTACTTGTACATATGTAATTTATGTTGCTTTTCGCCGCCGATTCCCAAATTCGGCAACCGTAGGTCCAGATGGGTCTGATTAATTGCAGATAAATTAGCTTTTTAGTGCTTAGGCCAATTTGTTTGCTCCTGAGCAGGAAATACAGTTCTCTGATCCTTGTCCGCAATTTCCCCTTTAGGTACTTGATGTGGTCCATAAACGTCAGTTTTTTATAAAGTATTAATCCTAAATACTTGACATTATTGTGTTCTGTTATATACTCATTGCCGAGCTGGTACCTCCTAACCACCCTTTCACGCTTCAGGGAACAAGTAACAAACGACGATTTCGAGGGATTTATCTTGGTGTTCGTCTCATTTATCCAGTCCAGAACCCCTCGGTTCAAAATTGGTAGTATTGGATTTTGAGGAAAATTCGGTTTTGGAGCACTTGATCCATTTGGACCGTCACAATTTGTATGAGTTCAAGTTCAAGTTTTAAAGCCATTTGGATACTTGAAGTATTGGATACAAAGTATTGGATACTTGAAGTAAAATTATTGACGAGTACAAATTTAAGTAAATATTTGGCAATTTCTGATATCCAAAATTTAAAGAAATTATCAGGAGTTGCATACAAATTAATTATACATAACATTAATGATCAAAAAATCAGATCAAGTCCTAGAGAAAAATATTAATAAAGTAAATAGGAAAACATATTAATGAAAAAAAGTTCAGTAATGGAAAATGAATAAAAGAGCTTAAATACTGCTGCATCAGAAACTCATAAACACTTTTTTTAAATTGGCTAAATCTTTTGATAAGCTTTGAGCTGATAATGTTTGGAGGGCTTAATGAGAAAGTCTGGGACCTAAATAGCATACTTAATTGCCTTAGATAAAAATTACTTGGGATAAGGGATCGGTACCATATAATACCCGAGTGAAGTCGAGTGATGTAATCGAGGGATATTAGAAAGTTGATGATGTTTGTACGTGTCATCTCAAGTGGTATCTGTACTTGACGAAAACTTTGTGCGGAATCTCAAAGTTAATTGCTCAAATCACCCTTCATTTTACATAACCCAACGTATTGCACCGTTTTTATGACGTCCCGTAGCGTTTCTGTGGTTTTGATCTTGGTCGAAAAACGACACCACTAAGCTGGGAGGGGAAAGAACTATTTACAAACCCAAAACAAGAAACTTCATGTCTAGAACCATGTGCTGTGATTCACGCTCATGTTAACGACTTTTTAGTGGTTCTACATTTGAGCGCTCATTGTGAACAAACGGCTGGTTAAAAACTTCCGGATGGTCTTGAGAAATGCTCTGAACGAAAATCTATTCAAATACGACCTCAAAAGTATACCGTTTGCATTTTGAACCACTTCCTAATGCCGAAAGGGTTATGAAAAGATTCAAGGATCATCTTGGGCCTGGTAGAAACCTGTAACTAAAATTTCATCGTTTTAGGCCGCAGGACGTTGGGGGGAATGAGAGCCAGAAAGGGGTACGTTAGGGGGAATTATTTTTGCCCGTTAGGGGGAAAATACAAGTATATATAAGTACGAGTTGCCCCTATCGAGAAGTTAGGGGGAACAAGCGAATTTTCCTTCCCACTTGACCAGACTTAGGACTGGCTACGATCGTAGGTGTTGTTAAACATTGCTGGCCACCCAGGTCATTGTCGTTGTCAATAGGAGATAAATATTTCGTCGAAAATTAATTGTGGGTGCGACGAACGGGCTACACAGGCGCTACTTTTTGCCCGAATTTCTCAACGTATGAGATGGCGTTTTTTTCTCGTTGGTAAATCTCCCACTCATTTATTAGGTATTGCAGGTGTTCCTTCCGTTCTTTTCGAATGGGGTTGTGGGAGCCAGCTTTAAATTTTTACCTTTAGTTTTGAGTTTTTGACTTTAAAACTTTGAATTTTGAGAACGGTTTCGGCCTGAACTTCTCCACAACACTTTTACAACAACGTGCATATTCGGTCGTTCAAAGTAAAACTGCCCGTTTAAGTCGGAGTGGAATGATTCAGGCCCATTGGGTTGTCCTGAGGCAGTCCAAAGCAAGACGTTGAGCCCAAATAGTGGGATTGAAATTACAGTCCCACAGCTTACGGCCTTTAATTGAGCACTATAACTATAACTGAGCAAAGTGGCGTAGAGGGCGGACAGACGGATTTTCTTATGTGATTTTCTGAATCTACGTGTCTTGAACAGGAAACCGTCAAATTTGGGGGGTTAAGAAAACAATTTTCTAGGTCGATTCCAACGGTTCATCATCAAAGATATTAAACCAACACGACGGTGGGTGAATATCATATAATATATGCGCAGTACACTCGTATGTATCTCACATGTAATAATGTATACATATTACGTTTGTGGCTGTGTATGTACATTTACAAATCTTGTACGCACGCTACTCCATAAAGATCAGTCGAACTACATTACATGTCTAAATGTCTCTCCGTCCAACCGGCGGCGTATGTTTCATTTGTGTTATTGTTACCACCGCTGCAAGAAGAAAACGTCCCTACACGTAATCGACAATATTTATTTCGCGGAGCTCACTCAGAGAGGGAAGAGAGCTGCCATCGATCGAGATCCCATTGAATTTTCATCACTTTCAGTCTGGCGGGCGATTGTTCCAACTTTGAATTGATAAGGGTCAATAGAACTCTATTTCTGGAATCGCGTTTTGAATGTGTATATCGATTCTCTCGAAGTGTTCAATAGCGGGGTTCGGACGGGTATTCGTTAATCGGGCATTGGTAATTACCCTAAAGTACCCGATTGTCAAGTATCGACTGAAATGAGATGGGGAACGAGTAGTCGATGCTCGACCTGATCATCAATGTTATTGCTGTCGATGATTATATGGGAATGTTCCATGTAATGTTATTTCTTTTATTCGTTTAATCACTGCAGTAGGTTAGATTAGTAGCCTATACTGCAGTAGCCTATATTAGATACAAAATACTCAGTAGATTACTACAAAGTCCCCAGCTCGATTCAGGGCTTACCATAGTCAAAGACCCCTCCAGGTCTTACCTTCCATTATATGATCTCCTATTATAGTAAACTTATAAACTAGAAACTATAAAATTTTATAAAAGTCAAAATGACGATTGTATAATCACTGTAATTACGCAGTTTCTAGTAAGTCGTACTGTATTTTTCCAAAATAGAGTTTGGGATTTACGCACATGAATTACTAGTCCTTATATCTTGTCTACGGAAGATCCAAGGAAAAGATCTCTCTCTCATGATTATGGATTAGTTTAATAATTCTGTACTCATACCTATGCAGTCGAAGCTTGGAACCATCTTCTTGTCACTACTAAAAAGTGGGATAATTTCCTCATGCTTATTACAAGGCCTTAGATTTGCTCTTTGCTTTTCTGGTGTTGACCGAAGTCCCTAGTACTTCATAGATGCCACTTTGACAATAACCAACCAATTTAATGTTAACCAACATTAATTTAATTAATGTTACTTCATAAATAACATTATCGATGCGTCTAGCTAAAAATCGATGTTTTAGCTCGATACTTATTTTTAAATTCGGACGCACACCAACTTCTAACTAATCTCATTATTTCACTTAGTTATTCTGACGTTTGGAGGACGGCGCTTTCACCCTTTAAAAATGCATTGTGGATGTATCGATCATGAAAGGCTCTCTAACCAGCCGAGGGACCGCGTTGAATATATTAATTCAAACTCTCGACTCAAGTTTGAAGTTGAGTTCTTTTTCACTTTCTATTTTGATCGAGTCCTTGAGAATGTCAAGGAAAAGAAAGTAGAAGTAACACAGTAGGTATCTATAATAAAAACTGGAGCAGCTTAAAGTCCCCACCATCCTTAAGAACAGCAACTGTTGCTCAAAGTCGTGATTTGGTGACGGTTTTGGTGAACCAAAATGCTCTCTGAGTTTTCGGTTTTCTCCATAACCTGAAGAGGTTTTATCTGACGAAGAATTTCACGTTAAAACATACATACATAATGAACCTAAGAATCGAGCATATTACAATTTGAACATTTTTAATTTTTTTATCTAACCCCTCTAAATTTCTATTTTATTAGAATATAAATGTATACATCGTTATAAAATTTGAAAACTCCGCATCTGTCCGGATTGCTACCGTTCACGCACGATGAGCGGAATCTGCGAATCATAGAATTGTGGATAACGCGGTAGGTACTACTGATGGGTCTTCAATTATTGTTATTTGGGGTAATCACAGAATATCACGTGTCCTTATCCACCAAAACAAATACTACACCGTAGGTTGGTCTCGGCTGTTACACCATCATCAGCACAACCCATGATTCCACGTGTACTGATGATGGTGTAACAGCTGAAACCGGTCGAAGGTGTAGTATTTATTTTCGTCGGAACAGATTTTCTCGTTTTGAAACTCGTTACGATGTGTGTACACGGAATCATGGGTTGTGCTGATGATGGTGTAACAGCCGAGACGGGGCTACAGTGTAGTATTTATTTTCGTGGAGATAGACATTTTCGTGTTGAAACTCGTCTTTCATTACCGTAATCACATAATCTTAGAACTTTTTTTCAAATTAGCATGCATAGGCAAGGTAATTACGTTCGTAGAATTTTGAATTGGGGCCATGGAAAAATATGTGTTACACACCAACTATACATTTCCTAATTGCCTGAAGTTGCCATTCAATTTAGGAGGCTCTAATTCTGGGTGAATACTAACTCTTGACCTCCTTTCCCTCCTCCTCGACTAGACATCGCACGTTGGCACGAAACCTGAATAAATTTTCAGGAAAATGAAACCAGAGCAAGGGCGGCAAAAGATCTTTCCTTCGACCCAGGCACCTCTTCATATCACATTCCTCTTTCTTAGCACATAAATGTCACTGAAAGAGCGTGAGAGGCAGACTGACCTGCATAGGGATCACTCTTCGTTAATCGGATATTCCACCCTGTGATTATTTTTAAAATTCAAAAAATTGATTTAAAATCAATTGAAAAATATGTTAAATTGAGATCTACTAGTTTTAGATTAAAGTATATTTAACATTCTTCAGCGAGCTTAATATTCAGCGAGCTTCCCGAGAAGTCGTGTCGTATGTCCAAAATGAGCAAATATGTGTCGTGTAATTATTAGAAGCTTCTTCTGATTCTAAACCACAGATCCAGCACCCAAATAAAATTCCACAAGATCTTTCCACCCGTTGTATGTCCAAACTGAATAGGAATTTGTGCTGATAATTTTCGTCCGCTTATGAGCAAGCTTAATAGTATCAGCGATTTTCGGTACAAATCCCAGTTGAATGTGTACACACAACATAAGTTAGCTCGTCTACGAATGATGAACAGTTATTGTAACGCAAATACAAGAGCTGAAAACAATACTGATATTTGAACGACCTGAATTATTCTTCATCAATCACTCATGGAAACCCATTGTTGCGCTGTGAACGCCATCAGGATCATGACATGATTGTAGTTCTACATTGTAGTTCAATTAGAATACGATGATTTTTGGTTGAAATCCAATTTAGCGATAATGCCAATATGACCATATCAATATACCACCACGCCAAAAGCGCCAATCTGCTTTTTTGGTAATTTTTGTTTTACTGCATTTACAGAGATGCGAAACAAATTTCTTACTATTCAAAAATCCACAGGGAATGGCGTATTTCGGCTCTGGCATGGCCAACTCAGAGTACCCAAAAGTGCACTAAACCAAAGAAGACCTAAAAGCAGATTGGCGCTTTTGGCGTGGTCGTACCGTTATTACCTTCAGGATAGTTAACACCTGCAGTATTCGAAACAGATAATCCCCACCAGTAACTAGTAAATATTATCTTTAATATTCATCAATCTTATAAACGGTTCTAAAGGAAAACGGTTTCGGTTAAACGATAATGAATAATAACTGTGTTTTCAAGGATCTGGCGATTATCGTTTAATGACTCTGACATTATCTTTTAATTGAAAGTTGCTTTTATGACACCATTGCATGCGACTCATCTGATAAATGAAACTCATCACAAGTGACCTGAAGACCCACTTTGTTTATTTTGACCTTTTAACTGACGGTGTTTCTACGACGCAAAAGATCTAACTCATAATTTTGACTGAAAAGAGTACAACATAAACAATAAAATATTTTCACGCCATTTGCAAAGATTAGAATTTTGCTGTGATAAGTAACTAACTTTCACCAGCAACTAATAAAATGATACATACATAGATGTGTAGTAATAAAAACGTCGCTATGGCGCCATGTGAGATTTCGAACCGGGTACGGTGCTTGTGAAGTGTTTAACACATATCTGGCGGGCTGGGAAAGTGGATATCATAACTTTTTCTGGCCGCTGTAGAATTATATTTGCGAGGGGGTTGATTTTTACTCGTGTTTTTTGGGGATATCACTTTTTTTTGAAGTTGAAAAGACCTGTAGAGGCAATATGCAAGAATAATTAAGTCAAATAAACCACTAGTGTGTTTGTTCAGTTCCCTGTGTGAAGATAGTGGCATCAAATAGCGTATGTAGCAAAATAATAAAGCCAGCCTACAGTGGCATTTAGTAAAGTACGTATCCACGTGCATTTCCAGCTTGTACACGTTCACTCACGCACCTCCCCGGCCGGCTCACAGGACCTCACTGGATTAGGACCGCCCAGCCCAGCCCCACCACTCCCGGCTTTTCCACCACAGTTCTGTCTCACATGGATATCACTTATAAAATAACTAAAATGAAAGAGCCATTGAAAGATTTAA
The DNA here is from genome assembly GCA_963920205.1 of Stenodema calcarata. Classification (NCBI taxonomy): domain Eukaryota; kingdom Metazoa; phylum Arthropoda; class Insecta; order Hemiptera; family Miridae; genus Stenodema; species Stenodema calcarata. Next base: position 20,330,392 of record OY986052.1, on the reverse strand, counting down.
GCAAACATTTAGATAGATTTGTCCAGTTACACGGAATGTGGACCCGTCAAAGTGGCCAAAATTAGCCAAAATGTCCGGCTTTTGTTCCTAATACTTTCTTGGGTTGAGATAATGAGTTAAATCTTTCAAATAGCTCTGGGTTATGTTATAAAAAAGGCTTGTTCAAAATTTCAAGTCGATTGGTCGTGTTACCCAGGCTGTAGACTCGCCATAGTGGCAAAAATTAGCCTAAAATTTCTGTTTTGTGTTTCTAAGATTTATTTTGGCTTAGGTAATGGGTTAAATCTTTTAAAAGGCACTGGGTAAAGTTGAAACGAAGCTCTGTGCAAAATTCCACGTCAATCGGTGAAGGCGTAGAGGCTGTAAGCATTCCCTGACTGAATAAGAAGAAAAGCATAATACGGGGTTTTTTGAAATATACTTCAGGTATAACTCGGCTACCTATACACCTAGCGAATTGAAACTTTCAGGGCTTTTTTCTATTATCCGCTTCAAGAATATCCATACCAAATGTCAAGTTGATCCCCTGTGGACACGTCAAATTGGCCGAAACTAGCCTAAATGAGCCGAGTTAAATGTCAGTTTTTGTTCCCAAACATTTCTTGGGTTTAGATAATGGGTTAAATGTTTAAAATGGCACCGGTTCAGATTATAAAGAATGTCTGTGCAAAATTTCAAGTCGAATGGTCCTGAATGTCTATCATCAGAATTCAAGTCAACTCTGAAGGGAACAAGAGCAAAGCGATCAAGCAGAGCTCCAAAATGTATTTTCTCTTATAGACCTTATGACCAAATCCGGGATTATAAAATTTGAACGTATATATACTCACGTATTAAGTTGTGTTTTAAAATGGATTGTTACCCCAATTCACCAAATGAGTTTTATTACTGTCATCAGCTTTTCTAAGTGTTGCTTGTAGTTCGGTTTAGAAGTATCTAAACCCCCCCAACTCTTGACCATCTTCTCTTAACGAGGCTTGATTATGACTTGCGCTTCGTCTAGAGGAGATGGAGAAAACGAGGTTTCGGTTAAAATAGACATGTTGGGTTTCGCATTAATGAGAGTGCGGCAGCGCGGGTGGGGTAGGCAAGGCCCCGGTTTAGACGCTAGGGGTATTGATTTAACCCTTCAACCCCCTCACCCCGTCATTCTAACCATCACCGCCAACCCCTTGTACGCGAGCTGCAATCCACCCCCCGGCCCCACTCGTGTCACCTTGGCAACTTATCCACAACTACATTAAATAGTCAACCTCCATCGATTGACAAAATACGAAACGAAAATCGGGTTTATTTTGCGCTACCGACGTGTAACTCTCCCCTTCCTTCGGGAGGATCCCGAGGTCGACCGTAATTTTCCGGTCTTATTTAAAGCTCTTTGCGAGATTGGATTCCCGATACTGCCTGACCCCGTCCCTGCTGACCTGTTCTGTGTTATGTAGTTGGGAAAACACTCTTCTAACAACAAAAAATCTTATGATTACATGATGTATAGAATTAGATGATAAATTAAGAGTGATAAATGGAGTGAAATGTAAGAATCTGAAAGTGTGATTTGAGCATGAATCTCAAAAAAAACTTAATACTGGGTTTAACTTAATAACTGGGTTGGCAATGTTTAAAACAAATGTTTAAAACATCAGGTAAAAACCCCTGTTCTATTTGCTGGGAATTGAAAAGGAATTTCTAGTCTATACTAGAATTATGTTGCATTGTTCATTTTCTCTCTCCCTGACACCCACTTTCCATTTTCGAGGGATTGAGATTGAGCGTTGAGCCATCAACTAATTCTTAAAATTGAAGAATGGCCGACTCTAACCCTAAGCTGCTGCTTATTTCCTATCTATTTTCACTATTACTGATGATCCAGGTGGCCAGGTATACCTTGTTTTAGAATTTAATACCTGGCCACCTAGATCATCAGTAATGGTGAAAACAGATAGGAAATAAACAGCAGAATTGAAGTTGTGAGGTCTAATTTGTTTTCACTGTTTCATTTGTTGACTTGTATTGGAATTAAGAACTAGAATGCTGAAGCATTTTTTTCAACAATTTTCTGTGGTACTTAGGTAGGCTGGAGCTCCCAAGAAAGGAGGTGCTATCGTAGAATGTTGAACATCCCTTGGACTGACAAAGTTACGAACATAGAAGTTTCGAAAAGAATGGGGGAAAGCACTGAAATGCTTAAAACAATAAAGACAAGAAAGATGCAATACTTTGGACATACAGGGTCTGGCATTAAAACCTGACGGCTTTTGAAATGAGGAAATCAATTAATTTTCAAGATATTTTTATAATATAATAAAGTACCATAACAATATCGTTATAATTTACAGTGTTTAAAACATGTGAAATAATATTATATATATAATATATAAACATATTATGTTCCTACAGATAGTTATAGTGTGGAAAGTACGTGTACATCACGTACTTGTATCAGCAAGTACGTGTACATTCTATACGTCTATAGAATGTTATAAAGCCTAGGGATGGATTCTGAATGATACGAAACGAATTCGTGTAGGTAGAACTCGTTGAAATGAACTTCAAGTTGACACATGACCAGTCAACCGGGTATCGATGAATTTCGAACCAAACAAAACGCTTGTATTCACTCCTCGACATTCCTCCTATTCAAACGCTCTCGATATTGAGTAGTCAAAGTAGCCTTGTACAATGATTTGATAATGTTCAATCATTTACCTAACTACTCTCAAACGTCGGTTCTTATAAACGTCTGATGTTTCAGGTGCTGCATCAACGATAGACCTCTCCGCCACAACAGGTAACCATATACGAATACTACGTTTTTAGATATTGGGAACTGGTCTAGATTACAACTCACATTGAGGATCTTCATATGACTGTTTTTCGACATGAAGCTGACCAATTTGGGTAATCGAATCGAACGTTTTACTGATTCAATGAAACCTTTAACCACTAAAATGAAACGTGGGTAAGAAGTACGTTTTAGGACCAATTCACTTTGTGTCAAGCTCAATTCTACGTTTACAAAATTTAGTCCAATTTGTAAACTTTTTTATTTTAGAAAGTCTTATGGTTTTTTGAATTCGAGGAGGCGCCTACAGGCGAAATAGTAATACTGATCATCTGATACTAAGCTTAATTTCATGTTTTAACTAGTGGCTAAGGTGCCACCTCTTCAATTTGACCATTTCTGTATCCGTTTACTGAAGTGTTGTACACGTTACTCTGCGGTTGACAATGTACAATTCGAGACATACCCTGTCATCGTTTATTGTTTGAAAGATTGGACTGGTTTCTGACTGTCTCGACCATTAGTCTAAATTGAAAATAAAGTAGTTGACAAACCTTGTAGAAAATTGAATTTTGCGTTGAAGAAAACCAACTGCAGATTTGCTTGTATCATGATCATCAGATCAACTGTTTTAAACGCAACGGAAAATTGAGCGTCCTGAATTCACTGCCAAAAGACGGGAAAAATATATAATACATATTTATTATACAAATTAGGTGTAATTCCAGACGATTGCTCTCGATAGAATTGAAATAAAAAGTTCATCGAAGAGTTCATGCTGCATGGCTGTGGATTTTGACTGCCTATTATCACAGTTGGAGTGAGCCATCACTTGAATTCATGAAGTCTTCTTTCTCTGTCTCCCTAAACCGGATAACACCGTACTTCTGGCGCCGAACTCAATTTTCCATGTCTGTTTCGACGCGCCAAAATCGACATTCGTGATGGTAATGACTCCATTTCATACCGTTTCTCAGTAGGATTTTATTCATGCAAAACCAACTCGCGGAAATACCGTGATGGCATGTCATAACGTGATGGCTCGGCATTCACTCAGCATGAGTTGACCCGAATCGGCATGATTGATTCCAAGAGGCCGTAGGTTTTACCGGAAGTAATTAACGAGAACTCGGTTGCGCTCTTGTGCTTGAGTTGAATATTATCAGACCTGAGTGGGAGGGGAGTGGGAACTTTTCCATTAAATCCGTTGTTGATTGAATCAAATGAACCGATTGGATACTTACAGCAGTAATAAGAAACCATAGAAGACCATTCGTACCGCTGAGTTGAGCATAATTATATAACCAGACCGATAAAATGTATAGAAATGTTGATTACTTAAACAGTTTTTTTTCTTCCTAGGAATGAAGTAGGTACGTACTGAAAATTATTCCTTCAAGTATGATGGCAATTCTGCATATCATTTCTTCTTAATAGTATTGCTGGTACTATAAAATAATGATGTAATATTACCACACCATATGTTAGGACTTTCAGAGTTGTACCAATTTATTTCATTTGGTTGGATTGTCAATTGTGTAAACGGAAATGGTGGGGTATTAGCGTTCATACGATTGTTGCAAGAAAATGCCTCTCGGGTGGTATTTGAGCGGTACAAAGGCACGAAATAGAAGTGTCAACTTTTTGAAGCTTAGAACATCTCTGTTGGTTGTCTCTTGTTTATGATGTGGCAGAGTCTGCTCGACTAACACATTCAGAAAAGGCATCTCAAACTGAGGAGTCTGGAGTGGAAGTGCCCACCAACCACCTTCCAACCTTCCTATAAGCAAAGGAGGCCGTGAGACTGTATCGACCGCCTCGGGGTGTCTTTGCCCGAGGCACTGAAGAGAAAATGCCTTTAGATGGTTTTCCTCCATAGCAAGGGTCCTTTGGTTCGTTTGATAACAGAAAATTAAAGCTTGAGGCGTTATACGTTCACAACATCCTTCACAGCCTCGTGGTAAATTGCTCACATGATTTGACTCCAGAGCCTATTGAGGTTGCATTTTGATCATTTTTGAGAGAAAAAATAGGAATATATTGTACACCGAATATCGTTTATTGGCACCGCGTGACGATGTAACGCACTAAGTTCAAAAACGTATTAAATAACTAAAGTTTTTGGGGCCCAAGATTTTGGGTTCCTAAGAAAATAAAATTAGCGGCAAGATGAAGGATTTTTCAACGTGAAGATGTAAATGAATGCAAAATGAAGGCGCGGAATTCCAGAGGCTTATTAAAACCCGATCACCTAGCCAGCCAGCCGTCTGACGTCATACGCTCGTGCGTCATAGGCTCTGACGTACTAGTTGGCCGCCTGCCAGCCGTCTGACGTCATACGCTCGTGCGTCATAGGCTCTGACGTACTAGTTGGCCTCCTGCCAGCCGTCTGACGTCATAGGCTCTTACGGCTTAGGCTAAGACGTACTTGTCGGCCTCCTGCCAGCCGTTTGACGTCATACGCTCGTGCGTCATAGGTGCCTCTGACGTAGTGGCCCGCCTGTCGCTTGTGTTCTGACGTGGTCTGAGGGAAAGGGTGAATCAAGGAATCAAATTTTTCCCGTTTCAGTTTATGTGCCAAAGCAAAGACATGAAAATGTCAAAAGAATGTCAACTCCATCCTGTTGTTGATACAGTCGAGAATTAAATGCTTGCATACGAGTCTGCAACACATTGGGACATTTTATGTCTTTAAAGAAGTGATTCAAGAACCTTCGAACAATGCTACATCACCTACCCCAGTAGCGTAGTTGTTATACTTAATTGTAGGGTTCATCATAAATTATGAAGCTTGCATTCGTATAGACAATATAAATTATTGAGAATGATCACCTGTGTGTAAACAATTATTTAAACAATCACGCTCATACCGCAGCTTGTCGGCCACGCACTCCGCAGTGGTTAACGTAATATGGTTAGGTAAATCGAGAGCTATCCAACGAGTGGTGAACGATTTTTGTACGATGATAACTGGCGAAGATAAAGTTCCGTAGCAACGAATCGGTTGTAAGCGAAAATCATCAGAAACTCCGTTACATGTCCCGCGTTTCATTCCCGCGTTACATTCCCGCGTTACATTTTCGAGTTTATGTAGCAAAGTAAAGACATAAAATGTCAAAAATAGGAATATATTGCACACCGAATATCGTTTATTGGCACCGCGTGACGATGTAACGTACTAAGTTCAAAACGTATTAAATATTAAACCTACTCAAACCCTGAGTGTTTACGCCTATTTTGGTGATATCTGTGTAGTAAGTATCTAATCAAGAACGATCAAATTTCTTAGGGTTCATAATTTCGAACTTCAATGAGGATTCATAACTTCGCCGATCTCAGCGCTCTCACGTAGAAAGCAACCTGTTTACAAGGACCATGTCAAATATGCGCCAATATCTCCCGCTCGCCCCTTGCATTCACAAAGCGAAATAAACGTAGCCTCGACTTGCCTAAGGACCCCAGAACTCATTCCTACGTATAATATCGAGCGGGTACCTATCATTTCCAGGGCAGGAACGGGAAAGTGGTGGAAAATGTTACACAACGGTTTATTATTTCGTAATAAGCGACCTTGTCCCACGATTGAGGGTTTTATCCAGTTGTTACGTCAATAAAACTCTGTTGTGATGCTAAACTAAAATATCGATAACGAAAACCCGTTGTGATTGTGTTATCCAGGGGAACCAGCTTCATGATGTCCTATAACCTAAATGGTATTGTTATTTATTTCTGTAGATTGGCCCTGAGATTGAGGGAAAAGACCAAACGAAGTAGAAATAGGTCAATACCATATTTCACCTCTCAGGCGATGGTTGGAATTTTTCGAAGCGAAAAGTATAAAGCTCATCCTCCCGTCTCATGGACGAATGGAGCGTTACAATAAATCGTTTTTTGCAGATTATTTATGGAAGTTTGGTCATTGCGGTGGGTTTGTGGTTTTCAACAATTGAAAATCAGTTTTAGTGACGAAGTGTAACCTTTTGAGGAACGATAATTGGTACTCATAATGATTATAATTAATAATGGTAGTGGTAATTATAATAGGTACTTGATTTCTGACTGTCAAGTTTGGTGTAATCGAAGCCGATTAAAAATCGTCAATATGAGCGTGAATATCAAACGGTGGAACTCTGGGCCAAAATTTTTCTCTGGGCGGTGAAGAACATTCAGCAAATCGCACCTAAGTGCCTACGAGAGGGAATTTAATTTTCTAACACCACGTGAAATGTAGGAAGTAAGGTGTGAAATAAGGGCAATGACATGGCTTTCTGTATCTGAAAACGTGTTGAAATACACTGGGAATTGAAAGTTCTGCTCCTTCAAAATTTGTTTAACATTATTCATTTCAATCAATGATGGTAGTTTGAGAATATTCAATTTATTAAATATTGGGTCTGTATGCTCGTGGAATTTACTTTTCGTAATTACTCGTATCAGCGCTTTTTGTATTGAAAGGCTGTATCGCCGTGGGATATGTGATTAGGTAGATCAAAAGGTAAGGGGAAAATGTGATTACATTAACCGGATTATGTATTGTATTATTGCTGCTGGGGGACACTACCAGACCCCCGGATTATTACTGTTTAGAACCAAGGAATCATGGAACATCTTTTTCAGACAAATATATATTTATATCGAACTGCGTAACACTATGTACATGATAATTACATGTACGTGGCGGGGGTAATCTTACCTCCTCCAAACCCAGTCGCTCCATGTTGAAACCCGTGGGCTGTGTACCCTGTGGAGGCAACCGGTTAGGATTCACTCTGGAGGGTAGGGGCCTTCATTAGCTGGGGCTGACCGTGACCGAGTTTGATCTCAAGGGTAAAAGTGATCGTGGTCGAATTTGGTGTCTTCCAAATTATCGCCAACGTTGGTTGGTCCAATTTGAACAAAAAGAATTAGTCGAATTAAAATACTATACTATACATTATCTATCCATAATTTATGTAAATAAATAATTATTAGGTCATACTGGACTTTAGTTGGGAAAACTGGTGAGACCATCCATGAGCTAGTTACCGGTGATGTCCATCTGGCCACCTATTCGAAAAAAATTTTCGCGCATTTCTCCTATAATTGTAAGAAACAGTTATTGTTTCTAACAGCTATGGGACTCGCAGAAAAGCGATCTGGACAGAACGGTGGAGAAACCACTTGATCTTAAAGCTTTAACACGAGCGGAATTTATTATTGGCGAGATGAACTGAGCGACTGAGCTGCTCTTATTCTTGCATGAAGGATAAATCAAATATTAAAACAAATTGAAATGTCAGGGAAACTTGAATGATCGTGGGAGAGCAAATGCGGTAGCGACAGTTTGTGTTGACATGTTTATTTATATTGAGCCTCTCCGCCCAAATAACTAAACCTTTAATCCAACAACTTTCTACAGTCTTCTAGCGAAATAAAAAAAATTAAGTTTCCTATCAACAGGAGGGAGAGAGTTAACTTCTTTTTTTCTCCTGACGTCTCTTGGGTTGTTTGGGGTAGAGAAAAACAATAGGGAAACACGTCTCATAATTGGGCCGGGGGTTTTGAAGGGCTTTGGAGGACAGAAGGCTGAAAAACAAGGTTAGAGGCTGGGGAAGTCGTTGTCAACCCACTTAGTATGAGGGGAGTAAACACGTGGGCTTGAGAGCGGGGTGGGCAAATATGTTGTGACCCTCGCTGCAGGTTTTCAACGATCTCTCATCGCCCTTTCTCTTCTTCAGCGTGAATTCCTTAATAAATCACCGATGGACAAAGTACATAAAATGAAAATTATACGGAGAGACGGAAGACGGTGGCAACGTGAAGTCGTTAAACATCAATTTATTGGAATTTTGTTGTTCGATATTTGATTCAGGCTAAAAGCTACCCTCGACAACAGTGCTCTCGAGCTCCTGAGGTTCAGAGAAATCACGCAATAAATCAATTCTTACGTCATTGCTTCGGTACATTTCTATGACATCATTAGTGCTACTACCACGCAGAGGATCAAAGAAGGCTATTTTTGTCCAAAAGTTGTTGAGGTTCATTCATGGACCGATTGAAATGACTGAGTTTTGTTCCAAGAGCCTTCAACGGCCAAATATCACAGTTAAAATGAGTTTCAGGCAATGGACCTAGAACAGAGCAGCTGAATCCAAAATTGTACACAGAAATGTTGAGCATGATGTATTTTTGATGAGAACAAAACTCCTTTCCACTATGTTGGGCGTTGGCTCAACCATCGACGCTGTAAAAATAAATAGAGGAAAAAACTATGTTTCTTTTGCAAAGTGTGTATCCCGATACAGTTGAGAGACAGGATTTCCTGAATAAATCAGAGTAACAGCGGCATGAATAAGACGGGAAACTGATGACGTCAGTTGGGGGTATCGACTGTTTGTATTTCAAGGGTACAATAAAGGGCCGAGAGGCGAGCCTGTCAGATCGTATCCCCTCAAACGCCCTTTTCAACGTTCATCCTCTTCTGCTGAGGAAAAACATTATACCACCATTTATCATCATCGTCATACTCCAACGCCTGTTTCTGTAACTGTGACTTAAGGAGCAGAAACAGAAATCGAAACAGTGGGGGCGCGTGTAACAGATCTTCCGTATTATTTTTCGTCACTTGTCGAAGGCACTGCGTGGGTAGTATAGGGGTTGCGTCTGCTTGTTCAAACATGTTTTGGGGTGAACCATCAGGAGGAATAACGCCATCAACTTAAATGAAAAGTCTGAAAAAACAAAATCCCTTGAAGAAATAAAGAGCAAAGGTTGTAGACCAGCAGAACTCAGGATAATGCCAAACAGGCATAAGAAGGGAGGTGCAGAGTTCTTGTCTCGAAGGTATACCTTCGAAGGTTTACTATTATACGAGTACATATACTGTTTTTCTTTTTTCTTCTTAAAAAAATAAGAAGTTTTCTCTCATAGAACCAAAATTTTAAGATTCCAATGATCAGAACGCCTAATATATTGTACTTATAAATCGCACATGTAGAATGAAAGGGGCACAAGTTTCATCCCTCCCCCACCAACATGCGGTGTAATAAACACATTCTGCTCTCTAATGATGAGTTTTTGCACTAGGACTAAGCTCATCAGCTGTGCTTTCGAAATTCAATCAATTAAGCGTAGTTTAAATACTGGAATAGCATTGTATCACTACGTTGCTCATTATTTGTTTATTTTCTAAAATGAAGGCATTACTTGAAGAAAAAAAACTGAAAATAATAATAATAAATAAAAAATGCGAGGAAAAAGGAAATAGTTTATTGTACAAGGAGGTTTGGAACTCTTTAGTCTCCCCCGTACAAGTAAAGCACGGAATCTCTAAGCTAAGGGTGCTGTGAATGCTATGCTTTGTGTTTGATGAGGTTAGAAAGCTAGGCAAAAGGAGCCAAAATACTTTTTTTCTGTTTCTGTGGGGTAGTTAAGGGTGAAAATGGTAAAGGTTCCGCCTGGTCCAATACCAGTCTTCAGTCCCCTAGGGTTCTCTTTCCCCTAGTTGACGCCATTCTCGTATATCGAGGGCAAAGTCCAACCCGGCATCATAGCAAATTTCTCGCCGAATCGATTGATGGCGTTAGTTTTAGCGTTTGCTCACCAGAAAACCCCAAAGGATCGAGTTGTAAGCAACACTGCTTGCTTCCAAGTGATATCAACAAGGCAAATCTCAGCTGCAGCGTCTCGCAAAAACGAGAAACCAGTTTTTCGTGTCTCCTGTAAAATCAGGCAAAATGAGTAAAACCATGTTGTCAATCCACCCTCAACATCACCATTTCAGCAAAATTGCACGATTAATACGACTCCAAATATTGGTAGGTTGGTGCTGCAGAAACTATACGATTGAGAGGTTTATTCATAAAATAAAATACCAAACATTTCCAGCCATGCAGCATTCCAATAAGAGAACATTTTCGAAGAAATGACTGCTTTTATTTAAAATGTTTGCAGGAAGGTTTTAGCGTGGTGACAGTACCTCTGGAAAAAACCTCAACCAATTGAAGACACAAAAGTAGTGTACCTTCAGAGTAGTTCGCCCTAAAGGTACACTACTTTCCATTCCATAGTACTCGTATAATGATTTCCATTTGTTTTCCGACCGTCACGTAACGGAGAAATTGGTTGGTTTCTTAATTTTATAATTGGATTTTATGATTTTATAATCGTCACGTTTAGAAGTTCCGCCATCGATTTTCACGACCATCACGTCACGATATAATAAAAAGACGAGATTTACATATTTCGTTGTGCCGGCAGATAAAAGCAAGAAAGTTTGGGATGTAGGAGTATGTAAGCATAGAGGTTCTTTTGGTAAGCATAGGTTAGCACCGTAGGAACTAATGACCGTATTTCAACGCAACATCATGTGAATATAATGAAATCACAAATTATGTTAGATATGTTTTTTTAAATTACGGTATCATAAAAACTTATTGTTTTAGCAAAATCCACAAAAATTGCTGTTGCGGTGGACCTAAACATTTTACTTCAATTCCTGTTAGTTTTTTAATACGACCTCAACTGCTGTTCCTGCTGCTTCATTTTGTTTAGCATTTAGTTCTGCAGCCGCTTTTTTGAGGAAAAAATGGCGTCAAAATAATCATTATTAAATCTGACTGTAGAACCGTAGGTCTACCGTTTGTTTTTTATATTTACGTCATGTACCTATATGAAGAGGATGGTCTAATTTCTTGGTTCAAATATTTGTGATGCAAAGCTAGATGAGGCTTAGGATTAAATACATTTCCCAGTAGAACGAATCCTGTGGTATACATGGTTGGCCTATAGTTTGAAGTAATGAAGCAATCAAGTTAACTAATCTATTATGGGTGTAAAGTTATGGCTTGACCTACTTTGTTATGCTCACGAATGTGTTCAGCTAATATTTGTCCCTGAAAAAGTCGCTTTTCGATGATAGGGAACATTTTTTGATGTACTCGTATTTGATGCACGGTTCCACAGCCAGATCTGTCTTGGGGTTTGGGTTTGTTAAGTTTTACCGATATGGCGGAAGCGATGTTATTAACAACTCGTTGATAAATTCCATAATTCTCTCTTTCCTCGCTGATTTATTCGAGAATATATCGGGACGTCAAACCGTCTGTCACCGTGGGGACCAATTCACACGCTCGCTTGGGGCAGCCCCCGTCGCGTCACTTCTAGTAGTAGGATGTTACACTCGGTTTCGTAGTAGGATCGATGAAAAGGGGTTCCCCCCCCCCCCCGCAATGCGGTGCTTACATCACCCCATTTCCACTGCCTTCAGAACCGAAACTTCGCTCTGCTTTCCAAGGCCCTGAGAGGCATTGGTGCCATTAGCCACATGCAACAGGAGCCCCAGCCCTGGAGGCGCCTACGCCACTTAATGCGCTAACTCTGTTGTTCTTAGGATCAATGGCAAAGCATTGACTGAACACAGACCAACACTGCAAATATCTCGTTTGTCGGGACGAAGCTTTAAAATTCCTCGCCTATGGAGGTGAGACAACTTGCCGTTGCAGACAACTAACACTGGCCAACAAAAAACGTTGTTGTTTGGTGCAGAGGAAATGAGGGTTGGTGTTGGCGTTTTTCAGCACATAAAAATAAAACTTTCTCAACTTTACCGCTGTTTTCCGTGGAATGGAAGAAGATAGCTAAAATTGGATTTCAAATTGGGATTCTGTACCTCGCAAAAATATAAATAAATAAATAAATAAATAAAGAGTGGTTGAAAGTGAAATATCGATGGGGATTTTCGAAGTGCTATATTGATCACTCAAACGTGACTAGAAAATAAGAATATGAGCTATATCTAAAACTCGGCCCGTAGAGCCTTGCCAGGGGGCAAGCCCCCGATGGTTACTGCTTAGAGCCTTCGGCTAAAATTCAAGAAACATGGAACATGCTTTAGCCGTGTTTTATTTGTTTACTGTTTCCTTTTACTATGAATTTGTTGTCTGCTGTTTTAATTTAGCTCTTTATGGGCCTGCTTTTCAGAGTTCTCGTCATTGATGTCCCAAACGTATTCTTATTATTATGAAATCGAAAACATCTAAAACGTCGAAGAACACATCGCAACTAAAAGCCTAGGTTATAAGATCCTTTGATTTCTTTTTGGTAAAAACGATACCAACAACTACATAAATAAAAATCCGCTCAATCGAAGTTGGTTCTTACCATGCATAAACGTGTATGTGACATAAGTTCGATAGAAAAATTAAAACATTTTCTATTGTTTATTCATTTAACTTCAATTGTAAACATAATTATACGGATTACTTCAAATCAGAAAGGGGTTTTAGCAAAATTGGTGTTGGTTTTTACCGCAAATGTTGTTTACAGTTCTTTTAAATCTGAGGAATATCTCAGCTTCGTCCATATTTACAGCAGCTGTTTTGGCAGTATATAATTTACGGATAAATTGAGGGCTTTTCAACGAGTGGTGAACGGTTTTCGCGGGATGAAAACTAACGGTGATACATTTCCCTAGAAACGGGTCGGTTGTAAGTGAAAATCATAACAAAATCCCGCGCTACTTTCGTTCCATGGTTTCGTTCGACGGTTTCGTCATGCTAAAACGGGACCTGATAGCGAAAAACGGATTCCAGATTTGGATTCAGCACACAGAAAACCCCCAACAACAACTGTTATCTCCTTTGCTGCTAGAAACCGAATAGTCTCTGAGGGGTCATAACCCGACAACACAGTTGAAAAGTTGTCTCAAAATTGGCTCTTTTGGTTCGTTCGCCAGTAGGAGCCAGATGACGAGTTGAAAAGGATGTGCGTATGTATTAGGCATTCCGAGTGACTGTTATTAACTTAGTCTGGGGTTGCATCAGGTCTATTCATTCTATGAGGGAAACTTCTTATTAGCCCAGGACTGAAAAATGAGGCAAACTCTGATTGTGCAGTGCATTTTACTTAGTATCTGGAGAATTGAGAAAGCGTTACTGAGGGGGAAGATCTTTCAAACCAACAATTTGAGTAATGTCATTTGCGTTTGGCCCTAACGGATGTCCAGTGGGCCTGGAGGTCTAACTAGGTAGGCATCGATAATTCTGTTAAGGCAGAGATTTGAAGTTAGAGGTGCCCCTCACCTCAAAAGCTCCCGTCCTAAGTGAGGAAGTTTGCTCCGGTGGATGATGATAAAGGAAAAGTAATTAAGGCCATACTAGATCCTCCCTTGCGGTGCCCTTTGGACCCGACAGGCTCTTCAGTCTTCAGCGGGGCACCTCGGCCGGTGTTGCCGAGCTCAGCAGCTGCGGGTGTGGACATTGGGAAGGGAGAGGGAGACACCCGCCTGCTGTATTGAATGGCTGCAGCTACCAATGACGTCATGTATCCAAGGCGACAGGGAAAGTTACCTCACCCTTTCCATCCAGCCGACCCGCGACCTCTCCAACCCCTCGCCCATCAGGCCTTCACTGTGCTTCCTTGTGCCCCTTGACTCTCTTTTACGCTTCATTAGCAAATCCCCGACTTCTAACTATCAACGCCCGGGTTTTCGGCCCTACGTTTCATGACAGCGGATTTATTTATCTTATTATGTTTACAGTTCCAGAGGAATGTAAACAAGTAAACCGTTAGATACACTGGCCAACAAAAAAGGTGATGAGGTTTGGTGTTGGGGGTTTTCAGTGTACTGAATCCAAATCTGAAACCCGCGTTTCACTATTAGGTCTTGTTTTGGAGATAGAGCTACTATACCTACGTTTGAGTGTAAAAATAGCCCTTCTAAAATTGTTCGCTTTCAACCACTCTATTTATGTTTTTGACGTGCAGAATCCGATCTTCTTCCATTCCACTGAAAAAAGCGGAAGTACCTAAAAGTACCTAAAAGGTACTTTTAAGTACCTTAAAAAACACTGTTACATCCTACTTTTATAAATGAATTTTTTTTTACACATCGGTAGATAGAATAACTGTGATTCTAAAATCGGATTTAGCATGAACAGTGTTCATTGAACACTCCTGTAAGAATTGCTCTCCTCTATTTGTCAAATCTCAAAAATAATTATTTTTCGATTTGACAAAAGGAGGAGAGTGTTGACTTAAGTCGCCGGTGTCTGATCTGATAAACTGAAACTCTACCAGCCTTGTAAATCCTTATGATGTCGCTTTTAAACTTGAAATCTATTGCACCCGTAATATGACCGGTTATCACAGGAATCCATCCTGTCCCTTCAATTTGTTAAAAAGAAATTTGTGCAGGACGAAGGAGTTAAAGGAGCCGAAACGTTGACGAGAAGGAACAAAATATTGCACCTCATAATATTTCAATATTATATCGACAGCTAATAACACTGGCCTGGCGACTTATTTGTGAAATTTGACAAATAAATAGAGCGATTCTGACAGGATTCTTCATGCTGAATCCGATTTCGAAACAAGATTTTTTTAATCCGTCGTTGTTTAAAAAAAAAAAAAAAAATTGCATTTACTAAAGTATAAAACAGTGTTTATTGTTTTTTTGTGTGTAAACATTGTCAATTTTTCCGCTGTTTTCAGTGTAAGATAGCTAAAATCAGCTAGAATATATAAGATAGCTAAAATAGGGTTTTAAATTCGGATTCTGCGGATTCAAGTTCACATGATCTCGGTGTTTCAAATTCTCCCACTAGCTAGATGACCTGTGCGTCGCCACCAAACCACAAAGTGAGGCTTGGAGAGGGAAGGGTATCTGAAGTCTTCTAAAACCGTTAAGATGAATTTTGTTATGAAGCAAAGCTGTTTTGAAAATCGGCTTACATTTCATTAACGCCAGCTTACTATTAGGAGTGAAAGAGAAGGAGCAGCCAAGAGTGTGTTAGGAAATGTTCTAGAGCGGCTTATACATATGTATAAAATCTCCTTGACTCAGTTTGTAGCTTGTAGTAGTTCGATACCGCACATATAAACGTATAAACATAAAACTCTGCAAATTCTTGACACAACGGTTCATTATCTTCTTTGTACAGATCACCCTTCTGTCTAGATCACTAGGTCTAAATGTCTAGATCCTAAATGTTAGATTAATTATTATTATCAATTATCACTAATTATTAACAATTTCATCAAGTACCTACCTAGTGAAAATTATTATAATTTATTGTTAGGTATTAATAATTTGTATTTATTATTAATAATAGTTATTATTAATTATGATTCATTAATGCGATATAATTCTGGGGTTTTTACTACTACGTCGGTAATAATTTTTCTATAAAAGAAGTACCTACCAACAAACATTCGAAATTACCTTCATTTCCGTAGCACGAAACGTACCTCAGAACAAAAAACTCGACCTCACTAAAATCATATGATGTTCCAAACAGCTCGTTAGTATGAAAATTAACCTGTATTTCAACCGTTTGATTCACGATCGTGTTGACAGGCATCGTCATTGTGAACGAACGGCTGGTCGTACAAAGCTGCGGATGGTCTTAAAACATTCTTTGGAATAAACTCTATCTAAATATGAAATAAAAAACATACCGTTCTATATGAATTTTTCGAGATATGAGATTTTCAAATTTTCAAAATTCGTTTTGAACCCCTTCCCCTTGACCTAGGGTTATGAAAAGTTTCGAGGACCATTGTGGGGTTGGTCGAAACCCATAAAAAAAATTTCGTAATTTTAACTCAACGCTAACTGGGCAAAGTGCCGCGGACGGCGTACGGCGGACGGACGGATTTTTTTTAATTCGATTTTCTGAATCTACGTATCTTGAAACGTAAACCAACAAATTTTAAGGGGGGGGGGTTAAAATTTTTTTTTCTTTGGGCAATTCCAATGGTTCATTATCGAAGATAATAAACCAAAATGAAGTACGAGGTACGCGGTGTGGGGGTGGGAGGGGGCGCAGAGACATAAAAGGTCTCGTCGTATGACGCACTAGTTGGCCTCCTGCCAGCCGTATTACGTCATACGCTCGTGTGTCATAGGCACTGACGTACTTGTTGGCCTCCTGCCAGCCGTCTTACGTCATACGCTCGTGCGTCATAGGCTCTGACGTACTTGTTGGCCTCCTGCCAGCCGTCTTACGTCATATGCTCGTGCGTCATAGGCTCTGACGTACTTGTTGGCCTCCTGCCAGCCGTCTTACGTCATACGCTCGTGCGTCATAGGCTCCGACGTACTTGTTGGCCTCCTGCCAACCGTCTTACGTCATACGCTCGTGCGTCATAGGCTCTGACGTACTAGTTAGCCTCCTGCCAGCCGTCTTACGTCATACGCTCGTGCGTCATAGGCTCTGACGTAATGGCCCGCCGGTCGCTTGTGTTCTGACGTGATCTGAGGGAAAGGGTGAATCAAGGGAACAAATTTTTCCCGTTTCAGTTTATGTGCCAAAGCAAAGACATGAAAATGTCAAAAAATATGTAAATAGGTACCTAAGCCCAACTGTAATGTCAATTTTCTGACAATGAGTTTTCGACTATAGTTTTCATACCTTTTTACTTAAGTACTTATTGCAATTTGAGACTGATAATGAGCTGTTTGCAAATAAAAAGTCTGATAACTACTTTATTACATCTTATTAATCTATTTTCAAGTTCCGATTCACAGTTGAATGTATTTTATTTAGATGTCGTAAAATCCGAAAACGATGGAAAAACGAAACCTGTCGACTACTGACTCAAGTGATACTGTCGACTTCTAACACATGTAGGTCGACTACTAGTGCAAAACCATGTCGACTACTGAAGAAAATGTTGGTCACTGGTATCGACTGCTAACTAGAGCATTGGGATTTTTTACAAAACTTGTTTTTCCCTTTTCAAACCATGTTGAATAATATTTCCCGCTGCCAGGTCTTTTAGGGAAGGATCTTGGGTACACAATGAACAGGTTTGCAATGAGAAAAAAATCGAGTGAATATTGAAATGTCATCCATTTCTGACCTATATTTAAAATTTCAAGTATCTAGCTCATCATCAAAATTTAATTTGTTTAAACAAATAGGTATTATTTAAACAATTTTACAGACAAGAAACCGAGTGAATATTGCATTGTGATCCAGTTCTGACCTATTTTTAAAATTTCAAGTCAATAGCTCAGCATCAAAATTTAATTTGTATTATTACAAAAAGGTATTATTTAAACAATTTTACAGATGAGAAACCGAGTGAATATTGCAATGTGGTCTATCCCCGACTGACGGTTAAAATTTCTAGACTGTAGTTTACCTGGAAGATGAAAAAAGGCAGTTTTATTCTGGGCGGCTACCCGGGACCCACCTAACGGCCGTTTTCGACGCGAAGTTTAGTGTTTTTCCTAAACCTTTGCGCGCTCACTGTGAACGAACGGCTGGTCGCACAAACATCCAATTGGTCTTAAAAGATTCGTAATTTTTAGGTCATTCAAAAGTGAACTAAAAATTACACCGTTTCTTGAGAACTTTTAGAGATATGACATTGTCGAAATTTCAAAGTTCGTTTTGAACCCCTTCCCCTTGACCTAGGGTTATGAAAAGTTTCGAGGATCATTGTGGGGCTGGTCCGAACCCAGAAACCAAATTTCGTAATTTTAGCTCAACGCTAACTGGGCAAAGTGGCGCGGACGGCGGACGGGGGACGGCGTACGGCGGACGGACGGATTTTTTTTTATTCGATTTTCTGAATCTACGTGTCTTGAAACGTAAACCAACAAATTTTGAGGGGGGGTTAAAAATTTTTTTTCTTTGGGCGATTCCAATGGTTCATTATCGAAGATAATAAACCAAAACATGTAAATGTTGAGATGTATCATGAACAGTTCGGTCCCGCAATTGTGAAATTAGTGAATATAATCGACAAATGGTTCTTCTAGATGTGCCATTCAATGAATAACCCTATTCTTCCCAACCATTATTTATCTAAGATATAATATCATTTATCAGTATCAACTTCAACGAAACCTCACGAGGAAATAATCACTAGGAAACCAATTGGGTACATGAAAAACATTGCATTTTGGTTTATTACTCAAATTTTTGACAGACTTCCAGCCTAAGACATATCTATGTCAAAATATAAAGGATAAAGTAGTAACATCAAGTATCTTCGGAGCGCTTGGAGGAGGGGGGGGGGGGGGGGCTGGGGGTTATTGCCTAGAACTTGTGAACCTTCCATTTATCAGTTGAACTTTCCTACTCTCTCAGGTTTGAGTCGAAGTGACAATTGTTCAAGTTTTGTCCATCCAGTTTGAACAAACGTGTGTCAATCATTAGCAATTCTGATCCAATTCATAGGTCTGGTGGGTCGTACGTCGCGCAGTGCGTTTCTTACCGTCACGCAGACTATCAAATAAGGTTCACGTTCTGGTGTTTAGGTTTCATAATATAATGTAAATATTGTAAGCAGTTAACAAATAAAATTTACATGTCGTTAGAAATTCCATCTTGCCGTGTAGCTCATTTCAGGATCCACATGGCTCGACATAGCAAAACCACTTCCCGTCGAGACAGCTGCCCCCTTGACATTTAGGAGAAGCATCGTATCATCGAGGAAGGGAGAGGCAAATTGAATGAAATGAACCCGACCGGTGTCCCTGAATGGGATCGCTGATTGCGGATCCCACTTATCAATACTGATATCCTCCCCTTACCGCCTGTCTTGCGCTCTATCAACTTGGAAAACGGGCTAATAACTTGGAGAGCTGCACCCGACGCATATCATCGGCCCGTATTAAAATACATAGGAGTGTAGTTCCGATTAATTGAAAAGGGAATTGAGGGAAATGCGGTCGACAGCTCTAAACTAGAATTAGTTCAGTGTTGATTAGAATAAATTATTTATCTCGGAGATTTTCATTTATGGTAATAATCACGCTTCCTTACTTACGTAGGAAAGGTTTAATTTTAAATAAGGAAATATACAGGATGGTTCTTAATGAATGGATCACTCTTCCCATTTTCGTCACAAAAAGGGTACAATTTCTTTTCAAACGGTACCCCCATTTTTGACAAAGAATTCAAATATTACATTTTCGCGTTCCACGTATATTTTTTCAATTAGGAACCCCCATTTATTGCAGAGTCGGAGTGTACGCAAAAATTCGTGATCATTTGACACCTCAGATTTTTTTATGTCGCAAAACCCTACCAGCAAGCGCTCAAAATCGTTCAACCGTGAAATTGCGCAAAAGTCTGATTTTTGGGGGCCTAGTGTGGCATATGAAATTTCATGATTTTTCGGCGTTGAATCGCGTGGTGATATCAGTTCCTTTATTTGACTTGATCAAACCATGATTATAGCCTAATAACGATTAAGAGCCAGAATAAGGTGATTTATCTTGAAAAAACGACCATGTTATAGGCTGTAATCTCAGTCATTAAGACCACCCTGTGTATTAAATAGGTGCAATTCAAGATGAAAACAATCCGAAAATCCCTTTCCAACTTTAGAACTCCCAGTGCTTTATTGTTTATTCAGATGTGATACCAACCTGATATGTTTCTGATTTCACTAATACTCTGTTTTATTTGCAGGTTCCCATAATTCGGCTTGCCAATGAACTGTCTAAAGGAGTTTGATCCCTGTGCGGGAACACTCAAAACAAAATGTAAGTACCGAATGTTCGATCGTTACAATCTTGAATCCCTTTCACCTTGACAGTAATCAATTTATCTCTAGTTTTTACTGAGAGGCTTGATGTTAGTAATAATGTGCTTTTCGACCTAATGGTTTTATAAATAATTTATAATGATCTTATAAAATAATTTATAATTTATAAATTTAGGGTCCTCTGATTAGTACTACTCTCTTGACAATTAAATAATTATTATTTAAATGTCCAGAGTAGTACTAATCAGAGGACCCTGTAAAGCTAGTGTTAACAACCAAATTTGGTGTCCATACTATTCAAGAAAATTTGACAAATAGGTCACATAGATTTTCATGACCCAATTTATTACTCAGGCAACAATTGGCTTGACCCAGAAAAATTTGGTGTCATTGCACTTGAGATGCCAAGTTCTGTGCAAAGCCATTTTGTCCATATCTGTCTCGAAAAGTGGTGACGTAGAGCTCTATTACGAGTATTAAACTAGTTGTAAATAATATTAATATTGTTAATTTAGTAAGGGCGAGTTGTTGAAAGCAGAGAAAGCTCCACGTTGTCCGAATTTCCTCAGATTCTACAGATTTTGATGACACCAATCAGTGACCCTCAAGGGTACCCGCATTAACCCTACTATTTTAAATTGTACGAAGAACAACGAAGGGTTATTGAAGGCATTGAAGCTAGTTGAAACTTAGCCAAATCGACTGCCTACTTGTCAATTGAAAATGCTGAATCAAGTAGAACCGTGTCTGGTCGATGTCTCAAAGGCTCAATTTCACGCATTCAGACTGCAGTACTGGAAAAGTGCGTTGAGAATATCAGCATGTGAGACGACCATCCATTAAAGACGTTTGGTTCATGAGGGCACGCCAAAATCCCAGTCATAGGTATTTCGAATATGTTCGTGTATAGCTAAACCAGCTTCAGTATCGATTGGTATCGATTGGTTAAACCAGCTAAACCAGCTAAACCAGCCTTAAAACATCCAAATTTTTGCTCATCCATTCCACGGATCAGTAGGTGGTTAATAACAAAATTTGTCAATGATGTAATATAGATTTTCGCAACCCAATTTATTACTGATCCAACAATTGGCGTGGCTCAAAAAATTTAGTGCGATTACACTTGAGATGCCAACTTCCATACAGAGCCATTTTGTCCATATTTGTCTCGAAAAGTTGTAACTCTGATCTCTATTATAAACCTAGTTGAGAATAATATTAAAATGGTTCACTTAGTAAGGTCGAGTTGTTGAATGAAGCTCCAGGGAATATAATTCAATTTATGTTCCATGTTTGAATCCGTAATTTGCTCTTCACAATTTTGTGGAGAGAAGAGTGACGAGAAAGTGGTGTATAAAACTCCTCGAAAAACTCTATTTTACGACGAAGATTCTTAATAGTTGAAGGCAACTTGGAGGCGAAGTCGCTACGATGTTGGTAACTTCGATAGTTATGACGTTTTAAACGCCTTGTTGGCTGACGTCGGCGCTGTTTGCCGTGTGGTGCTTCTATTGTGTGTGCGCTATTCTCGTTGTCATACACACTGTGCGAGAATAGCAATCTCCCTCTCAGGTTTTGCCTTGAAGACGGTTCGAACTATGACAATACGCCTCGTATCGCTCGTCCGTCTGATCAATAGCTTTCTCTCAGTGAAATGAATAGGAGAAAACCGATCGGAGATATTTCGTTTACGGATGAATGTAGGACGATTTATCGGCTCGCGTTTGGACGGAAGGAGAACCAGCTTTTTTTTTCTTTCACCTCTCAAAATCGTTCAGCCTTGGCAAATCGACCTTGATGCTCTTGGAACTTCAACGTCCAATATACCGGTGTCACTTATGTTACGGTCAATCCGCTTCACACAACAAAGCTTTTACTTCAATTTAATGGTCTTAGTTGATGTCTCGCCTGTATACACTTTTACCTAAAATACGAACGCGTCAAGAGAATTCACTTGTCACTACCATGATATTATTTTTGAACTGACCTTAATTGTCACTACCATGATATTATTTTTGAACTGACCTTGGTCGATCATAAATTGTGAGGAGACACATTTGGAGTGAAGTGTGAAGGTTCAATAATAGAATCATCCAGAACGATGGTATCAAGGTAACTTGGTTGTCTTCAGGCGTCAAATTTGTTGAGAGTTGTCAAGTAGCTAGAGAGCAGCTGGATTTGGATATTTAGGAAGCCTGTGCTCATATATCATACCTAGGTTTTTTATGACATCGGTGACTGTCTCCGCTTTGCGGTCTTTGAGGAGGTCATCATTCCTTACATATCAAGGAGCGTTTTCTATGCTCCTCAGAACCGTATTCTGAAATTTGTGTATAATTTTGATATTCGACGTAGCTGTGTAACCCCATAGGTCCAAATGGGCATTAGCAATGTCTTGTACAGTAGCACTTTATTATGAATATTGAGTTGTGAACATCGTCCTGTGAGCCAGTACAGTTTTCTGAACTTGATGGGTAGTTCTTTCTTTCTTTACGTGCTCTTTCCATTTTAACTTGGCATCTAATGTCATGCCTAGGTATTTCGCTGAATTTGCATATGGTATGGTATTCCGAGTTAGTACCAGAAAGATTGGTAATATATTTTTATTCGTGAAGTTGACATGTGTTGATTTTGTTTCATTGAGTTTCATCGGCCACTTCTTCGTCCATTCATTTACAGCAACGGTGGCTTTTCAGTGGCAACGGTGGAGTTTTTCTCTCGATTCCTCTACTGAATCTCCAACAGCTGAAACTGCATGTCATCGGCGAACGTGGCATGCCTTTTAGTTTGTATACCAGCCCTTCATGCCAAACTTTATCAAAGGCCTGTGACTCGTCGAGAAATACCGTGCTACAAACTTTTCTATGCTTTAGGGCGTCTTCAATGACATCAGTTATCCTGTGAACTTGTTCTACGGTGGAGTGCTTGGCTCTTAATCCAAATTGTTGTAGTGGTATCAGGTTTTTTTCTTTTATGATTTCATTTAGTCTTTTCTGGAGTAGCTTTTCAAATTACTGGGAGCATAGGGAAATAGGTCTATACGACCTGGCATCGGTAGGCTCTTTTCCCGGATTTAAAATCATAATCTCTGCTACATTTGAACCGAAAAGCTGCAAATATCAGATACACGAGCTTCCGCACCCCTTTTTCGGGCAGTTCTGTAATTACTTGACCCTTAATAAGATCGTATCCCGGCGCTTTTTTTGTTTTTAGCTCATGCTTGATACATTCTGAGAGCTCTTGGAACTTAACAGGTTCTATACAATACAGTCCACTCTATTATGTAGAATTAGTTCTTCTTTACTTGTTTGCAGTCGTAATGGAGAGAAGGTCTTGGAGAGATGCTGTGCGAATAACATAACTTTCTCTTTTGCGCTTTTGGCCCAATTCCCAACATCTGTCCTAATGGGCACCTGCGATCGTTTGGTGCCTGTTACGGCTTTATACAAGGAGTCTCTTTTTGATGGACAATTTCTGGCTTTTGTATGGCATTGCCTCTGTAATGAACGAAGATTCGTGATAACAAGCATATACTCAAGTAGAAGTTAAAACGAATAGTTGAGCGTAACTTCGAGGAGATACCTAAACCACGGATGATAGCTGTTAGCTCAACGTAGACGTTCTCAGCATGAATCTAGCAAAAACGTATTACATTACACTACATTTTCAATCAATACAGCTCCGGATAATGATAGATATCGATTGAAACTATGACGATTATCCTGTCACGAGATCTCCGGCAACGGTTTAGTGGTTTCGAATGCGTGCTGCTCTACACAACTCCGCCTCCTACTCACATCAGTGGCATTTCCAAGGGATTACGTCCCCTTGGCGGAGGGTTATTAGGATATGAAGCTCTCAGGCTGATAAGAAAACTCGGAAAGGTGACTTTCATACGCCCTTAGAGCTGAGAGCGGCTGAGTGATATATTATGATACGGAGGCCCTTCCACCGTTTCACGTCAGAGATAAAACTACTTACCCATAACTTTACCGTCCCCGTTCACCCGACGATGCCGCCCCCTCGTTCAACGTAAATTATTCGGCGTGACCTGTTGGGAGTAATTACTATTAGCCCCTGCCTTCCTGCGAGAATCGCACTGTATACCGAAATAGCTCTTTGAATTTGTATCGAGCTGATCGATGACACAACACTGTTCCCCTCAGCCAGGTCAAGACCTTTATTGAGGAAAATACTAGCTATCATCATCAACAATCGATTAGCCGTACACAGCACTGGTCTAAATGTATGTATCGATTTTTCCAACATCTCCCTTTTGAACGATCAAGGTGATACAACAATAACCAACCAAACAATACTTAACTCAAACATCGGTACTTGGAAAACATCGAGCTGGCATTGGAAATTTATAACAGGTGTTTCACCATCTTCGATCTACAGCCGTACAGCCCGATCAACTCAACCCATAATCGTCGTTGGATCTTTCATGTCAAGTTCTTGGTAGGTACTAGACATGAAAATTTGAAAATGTTTTCAGTTACGGGCGTAATTATTCTGATGCCTCCGCGAATAATATGGACAAAGTCCTCCAAACATACGCAGAGCCTATTCACGTTTTGCATAGGCATGAGGCTAAAACCCGAATTTACAGCCGATTACACTTTACGAGTACATTTTCAGTTGGAAAAGTAAGCTAACCAAGTAAATTCCGAAGTTGAAAACAGAAGTCACGTCAACTGTTCAGTTGTAATTTACTGTTATAATTAGGTTTGAAAATTCGAAAATTTGGACTTGGAAAACGCGCAATAATTACAGATTTAAAAAGATGATGAACGTAAATATTGAAAAAAATAATGGATCTCCAACGGTCGTATTTGTGGGAATAAGTCGTAGTGCACGAGAGAAAAAATTAAGAATTAAAAAAGGAAGGCTTTGTGAAAATTACAATGAAACATCCATTGTAGCCAATTAGCTGTAGAATTGAATCTTGAAATGTCATGCATTTAACACAATCTGTATATAAAAGACGCCGTCTTGTGAAACTATTTGGGAAATATAGAAATAAGAAAATATTAGAAAGTGGGAAAGAGCGAGAGACTATCAGTTTCGGTTCAGAGGAAAACACTCTACCATAGAACAAGTGCATCGCATAACTGTATCGAGCATCGTCTAAAAAACAAACAGGTTTGTGCAGGTTAGTTCCTGGATGTTTCCCAAGCGTTTGTCAAAGTCTAGCATTAATGTGTAGAGTACAAATTTGACAGAGACTTACCGAAGCCCTTTTTTCAAATTTTGAAATCATATTTTACTGATAAATATTTCAGAGAAAAATACAAAGGAGAGTACTCCAGTCTCAAGAAAATAAGGGCAAGTGTCCCCCAAGGAAGCGTTCTCGGGCCCTTACTATACCTTCTGTATACATGTGACGTACCAAACAACGGAAACACGACAATTGGAACCTTTGCAGATGATACAGCCATACTAGCGATTTGTGACTCATTAGATACAACGGTAGAAGATACAAGGAATCTACAGCATTCAGTTGACGATGTGAGCGCCTGGATCAAAAAAAGGCGCCTCAAGCTTAATGAACTAAAATCTACTCATACCAACAAGAAAATACTCAGAGAACAAAATACTCCCTACTATAATACTGCAAAGTATTTAGGGATGCCCCTTGATGCCAAATTAAGATGGAAGGAGCATGTTATTAAAAAAAAAAACAATTGAATAGAAAATTAAAAAAATTGTACTTGCTGCTCGGTAGGTATTCTGAACCATCAGTACATAACAAATTGCTCATCTACAGGCAAATCATAAAACCTGTGTGGACTTTTGGTATCCAGCTCTGGGACTGCACTAAAAAAGACAAGCAGAAAGATTATTGTCAACGCTCTTTGGTACGTCAGAAATGATGACCTCCATCGAGACCTCAAGATGGAATCTGTCAGTGAAGTAGCAAAGCAACATGCAATAAAACGCAAACTGTGGCTCCATCAACACATGAATCTGGAAGTTCATCGACTCCTAGACAACAGCAGCGTCACCCGGTGGCTTGATAGAACAAAACCTCTTGTAATGTGACAAGTGTAGTGATTGAGTGTTGTCCTGAGTTACAGCCGTTGGGCTAGAAACTCTACTAACAGTTTATATTATTATAGGAAATTAACTTGATGGGCCGAAGTTCAGTTGTTATGTTATTGATATGTCAAATACATATCGATTAATACAAAATAACTAGCTGCATATAAAGAACGCAGTCTCGTGAAATTATTTGGGGAATATAGTGGGGTGTAGTTGCATTACACACAGCTGTCATGAAACGGTGTTTAGTTGTGTCATATTGGGTCGACTTGCCCACGACGCGACCCGGTCATTTCCATTTGGATCAGCTCCAACGTGGAACACGCAGTTGAAAAAGGGAACCGTCCTTACGGAGACATTGATTTTTCTCCAGCCCCCTCTCTACCCGCTATCCAGAAGAATTTTCCGTTGCCCGAGTCGGGGATTGGTCGGTCTCTGGCCTTTATCTGGGTTCCAGCGATCAATTTAAGCAAAAACGCCGTTCTCGTGGACATAAATCTGGTGGCGGCTTCACGCAAACTCCTTTTGTCGCGGCGCCGAATGAACGTCTGGCTCTGCCCGGACGGCGAGCATATAGATTGCTTCGTCCCACTTACGACAAAATGTTTTACGGTCCTGTCGGTCAATCCATTCCGAAAATACTGCTGTCGGGGTAATGCTGACATTTTGTTCGACTCACTGTCAAATCTACTCATGCGTTGCACATGAATAGATTTGACAAATTCACATGTTACAAACTGTGGGCTGAACGTGGAGTTTGTACATCGTGGAGATGTAGGTACAAATTTCATCAGATTCTGCAGATTTTGATAACACCAATCAGCGACGCTCGATTGTACCCGCAGTAACCCTATTATTTTCAATTGTACGAAGGGCACCGAGTGATCATTAAAAGCATTGAAGCCGGTTGAAACTTAGCCAAATCCACTGCCTTCTTGTGCGAAATTGTCAGTTGAAAATGCTGAATCAACAACTGGAAGTACTGGAAATGTGCGTTGAGAATATCAGCATGGACCATTCGTTATGGACGTGTGCTTCTTGAGACACGCCAAAATCTCTGTCATAGGTGTTTCGAATGTGTTCGTGCATAGCTGAACC
The DNA here is from genome assembly GCA_963920205.1 of Stenodema calcarata. Taxonomy (NCBI): domain Eukaryota; kingdom Metazoa; phylum Arthropoda; class Insecta; order Hemiptera; family Miridae; genus Stenodema; species Stenodema calcarata. Next base: position 20,302,980 of record OY986052.1, on the reverse strand, counting down.
AGCTCCAGTATCGATCGGTATGAAACTATTAAATAAATTTTGTCCTCGTCATTCCAAGTGCGTTGCTCCCTTATATCATCCAAATCTTTGCTCATCCAATCGACGGCTAATGTAGCAGTACTCAGGTGATCACCTCGAACGAATACAAATTGTAATTATCTAATACCTACACATCCAAAGATCCTAGACGTTAAAACCAAATTTCCAAGTGACCTACAATTGAAATTAGACTTAATTAGACTTAACAGAATTGATGTAACAACGACCTGTCTCTAATCACTACATGTCTCAGTGTCTCTAATCACTACATAGTTGAGAAAAATATTAATTATGCTGCCCCGAAGAATACTGTCCACAGATTTAAAAGCGGTGGATTATCCGAGTCTCTAATAGGCTCATCTACAATGGCTGATTAACCCTTTAGATTTTTCCGTCGCCTGCCATGGGACTCGTAACGGGATCATTTTCACGCCCTGAATCTGAAAAAATGCCATTACGGAAGTTTTCCTCAAAGCAAGGAATCCTAAATTACTTTTAGGATCGCCCTCCTCTCCAGGGGAAACCACTCAGCCACTTTTCCCTTTAACTGCCTAAATGGCAGTTAAGTGGACCCCTCTTTTCTTTTCATTCACCATGTTTCGTAAACCTTCACGTTTGCTCCAGTTTCTTGATTCTCTTTCCCATTGAATCCTTAAGCCATAGTTTCTTTTATGAGAACCTCAAAAAAGGCCGAGGAAGTTTTTTAGATGGTTTGGAATTTTGTAATTAAGAAATAATTCAATCAGAACAAGCTCTTGGAAATTAGCAACATTGTGGCTCTGAACTTAAATAAAGAGCTACAAACTGTTCTACACTTGTGTCTTTCTTCGGTAAGAAACAACTCTTGATCGGTAACAAGTATTTTATACTGCTTAGAGAAAGAAGATGGTTAGCATGGAAGTTGAGAGTGAAAATAAGTTCGTAGTAGGTGACAGGAAGTCAGTGAAACAAGCAGATCACGAGGATTTACCTCATTCTTAAATTTAACCGCCATATTTACCTATTCTGATTCATTTGAATCAGTTTTCGGGGAAGCCCAAGGCCATTCAAAATTATGAAAGTACAAACTGTGTAGCTCACAGATCAAAATGCCCTCATCCAAGAACATCCCCAGAATCACAGGGAACACTGAAAGACCTTTATGTTACAGCTATGTCCTTCGCCACCCCTCAGGACCGAAACGGAGCAGGAAACCAACTGAACGCCTTTCCTGCGAATACCGCGACTTTGAAATATTCTAAAGTGGAAGGAACGTTACATGTATACAATCAGATGATCAGACACAGCGTTATGATAACGAAATTCTATACGAATAATACTAATGAAGTTTCAGAAGTGTTACAAATTTTTTTGGAAACCCGTACACCATCGAAGTCCCCCACTTCTATACTGGCTATTTTTGATGGAAAAGTCACCATTGTCGAATTGTTTAATTCCTTGATACATGAGCTTTATGTACTCACACAACCCTAATTCAAAGTGGAACTAAAGAAAATGTTTGTTACAGGACGGGGCCGACGAGATGACAATAACTAACGGCTAGGTCGGAGACGGCCGAACAATAAGTAAGTTTTTTCGTTACGACCATTTTACTATGAAAATCTATTGTACCACGGATTTTGTATTGGAGAAGTTGAAGCCAGCTGGCACATTATCTTTCAACATGGTCACTTAATAGTAATTTGAAAAAGAATATAGGTACTTGGGTAAAAAACAGGAACAACGCTCTCTAACCGTGTAGCAATTCGAGAACTGCACGGAAAAAAGTGTAAGTAAGTAATGATTCTAAGGTACATCTTCAGAACAAGGACTATAATATACAAAATAATTGATATACAGATTTATATTATAAATCTGTATATCAATTATTTTGTACACATTCAAACATTTGTAAAAAGGAACTAATAGATTGGTATGAAGAAGTGACATGAATTAATCATTCTGAAAAAAATTAATCATTCTGTTCCATGCTAATTGATATTGCAGAATAACTGTATACTTTCTTAATCTGAAATCCTACATTGTACAAAAATAGCTATTTGATTCACTATTGGATTTCAATTGGCTGCAGTTTTCGAACGGTACTCAGTGTCAAAATGTTAAGGACAAAATATGTAATTACTTGGGGTGAAAATTCAGGAGGGTGACCCGATGTTGTGGGTCATATGGATAACTAAAACTAGAAATAAATTTTAGAGAGTTCACCATAAAATCACACCATTCGACGATGATATATTGTCTTACCTAGGAGAAACGGCTGGATAAACAGTTTCCAGAAACTAATTTAAAATAATAATCTTCAGCTAGGGTAGAGTCCGCAACACAGTAAGACATTTTCATGTTTTATCACAAGCTTTATTTTGACGGAACGTAACGAAGAATTCTCGCTTGTTTTTTGTTCATAATCAGAAAAGAAATTTTGCGCTCTTCTATCCAAATATAATGTTTTCAAACCTCTGGCTGTTTCACGGCCACATCAGTTATCAATTTCTTATGCGCATCTCGTTTTTGGCGTGCAAAAGTTTGTAGGAATCTCTCACACTTTTCTTTGTCGGTGGTGTGTCTCGAGAAAGGAGTATCTAGTAGTAGTTTGGTGTGTCGGACTGATTCAGAAACCCTACTTCGATGCCACAAGTTCATGTTCCATTTTTGTGCTTTTGGAATCTCTCGCTAACTGAGTAACGGAACTTGCCGCGCTCCCACACCTTGTTTAATAGTTGAAACTCCAATAAAACTAAATTTAAAAAAAAAATATTTCTGTTGGAACCGAGTGAGTTGGTACGAGTATAAACTAAGTTCAACAGGTGTTTTCAGCATTAACTGAATAATCTTCGTTCAGCTTATACCGGTTGCAGTTGAAAGGCTGAGAGAGAGACAGTAATGGCGGGGTAATGGGATCAAGAGCGATAGAGAAGGGGTGTAGAGGGCTTCAAATTAAAAGAGTATTATGGGGAAAGGGTGAGCTGGGCTTAGACCTCACACCAGCCCGTTGGCCGGAGGGGATTGAAGCAGCGGAAAAGCTTGTTTTTTAAACCACGAGATTGTGAAGAGAAATGAGAAGAAAGGTGAGTTGTTCTTGATGCTCTAAGGTGAGTTTCAACAGTAGAATTCGCCTTCTGAATAACTGGAACTACCTAGAAGACTTGTCTAAAAGTTGAAACGTTTTAGAGACCATCTATTGATTAATACCATTAGTCGGTATTATAAAACAATTCAAAATCGGGAAAAGTTTTTAATAATATTACGATAATCTATTTCCGATTTGATAATGATTCACGCTTACAACCAAACCGTTGCTCCGGAAATTTATCTTCGCTACTTTTTATCGTACAAAAACCGTTCAATACTCGTTGGAAAGCTCTCGATTTAACGAATATTATCCTAATCACCATATCTCTGTGGCTGTGCGAATAGCAGAGCTATGGGAATAACAGTTTTCATTTTTTGTTTACAACTATAAAGCTGTAATTTGATATGTACGATATGTACTCGTAAATACCAAAATTTGGTATTTTTTATAAATACCAAATTTGGCCAATTTCCAAATGTACCATAATATTATAATTTGACCATATTATGGTCAAATCTATATTATAGAAATTTGGCCAATTCCCGTGGTGGTAAAGACTTGAAATTTGGCTTGTAGCCTCCTTAGGACTTACACTTTAAGCAGCATAGGGTCGGGATCAGCTGAGTGGCTCTTAAAGCTAATTTCCATGATATTCACACTATCAAACTGTTATTAGGCCCGTACCCCCCTTAGGAGTTTAACTTGATCCTTGAGTATTTTCGAAAAATTACACTTTTATTCGTTTCTGGTGATATGTGGTCGATCCCACTAGATTTTAAATTTTGTGTCTATCTGGACTATCTATCTGCAGACATGTCTGTATGTTACTCAATCATGCGAAAACGGCTGAACATTTTGGAACCATCTTCCGTATTAAAGAGTTTGGGTCCTGGAAAAGACATAGAGGGGTTATTTTTCCAATGCTCTGCTTTTAACTTTGTCTAATCTTCCCGTCTAAGTTTTCATTGGATTCAGTTTGCCAATACAAACAAATAAGGACCTGCACACTATAACTGTACCTTTACTCTTTACCTAAACACAAATGAAAATGACAGTACGTGGATCGGCAACTTTATGTTATAACCACAACATAAACCTCAACGGTAGCCCACAGCGCTCAGACCTCAATGACGTCATTTTCCTGAAATTTACTCAACCTGTTATATTTACGAACCTTGGATGTATACAACAAATAATAAACCGTTGTGGAAACATTTGCACAAATCCTACACACCTTGACACGTAAACCGACCAATTTTGAGGGAGGGGGTCAAAGTTTTATTTTTCTTGCTCGACCCCAATAGTTCATTATTGAAAATAATGAACCATACAGTAGTAATTTTATCTTGGGTCTTCGAAAATTCATTTATTTGCCTTGGATAGAACTTTTGAACGGGAGCTCGCCCGGGAAGGTTTTTGCTTTTTGCCAATAGTCGAAACGAGAAGGTTTCCGATAGAAAAGTGCGGGTACGTGACCCCGTGGGGCTTGATGGAAGACAGTCGGCCATCTCCGCCCGTTTCGCCATTGATCCCACGACCTCCCCCTCGCACTGCTACTGGTTCCTCACCCTGTTACTGGTTCCTCACCATGTTATCGTTCCTTCTCCACCATCTCACATTCTCGCTCCAGGTTCTCAATCAGTGGTGCCAACCCTTTGAGCAAATATGGCGGTATGTTGGAAGACCCCGTACACGTGCACGGGCAGGTCTTCAAGTATTTGTCTTCCACTCCACCCCCACTCGCGCTCGCTTATTAAATGGAAATTAAGGACTTGACTTTGTTCAATACTGTGTTGTACTTAGTTCTTCGGTCTAATGAAAAAACCTCACTTTTCAGAGAAAGCAAAAAAACTCTATTGTGGATAAGGCAGGGATCACCAGGCTTATGATCGAAATACTGTACTTGTGAGTTTTCACTGGTAAATTGCAATTGTTTTGACATGGATATAGGGAGTCATGAAAAATGTTGCTGCAATGAACAGCAACGGGGGCCATGACGCTGCCCAGGCCCCGGAACAGCTGAGAGGCTTCCAAAGCTAATTTATATGCTATTCACTGTATGAAGTTGTAATTTGGGATGTAGCCTCCTGAGGACTTACACTTTAAGCAGAATAGGCTCACGATCAGCTGAGTGGCTCCTACAGTTAGTTTCTATGCTATTCACTACACCTCATTTCTAAAAATTTTTTTACGCGGAAAAAAAGTATAACGCGATACCAATAAACTGCAACGGGCAATTATTATCAGTCCCTACTATTCGGTTGCGTTATAACGGCCTCAATTATCTTACACAATGCTACGCAGTTATAAATATACCTACTTATTAATGACGCATTGAAGTTATTCACTTTTTATCGTTATTTTGTTTTATTTGAGACACAAAACACATAATATGTGTTTTGTGTCTCAAATAAAACAAAATATATTATATTATATTACAGGGAGAAAATGAGACATATCCATGCACCGATGTATCTGCATGTAGTGTAGATACTCAACATCAGTTTACTGATTTCCATTTCTCGTAGGCCGGTGAGGAAATCTCCCCCTGTCCCAGCAGTTACAAGTCAACACTAGTCAATTAGTTGGATCATCACGCACGTGTTGGAGCTACAAACGCATTTTCCCACAGTTACGAGATCTCATTAGATCGACGCCGCGCCCAGCGTTTCTGAATCCAACGGTTCCAAACACCCAAACACGCATTTTCGTCACTTCTAAGCAGACGATATGTAACATTTATAGTTAATGGGTGAAATTAGGTGCTTTCAACAGACTTTCAATACCGATTCTGTTTTCTTTAGTTTCAGTTAACGGTTTAATTATCAGACCACATCTTTCCCGTTGGTTTACTGTTAGATGGCAATATCATGCTGGTGATTTTCAGCGGTTTTTCCATAATTGATGTAATTCCTTGACAACTCCCTCAGGCAGGCCTCCGAGAAAAGATACAAACATGTATTTGATTTAGAAATTATTACTAAATCAAATACATGTTTGTATCTTTCCTCGGAGGCCTGCCTGAGAGGGTTGTCAAGGAATTACACATGAAATAATTCGTTGCCACTACGCCAAAAGCTCCAATCTGCCTTTTTGGGACGTTTTCGTTTTAGTGCACTTTTGGGTAGGTACCCTGAGTCATACCAGGGCCAACACACGTCATTTCCAATGGATTATTGAAAAATAATAAATTCGTTTCGCATACCAAGAAATGGCCAAAAAAAGCAGATTGAAGCTTTTGGCGTGGTGGTAACGATGAAATTAGAAGGCGATGTCACTCCCACAAATCCTTTTCAGTAACTGCAAAAGAAGGTTTAAATTTGCTTTTTTTTCACCGCTAATTATTCCACTGCAGTATATTATTTCGTCTATATTTTTCAATTTGTCAATGACACTTTTGCAGCAATTGTGCGTTTAAAACACTGTGATGAACTAAACCCAAGATTCACATGACCCCCTTCTCCAAGTCATCTCGTCGACATCTTATACGACTGGTTACATTTTAAGATGTGTGCAATCACGACTAGATAAAACTAGACCTATAAAACTAACCGACAATGAAAATTTCGTCGATTGCAATGTTGTAAGACTTTGAATTCAAGTATGTTGAGTCGAAGATTCGCTCATTAGGTCAATGCTGTAAGAACCAGCGCTGTAACTTTGTCAGTTCACCCTGTTCAGTTTCTATAGACGGAAGATACAGATTCTCTCCCCCTCCCTCATCATCACCACTCTCCATTCTCCGGGCGCGTAGAGATTTTGACGTGTAGTTTCTCTCGACAATGGCCGGTCGTTGAACTCCTTTCAAAGGTTTTTCCGGACGATGCGGGCGGTGAATGATGATCAAGAACGCGCAAGAGCCGTTATCGATCATCTAGGCATCGTTGTATTGATTGACCGAAATTTCGGATGATTTGAATGGTATAGTGTTGTGGTTGAATTACCTTATTGAAACTGAAGGCTTACTGTAAAGCATCTTGTGGATATGCCACTTGCAACATCCTTCCTCTCAGAGAAAAAAGTTGTAATAGTCCACAAGCCCACAAGCCGACTCTCACCGTGTCTTTTACAGGGTTTCCTACTTGCGAAGAGGCCATCAACAGGAATACAGAAATAACTTCGTGTAATAATGTACAGCTAGTTGACATGTAATTTGCGGAATTATTAAACAATCTATTCACGTCGATCCCAAACCAGGTCTGGCCGCCGCGGCGTGCCGTGTCCAGACAGGCACATACCATGGTAGATACCAGAGCATGGGTGAGATGTAAAAATATATTAAAATACATGTAGACTTCCATTCATAATATAATATGGTAAATGTTTCCGCTGCTTCACTAGGGTTATGACACCTTAGTGGGTCGTTTCGGCCACGAGCTCAATTTTCTATCAAATCTTTCATTTACAGTCGCGTAACGCTATTCAACGAAAGGGTTTCTCTTCAATACCTACATTTAGCGCGAAAGAAGGCGATTTAGTCTTCTAGTGAGGTTCTCAGGGTTCATAGTGGAGACGGCATGTCTAGGACCGACCTTGAAGGACTCCGGTTCGGGTCGATAAAGTCGCTCCGGCCGCCTATGGGGTCGTGCGGGGAACGGAGTCGAGCAGTTTGCCCGAACTCGTGTTCAGAGACTTACCAACCAACCTAGAACTTCCACAGCAGGTTAAATTCCTTACCGGCTCCCTTGAAGTCCTGGGGGAAATAGTTATTTTCCTTACACTTCGTCAGGCAAATGTCCGACGACAACACGGCATTTCTGTGGGTTCAATGACTAGTGGGTTCATTAATTTTTTTAGATAGTCCTATGTCCAAGTCCTTTTTCCGGCATTTCGAGTACAACCCTGAATTCTATCATATTGAATTCCCTAATTAACAGGGAATACCGTGAAAATATAAATAATTACATAAATAAGGATAAGGAAATACTCGAAGGATCCCCAGAATGTGCTATGCAATTGATGGCTCCACACAGGCGCCAGGGGCGCCCGACTCAATTGTATTTTGATTTTCTTTGTAATGATCTAAATGGTCGAATAATTGACAATGTAGTAGATTGACTGAGTACGTTCATTCGAAAATTTACTCATTAAATCATGCTGCGCTGGGGAGGGCATTTCTGTAACAAGAGTAACTGATTTCTCTGTTGCCTCCGAGTTCAGTTCGGTCCATTGCTGAGGGGGTTTGTGTGTAGGTATTATTGCTTTGAGGGATTGAGCATAAGCGGTTAAGCCGGCGTTATCAAACGTAATTACGGATGTGAAATAATTTAGGGCTATCCCTCTGTCCGTGAGACTAATGGGGTCAGTCTGACGGATTTCGTCCTCCTAACCTTCTGTCAGGGGGAGATTGATGGGGACCGACGAGGCGGGAAGGCCCCGAAATTGGTGTTGATGGACGCAGAAATCATTGATTTCTGACTTGAATGGACCCGCCTGCAAATAGGTTTCCTTCGACCTCCATCTCCGAATGCTCTTGTGAATGGGTTTTCTGGAGGTGAACGGACCAATACACGACCCTTGAGCAACCTTTAAGGACCGCAGGAATACTACCAGAACAATTGGGAAACTTCCAGAAACCAGGAAAACTACCAAAAACTGTCGTTAATTCAGGTCTCTATTTGTAATGTTTTCCATTTACAGTTCATAAACCTGATATTAATTAATTTTGTTGACATTTTTCTGTTGCAGGGCGGGCAAGATGGTTGGGCAGCCCCGGGGGCGCCTGGTTAGCAGACCGAGGGATGCCTGTTAGCCCCCTCTGGCCCCCTCAACAATGTCAGTTATCTCAGATTACTCCTCTGAGGAAGAACGTAGTATTTTCCAGCCCTTCACCAGGGAATCCCTTGCGGCCATCGAGCTTCGCATAGCTGAAGAGTATGCTAAACAGAAAGAACTGGAGAAGAAAAGAGCTGAGGGAGAGGTCAGCAAAATACACGAATCAGCCTTTTTCTCGACTAATCTAGTTTTCACGTCATTCATTTCTATTTTCAGATCCTCCTCCTCCACGATTTCCGTCCACACTGAAACCTGATAACATATTTATATCACATGTTTAACGCTCGAAAAGGTTCTCTATTTTCAGTTTTCATTCATCCTCTCTTGCTCTTTCATCCATTCATCAAAACACTGGGAAACACCAACTATCGGTGACTTTATCCGTCAAGCAATTTATTCATCATTTCACCTCACACAAGATTGTGTGTCAGGGGTATACTACAATATACAGCTAAACAGTATTTTGTTTGTGGTTGAGCATCTGTCATGATGGGGCTAACAGTGCCCTGAGACGAGTGTTGGATAAATCAAAGTCCGACATTGGATCAACTAGCGATTTGAGATAATTATGGAATTTTGAAACGACATTTTCATCGCTCGGCAGTTTTTATGATTTTCAACTCCACAAAAATGTTGGAGACTGCAAATCACATCATCTTCCGTTACCAGAATGTTTGATGGATTCACTTCAACGAATCTCACATTTTCATCCTAATCTCAATTTTTCTACTTCATCCTCATCTTTATAATCTCATCTTCGCATCCCTCCCTTCTTTTATTTTCGTTTTCAGGCGATGCTTACTTTCAGAAAGTGGGAATTTCTTTCATCTCGAGTTTCTTTTGCTCTTTCTACAACTCCTTATTTTATGGTCTTCATTTTCGTTATTTGTAATCTTTACCAAGAGCTGATCATTTTTGGAGTGTTTCATTTCAATTAGTCAAGGAGTTCAAATTCTAGTTATTCACCCCGACTTTTGATGTGGATTCGGAATCTTAAATCAATGCCCACTTGTCTATCTCAGACCTATTGTAAAATACTTCTCACGTCGCCAACTTTCTTCGATGCTCTTCAACGAACCTCTTCATTACATTTTACCACAACTGTGAGAGAGAAAAAGGTCTTTTCAACAAATGAGAAATTCTTAAAAGCTAGTGGAGTTATTAGGTTCCGACCGGACTGGGGCAGGGATATAAAATAAATACGTTTAAGCTTTGAAAATTTGTAAAGGATCCATTTCTGGGGTGAGAAGACCGGGTGTGCCATTGATTTTAAATAAAAACCTAAATTTGCGTCGTTTCCGAAAAATGCAAGGTCATATATTATGACTACCTCACTTTCTTTAAATATCTCATTGAAATTTATTTTTCCCCTTCGATTTTCTGATCTTGGCTGAAAAAGAAACAGAAACTTGTCGTTCATCACCTCGAGGAAGGTAGTCCTTGAAAAAACCATTATTCGATTTGTCACTTCAGATTAAAATTATTCATCAAAAACAAAATAAACTTGAGGTAGAGAAATAAGTTATTAGTTCTTAGCCCTCAAATTCTTTACTTAATTTGTATATAAATTAGAAAATAAATTCCTACTACAGCAATAATTATATTTCAAATTTATTTATTTAATAACTTTTAGTAAGAAATACTATCAAGGGAGTGTTTATTCTCACTGGTACGGTAGAATCAAACTGGTGGCCCTATATTCAGCTCAATTCTATTAGTAATTGTGATCAATACTGGACAATCAGCAAGTACAACTGTCACTCTTTACTGCTAAGTTGATTTCTTGAGTAGAGAACCCTTTAACGCTGCAATAGCCCTCCCTTTAAATTTGGTTTGTAGCTTTTCCTTTTTGTTGAATCATTTAGTTTTTCTCGATTTTTATTTTTTCCTTCTTCAGCCTTCTAGCCTATTTCTTTCCTTTATCTGTCAATCTTTGCTCTATTCTTACTCGTTGGACTTTTCAGGGTTTTGGACGGAAGAAAAAGAAAAAAGAAGTAAGCATAATCATTTGGAATGTTAGATTCCTCAAAATAGTTACTTTTACACCAGATCAAATTCTTATAGTTATGCATCCAATTTCGCTTGTTATTATCGAGCAACCAGTGTCTTAAAATGACAATGATAATCCTATTGATTAATCGAATAAAATGAATAAATAAAATGCAAATTTTTTTCTAATTAACACGAATGTGTCGTACCGATCTGAACTTCCACCGTCACGTGCAACACAACCATATGCTCAAACAACCACAATTATACATTTTGTGATCTTATTTTTCAGCATGTCTAGATGAGAATTACAAAATATGAAGAGTTCCGCTTCTAAAACTAACCCTGACAAATAAGTCTATATAATTGCGTTGTACTTGTGATTTTCATTCTATTCATCGATAGATACGCAGTTAAACACTCATTCTTACGCTTTTGCTTGTCATTTGCAGTTTGGTTCAAATTGTTCTTCCTAAAAACAGAAACATGATTTTCCATACAGTCTACAACACTCATAAACTTGACATAACACTGACAGTTCAAACAAATTGAAAATTAATTTTTGAGAACATCATCAAATCATGTGAGCCAAGTTGGTGGGCTGTGTAAGTGCATATAAATCGTTTCGTGGATTTATATGATTACTTTATGTAACCGAAATGAGAGGTTTTATACATAAATTGACTGAATCGACAACAGATAAAGCACCTTTCGTATTACAATTGGATTAATTCGTGCGATGAATTTGCAAGACGACTGACAGGATGATGTTTCAAAGTTTGCACACGCCGAGATGATTCCACTTGTCATGACATTCGAGATGCACTATTTCAACACCAAACTGCTTAACCTCTGAAATTTTCAACATTGCAATGTAATGTGAATGAAGGTACCCTTGATGGACCTAATTCTCCTGGGACACCAGTAAGAGGCATATATTGCACTCGATTACACGAAATTCGATACTACAATTCACCATACTACACACCTACAATATACCTTGTTGTGGTTACATACCTAAGATCACGAAACTAACTATAAAAAATAATTAACGAGATAGCCTAAACCATACTATGTATTACATGTTCTAGTTGTAATAGACACTCCTTTCATCATACTAGCAGTCTACTGACGTTGTTGTTTGGAATAGGTCTTACAGAAGATATTTTCATACAATGTTTTGGAATATGCTGCTTGAGTTTAGTTGAATACTAATTATTTGGTTATTTATTTATTAGCTTCACACAATTTTTAATTGCCAATTTTCTTTTGACAAGTTTTAGTTTGCTGAAAAGTAATTTATGATTTACGCGTATGAAAACTACATAATCTTATATATTAGAAGCTCTAGAAGAGAACAATTGAATTACTGCCTATTTTGGATGAAAACAAAAATCATAATAACTAGTGCTTTTTTAAATGATAGAGTTATGTGTAAATTAATGTAACTGCCGTTATAGTTTATGACAACCACTACCTTATCTGTGCCCTACATATTTTATTCGTCAATCCAACCTAGCGCAACGCCCTTCACACCTTGCACAGCTTAATTTCAAAATTATTCTATGTCACCTCTTTAGATATTTAGGTCCCCAATCTAAATGTGAATGTCCTGATTTGCCATTGTCTGTCGATACCGAATTAAAATGTGCCGTCCATGCAGTATGAAAATACCCTCCAAAAATAGCGTAATTCATACAAATGTTTCCAGTCTACCCTTACCTAAACTCCTAAAGATCTTGAAAAATAAAAAGTTTATGCATGTTTTAGACGGCTTATGAATGCTTCACGCTTTATTATGGGATGTTATGGTGATTATTCGCCATTTTCGTTCGATACGATTTTCTATACTTTACCGCAGTTTTTATTCTAGATAGTTCAATACTTAGATCCTTAGGGCATTTAGAAATTCGTTATTGGTTACAAGATTTACTAGAGGAAACACAACATTATTATAAAGATCATTATTTTTCTTATTTTGAGTGCATTATAATTTTATTTTACCATAACCAAGGTTTCCATGCTATGAATTTCACCGAAGAAGCGGAGTTCTTCAATTCCAAACATCATCTACTTACGCCCAATTTTATTATGCATATCGTCGATGGAATGAAGAAAAAAATAGAAAAATAATAATGGATTGTGATGTACTCGTATGCTGTAATTATTATTTTTATACTCAAAAAGATTCTTCTGTATAAAACAGTGGTTTTGTGTCACCCAGAACTCAACACTGGAGTGTGCACGTTATTTTAATGAAATATTACAGAGTATATTAACTGCACGGCAGACCAAACTGCACAGCTGATGGAGTTCCTGATCCAATTCCTACGTTCCCGCTGCTTCAGTAAGGTCATATGTACACATCACTTACTTCAGTAAGGGGTACAGCTACCGGTAACTGTGTTTAGGCATTGGTGGTTTTCGGCGCTGCTGAAGGATAGGTAGCACGAGATACGTCACGACAGGCTTTCTCCTTGTTCCCTCTGCGAGTCTGAGGGGGTAGTGGGGTTTCCCTGAAGATGATTGATGAGTCAGTCTACTTCAACCACCTCACAAATCGGCTGAAAAATAGTACGGATCCATTGGTAGCAAAGGGGAAGCGTGATAATCAATGTGCATCCCTATTGTGCAATCCAGCTTGATTACAACAGCAGTAACTACCGACATGAATCACAAACGGATGACTTTTACCGTCAACCCTCCGAAAACCCAAGCACTTATCCATCACTGGATTATTACTTGTTGCCTGATTTTCACTGCACTGGACATAGACTGTAATTTTTGTTAAATGTTATCTCAATGTTTGTGGATCTAACCGGTTGGTTTTAGTATAGACTCTACTTTTAATTTTGGAGAATCTTGATGATATCGAGTCTTTTAATATGACAATCTCGTATCGCTGCGGTGATCCTTCAACATTTTAGGAGTTGAGAATCCTTTCTTAAATCCAGATTTTCATCTACGACTTCTGGTTTACTATACATCTGGTTTATCCTGGAATATTTTGGTATTTAAGTAGCAACCTAGCGGTACTTTTCTGCTTTGATATAGAAGATAGAACTCGGGCCTCACCTTGAATTTCGTGTACCACGAATCTTTTTGGAGTTGAGGGCGTTGATATTAAGCTTGTTGATACATAACGGATCCCACGCTTGACCCTTTATAGACAACACGTTTTTCGGCATGGAGTATCTGAGTTTCGGTTGCTGCTGTTCAGACTGTTGATTGAGCCTGGACGTGTTATGAACTTGAGCCTCTAGGAGCCAATCCTGACTTGTCAACAAGACGTGGATTCTAGAGAATCTCAGTTTCTGCAACAGACTTCCTTTCATCTACTGCAATCAGAGAAACTGAACTGATGGATTCAGCAATGTGTATAACTTTACCTATTAGATTACAGGAAAGCAATTCGTGGCTCATGAAGAGACAAATTGAAAAATTCAAGTTACACTCCTGTTAGATCTCGGATCAGTTCGGCTGGTGGGAGAAACGCCTAGAGATGAATTCCCGTTGGATTTTTAAATTCCGACTTGCTCTTCCGATTTCTTCGTTCAAGTGCAGAATCTTATTTCATTAGCTTCAAGTTCAATACTGTTACCTGATTTGACAGTAGGTACATGCTACCATTAGAATAAGAATCCGTCAAATCTTACCTCTCATATCTTCTAAATATTGGTATTGCATTCACATTTGGATGAGAAATATAATGAGTTCTGTGATGTATGATGACAGGTTCGGTATGAGGACGAGGACGAAGATGAAGGGCCCCAACCTGACACAACTCTGGAGCAAGGCGTCCCGCTTCCCGTTAGGCTTCAGGGCAGCTTCCCTCCTGAGTTGTCGTCTATACCCCTCGAAGACATTGACCCTTTCTACCACAATCAGAGGGTAATAATTATTAGAACTATGTTAAACCAGCGTCTACTCACTGGTTCGTCAAACTTTCTTCATACTTGTCTACTAATCATTTCGTTCAATCTCCTAACAATTAATTCGTGTAATTTTTCGTTGGTTTTAGACGTTTGTCGTCGTCAGCAAAGGGAGGGATATCTACCGTTTCTCGACGACGGATGCAATGTATATTCTTGATCCCTTTAACCCGATTAGAAGGGTAGCGATATATATTCTCGTCCACCCCCTTTTCTCCTTGTTCATTATTTTCACAATTCTCTTCAACTGCGTTCTCATGATCATGCCAACCACCCCCACGATTGAGTCCACTGAGTGAGTATTATTCTGTATAATTTCTGAAATATATTTGTTTTGTACATTTTTTTTTGGTTTTTCATGCAGTTTTCATTTTGTATTTCGATTTAAACTGGTTGTATGTGGAGGAACTTTCTACTTGAGAGCGAGTGATTGGTAGAATTACATTTTAATCCCTTTTGAAACAATCCTGTAGAAGTAGACCTGTCGACACGTAAAAAAATCATAAATATCGTCTGCGTTTTAGTGACAATAAACAGCTTTTACAGGGTGTCCATCGGTTTAGTAGAGAACCATACATTGGTTAAAATTAATGAAATTAATTTTGCCCGAACAACCACCTGTTGGTACATCATTTCAACCAGTCAGTCCCTGTCCCCAATGCATTCGTACTATGTAACGTGTTCAAAAGCGATAAACATCTATACCTACTCGCCTTATAAAAAATTAGTGTAGGCATGAAGCGGGAAATGGCTCGACCAATTTTTAATCTGTCCTGGTCCTGTTCTCTGTACTGGTTATCACCAAATTTGGGTTTGGACTTTAAGTTTTGAGTACAAAATGTTCATTCTAGAGATGTAGGTAGGTATTAGGAAGCAATTTTGAAAGACATTTGATTGTACCAGAGGTAATCTGTTATTTATCAATTCGCAGAGATCAACGCATACTATTTAGTTTTGTTTAACCGCTTTAGAAACGTGGAGCCGATTAACTCACTTCTTCCTTTCTTATCGCCTATTTTACTTACGTATCGGATACGGGAGAAAATACCACCTACATCACAGTAATAATTCTTCAACTTAGATCCCTTCCAGTGTAGGACTCGCTCAGTCATTTGAAATGCACATCACCACAGAACTAACTGCCCGGTTACGATCGCGGTTATTAAAGCGATATCGCGGACTGCCCGATTTAATTCAAATGTAACAAAACACCCGATGAAGAAGGATCTGCCGAATTCTTGAAGCAAAATAACAATCAACAATGAGAAAAAATAATAAAAAAAACTACAGGTAGATCGGCAAATAAAGGAACGCTTGGGAGACCCCTCTGTCGCTGCCCACTTGATCGGCCGCTCAGCTTTTTCCCCAAATTACTTATTTTACGGGATATTAAAAACATTGTATTTATATTGAACGTTAATTTAAATAAAGTGAATTGACAATGAGTTTTTAGAACTTAGTTAATGAAAGGGAGTATTTCCTAGCTAAGTACCTCCTTATCTCCTAAACCTTCTATATGGCCAATAATGCCCCGTTTTATAATCCTTCTATATGGGATTTCCTAAAACTTCTGTATAGGCACCCTTATCAATGTACTTTACTTGAATCACTTGATTTGAAAGTTGTGTAGATTTTGTTTGACGTATTTACATGATAGTGTTCACATTTGGACTTGATAGTTTAGCTTATACAGGAAGTGTAATATATATAGACGTGGAATATAGGAATACTGCGTTGGTATTTGTGTGCCGTGTCTTCTCCAAGGTTTTACCGTATAGGTTATATTAGAATTAGATTCTGTAGGTCTTAGTTAATACCTCTATTAGTTTAAATAGAAACTGCCATCTAAAATATTGAATAACGGTGAGTTGAGAAGTTTCGTTCGAACGAGAGTTAATTCGAGAATCAACTTTAACTTTCGAATCGGTGTAACGTAAATACAATGTAAATTTTCTCCGCATCTTTTGTTGACTTTAAAGTTACCTTTCTTCACTTTCATTCTTTGTAAGTTGGTTAATACCTGAGTAGTTTCGCAACTCAATTAATATTTTATGGGAGTGAAGTCAAATGTGTCTCAAAAAACTTTAAACCTTAATTTACACAAGTTTCTTGATTCACTCGCTCCCGTTGGGTTGTTAATAGTTAGGTATTTGTTCTCTGAAATCTCAGTTGTTTCACGATTTCACTAAAATTCTCTTGATGTGTCGTATTTTGTGTTCTATATTGCTCGTTATAGTCAGGACAGAATACGAATGTGATATACCACCGAGTTGTCTTTAATCGTGGGTATTTTGAAGTTTCTTTAATTCGCCTGAGATATTTCGTAAATCAAATGTTGATCCAAGGTGATACCCGAATCAATTTATGTTGCCTAAACTCGCCCTAAGAAAAGTTTACGGAAGTAAATTGTTAAGCGGATTTTCCATTTTCCGTTGATTACAAAGTTGCGTTAATGAAAATAATGATAAATAAACCTAATAAATGAAAATAATGATAAAATGAAAATAAACCTGAATATCGGTCGAAACCTAGGTAACAACAACTCAATCCTCCAAAAGCATTTATTCGAAACCTATCCGCAATCGTTTTTCAGAGTGATCTTCACTGGAATCTACACTTTTGAGTCTGCAGTCAAGGTGATGGCTCGTGGGTTCATTCTTCAGCCATTCACATACCTTAGAGACGCATGGAATTGGCTGGACTTCGTAGTAATAGCATTGGCGTGAGTAGAGTAGTCATCCCTTAGATTAGAGTTTAGTCTTTCATCCTTTCATCATAACCATGAACTTTTATTTGCCGTTTTCAACACCCTCGCGCATCTCCCGCTCTTTACTTTAGTTTTAAGATTAATTATGCAGAAAATTAAAAAAATATATAACGGTATCTAGATTTAAGATACCAGGTATCATTTAGTTCACAAATAATTAGCTAACTTCTTCCATTTATTAGATTTATAATATATTATATCCAAATAGATCGAACTAGTCCTCACATGTATTGATCCATATTTACCGAGAGATGGTCTTTTCGACTCCATTTTATTGATTGGACTAGAGGTCAACTCGGACGTTTTTAAGTAATTGCCCATACGTAACATGCTGCGAGTGATGGCCGTAGCCCATCAGTGTTTAACGTGTATCACTCATATATGAGTACTATATATACCAACTTCCCGGAGAAAATCCAGCAGTTAGTCATTGTTGAATAAATTTTATTTACTTCCAATCACCAGAAAATTTAGTTCTTAGAGAAACTTAGAGCATTGACAACCACGTTCAACGTGAGGGTGCTCATTGTGAATCACGATTGGACACTGCAGTCGTACATGTCCTACATACCCTCCACAATTTAGATAAACATGCCATGGATAATGCAGGCTTACATGTCCTCCTTGAATAGTGAAGGGTACACCCTCCCTAATGTCGTGAAGGTTTAATGCTCTACTTATACGTGACCTACCTAATGCAGATCTGCATACCTCACTCAATGGATGCGTCTTGCGTTCCATGTGAGGATATGTTGACCAACATAATGTAATTACACATACATTACACAAGAAGGATATCGTACCTTACTTGATGTACAGGTATATTACCCCTGCGTTATTTAGGTGTACACACCGTATATAATAAAGGTACTCCTACAAGCTAAGTACGTTTTTAAATTTGTGTAGGCTGCAGGTTATTTTTCTGACCTGTTTTATTGAAGAAAAAAGTGTTGTGGCCACAAATTGAACACAAGCCAAAATTTATTTAAATGTCTACTTATCATTTATTCTACGTAATTTGTTGCAAAATTACAATTATCCTCTTAATACGTATTCTCCATTACTCCATCAGTCTCATTACTACGGTAATTGATGGTATTAAAATAATTATCATCATTCAACATTATCCGACATGTATGCTTCAATTCCAACTTCACTTGTTTGCCAAAGTTACTCCAAACTTCGCCACGGTTGAATATTCATAATAATTATTAAATAAATCGAAAACCACCCACATGATATTCTTTAGTACTATTCGATGACCCATTATTATCAAATTACGCTTTATGATTTTTTTGAAAATGTAGTTTTTGACGATTTTAGAAGTATGGGTTGATATTTTGTTATCAAATGAGAAATACCATAAATTGCATGGTATTAATGCAATTGTGCCTGGTACCTTCTTGGAAATTATCTCAAATATCTTTCCCATTTGCACTGGATTATACAAAGAATTACAGTAGCGTAAACATTTTTAATCCGTCCTAAGCAATTGACCATAGAAACTGTAAAAATTAAAGCTTTTTGAAGTAGATTCTATCCTCATAATCACTCCTAATCATTACAGTTGGACGTTAGCAAGTGAATTTGGAATTCAATCATATTTGTTTTAGGATTATTCGTTTTTTGTTGTTTTATCCAAATCATTTTCAACTCGGCTATTTTGTTTTTCTTCTATCGTGATAATGCCGTTTTCAACATCAACAGTTTTATTGATATAAATCGAGGGTTTTATTGAGAAAAAAACGTAAAAAAGAGAGTTCTTGTACCGGAGTTTGCCTCGTATATGAATAATTCTTGAACAATTTATATTTGGTTCTTCTTCAAAATTTCTCATAAAATAAAGTCACTAAATCAAAAATATACTGAATACGCATTATAGACCAAAATTTGTCAATCATTTCGAACTTTGTTGATAGCATTTCAAGAAATGCAGTTATAAATTGTAAGTTCCGTGTAAAAAAACAAATTGATATTGTTCTTTTGTGTCATTTAGTTTTATTTCATTGTTGTGAAACATTGTAGATTAGTTTAGTAATGACTAATTAGAAGTAGACATTTTATTGTACGTTTCTTATTCTTAAATAGTAAAATTGGTAAAAGTTCTATTCTTTATGAACAAACGTTTTTTTGGCAGTTACATATTTTTACTCCATTTCAGAAACAAATGAATCGTAGATTAGTAATTAGTCATAGCTCTGGTGATCCACAGTCATATAGTACTAGGAACATGGATACATATCATCAACTACTTTTAACAATTCCTCGTAGTGTGAAGTCCTAGTTGACAGTTTTTGTTTGGAGTTGGTTTTTAATCGATTTATATAAATTAGATAGTCCCACTTTAATGTTTGGTGTATGTTTGTCAATGCTCTCTTCTATGTAAATAGAATTTTTGAAAAACTATTTTTACATGTTTTGTTTTATAACGCCACAATAGATAACCAGTGACTCAGTTTCAATTTCAAGATTCAACACACACTTTGAATATCAATAAATTCTACAACATAATGATAATCAATATATGCACTTAAAGAAATAGTGTCAAGATAGTGTCAATAAACATTTTATTCAGGGTTATTTCAGGAAGTAGAGAGAATATTTTTTCCATTGCTTAGGATGAATTTGTTTTGATACGACCCCCAGTTTAATAAGATATTTTCTTTCAGCTATGTGACGATGGGTATAGATCTCGGAAACCTGGCAGCCTTACGAACATTCAGGGTTTTGCGAGCTCTAAAAACCGTCGCCATTGTGCCTGGTAAGTCCTTATTAAGCTACTTCTTGCATTGTCGTCGCATTAAAAAAAAAGTAATAATATTATACCTAGTAATATGTTGGCTATATTATAAATTCATCCTGCTTTCTTTAGTAAAATTGAAATATCTCAAAGACTCCATTGGGCTCTTAGGCCAACCAGAATTGGACCCCAAAGCGATAATCAGAGATTTTTGTCAATAGGGTTTTCATATTGACAACGCTTTCTAAATCATTGATTGCGTTATAATTTGAATTAAATTATCTATAAGCCAACACTCTAAAATTTATATCAAAATCAGAACATTTTATGTTATCGTTATTATAATTAATATAATATAAATCAACCATGAACGAGTCCCACACAACCCACTTTATCCTCTCCATGGCGACAAGTAGAATTTGTGAACTTTTAACAATTCAAATTTTCACTTCTCTTCTCGTAATTTTGTTAAATAATAAATTGACGTCATATTTATCGCTATATTTACGATTTCAGGACTGAAAACCATCGTTGGCGCAGTCATAGAGTCAGTGAAGAATCTCAGAGATGTGATAATTTTGACCATGTTCTCCTTGTCAGTTTTCGCTCTGATGGGCCTGCAGATTTACATGGGCGTCCTTACCCAAAAGTGTATAAGGAATTTCCCCGAAGACGGTTCAGCTGGAAATATGACGGATGAAAATTGGTTCAAACATTGTAGCAACGATTGTAAGTACCTCAGCTTCAATTTTCTAGAATCCAGTTCTTAAGTAGAAAATTGTCTAGGTATGTGAAAATCCCATGAAGTTAGCGATCTTTCGAAGTAATTGACATTTCATGCACTTAGAAGATCAGAGTTGCAAAAAGTTGCAGGACAAACACTTAAAACCACGTAGTTATTTCAACTTCTGCTAATGTTTGTGTCATTAGTAACTGCTCGACGTATGTCATGAAGTTCAAAAATCGATTCAACACTCCTCATGCGTAGTATAAAACAAACAAGCCACTAGAACTCCAGAACCCGAGGATTGGAGAATTTCAAGGTCCATTTTTGGAATCGCCATTAGTCGCAAAGGAATGTACAATTTTCACACTCCAAAAATCAAATTATCAAGATACAAATGACAGTTAATTTCCTGGTCTGAATAGTGCCATTTTGAATTCAAAAATTCAATACTCTATTCATACTTCAGAGTTGTCCATTAAAACAATTTTCACTAAGGATTTTTCATTTGAAAAATTGAAAAAATTGGTACAACCCATTAATTCCAACAATTTTCTCTTCACTCTAGCGAACTGGGAAGGGGAAGAAGGAAATTACCCACTATGTGGGAACTCATCCGGCGCTGGGTAAGCCACGTTATCTGTCCTCAAAATCATTCCCTTATTAATTTCAAGATATGCTCTTAGAATGCAGCCTCTAATTCTCACCCTGTCTCAGATTATATTTTTATCTACTCTTTCAAGGTAATCTTTATATTCTACGTCTGATTAAATGTAATGATGCATTTTGTTTCAGACAATGCTCCCCTGGCTACACGTGCCTTCAAGGTTTCGGCCAAAATCCCAACTACGGGTACACTTCGTTCGATAGTTTCGGTTGGGCGTTGCTTTCCGCATTTAGGCTAATGACCCAGGATTACTGGGAAAATTTATACCAACTAGTAAGTTGGATGATTATTGGTCAATATTTTATTATTCTGAGGTACATATTCATTTTGACTGAGAAGGGAAGAGAGCTGAGTAGAAGCCCAGCCTCGAACCGCTGCTTACTTTACCTCTGCTTTATCTTAGTTCCCCGGGATTGAAAGATGCGATGAAAATGTACAAAAGAATTGTCACCAAATAATCATTATAAAATATCTTGAACTTGAACTTGAATTTTTCCTGTGTTTACAGGTGTTGCGCTCGGCTGGTCCGTGGCACATGCTGTTTTTCATAGTGATTATTTTCCTTGGTTCTTTCTACCTCGTCAACTTGATTTTGGCTATTGTCGCCATGTCATACGACGAACTCCAAAAGAAAGCGGAAGAAGAAGAGGCTGCGGAGGAAGAAGCGCTTAGGGTGAGTTCGATGAATCTAGTTTAAAATATAACTTGGATTTTTGAGTAAATATCTTCAAGTCCAGTTCTGGTTCATAGTGGAAATAGCAGAACTCAGCACACTACAAAACTTAATGAAACAACATTTTTGTTGAAGGGAGTATTTTGATGCAGAACTGTGTAATCGAAGAATGACCTTTATGTAAAATTACCACGCATTTCCATATTACAGTATTGTTCTTATAATTCAGCGTATTTCAAGTCGTTTTTATTCAACTAGACGGTGAATTGGAGCCATCGTCTTCCAAAGTCTTCGGCCTGTTCCAATTTATAAACCAAAATGTGTTGCCTACAGGAAGCTGAAGAAGCGGCTCAAGCGAGAGAAAACAGAAGAGCTGCGCATGCAGCCGCCCACGCTGAGAGAGCGGCAGAGCGTGCGGCGGCCGCAGAAGCTGCCGCTGAAGCTGCAGATCCGGGCTCGATGGTCAAATCCCCGTCGGACTTCTCGGCTCACAGCTACGAGCTCTTCATCGGCCAAGAGAAGGGTAACGTGGATGACAATAACCGGGAAAAGATGAGCATCCGCTCCGACTCTCTGAGCCAGGGGAGACCCGCCACTGCTGGGAGCAGGAACCGGAAAGTCAGTGCGGTAAGTCGATAACATTTCGTATTCTACCTCCACATCCGACTTCTATAACTAGTGTAACCCTAAGCTGTACCCCCGTAGTTCAGCGACGCACAGTGGGGCTAGAAGAGTTTTCAAACAAAAAAATAAAACTTAATTTCTCCATTAATGCACGGTGAGCCAAAAACAACCGGTGCAGTCTCAAATGCAAAAAAAAAAAAAAGCGGCGGAACTTAAAAGAATGCGGTTTGTTTTATTAAATTCCATACATCACCCCATTGTCACAGAATGGGCGTATTTTTTTTAGGAGAACGGGCGAACTGTTACCGTCAATTCTCAGCGTTATCTTTCCATGTTGGAAACGTTTTGGGCCCTAATTGGAACAGTTAGCTGAAGAACAGATCTGGGGGATATTTGGTTTCAATAAGGCGGGGCTACGGCCCACACAGCGCAAATCTCAATGGTGAAACTGCGGCAAATGTTCCCCGCACACGTCGTATCTCTCAGGGGTGACATGGGGTGGCCTGCGAGATCACCGGATTTGAGCGTGAGGGGCTACCTAAAGGAACAGGTTTTCTAACATTTGCCTCACATTCTGGAAGAGCTCAATACCCGAATCAGAGAAGAAATCGCTGCGACCCCCATCAAGATGCACATGAGAACGACAGAAATCCTTCATAAGTCACCTTCATCAGTACGTCGCCGGTGAGGGCGGCCACCTTCCATAATTTTTAGGACCTAAGTAATCAAAATGGGGTGACTTACGGAATTAAATCAAACAAACTGCATTCTTCTAAGTTACGCCGGTTTTTGAAACTGCGCTGATCGTTTTGGCACACCCTGTATAACAAGGTTATAACAAAAGTCAGCGCCCTGAAATCCTGCGTTGAATAGGACCAACCTTAGCTCCTCATCTATGTAGCCGTGCATTTGCCGATTTTGTCAAGTTTTCTAGAGATTACAAAATTCGACTAAGGTTTCAAATGTGCCGCAACTGGGGGTTAGCCAATCACTACCGACGATACAGAAGTAATGACGGTAGAAAACAATAAACAGACGTCGTTACTCTCGCCGGTGGCGATTACAAAGAGAGACCGCATTTCAAAATCCATAAATCCATTTTTGGTGTGGTGCCAGAAGTGACTGCAAATTCGTATGTTCGTATTTTCTTTTTTAATTAGCTTCCGTAATCGTGCTACATAGCTGGAGTGCTCGTTGGTCTCACATCGTAGAAAATTCAAATTTCTAAACTGTATGTTTTGTTGAATAAGAGCGATTAGCCCCAAACGCCCGACTGTGCGACGGGATAGTAGTTTCTGTCTACCATCCGATTCCTCTCTTAGTTAATCATTATTTGGTCTGCAAACCAGCGTTCTATAATAGTGTATCTTATTTATAGAACAAAATGTAGAATCTATATCGTATTTCAACATAATGACGACCACAGGAGGCATTTTAAGACTGTACCGGTATCTACGTCAGCCTCTGATCCGATCGATGACCTCTTGTCCCTGCCTGAGTAGATTGGAACTGGCGAGTTATAGTTAGAACTAACTCTCAGGGGGTGTGAAAATGTATGGGGACAATGTCTAGTTGACCTGTACGTTGGGGCCGAATACAGTTAAGGGCGGACACAATAACTATTATATATATTATATAATATGAGCCAGTTTTTCTAGGGATTTTACAGTGCCCTATGAAACTATATTCTCCTCATGGGCTAAAGGCGATTATGCCCGCAGAACCCAGATACTCGTAGATCTGCATTTTCAAGTATTTGCGATGTTGAGATAACAAAACTGATTTGAAGATTATTGTGTTAAATTGACACCAATTAATGACACTCAAATTCTTTATAATTATCAAATTATTATTTGTTCTCCTACATCGACAAAACTAAATTTTTTTTAAAACTTGGAAATTCTACATTTATGGTTATTTTTTTGGTTTGTAACTTCGTGTGTTATTGTAGGCTGTGTTCAAAAGTTTGCAACAAATACCACAGTTGGCAAAACATCCCTGACATTTCGTCATAATGTCTCCCTTCATCCAATTTCAATTGTTTATTTATTTAATTATTGAAAAACTCTAATGCCAACTGAATCAAATTCATGATTAGACCCATATATTAAACCCCCATTAGAATTCATGATTAATTCGAAATAGCAGAACTTGAAAAATTAGTTAGTTCACCTTCCTGGGATTGCTCTACATTTGGGAGACTCTGATGATTCAGGTTGGTTGCCTGAGCTTTGCCAAACGTCAAAATTTCTGAGGGACTTTTCGAACTAAAATACCTTGATTTTATCGGTCTCGTCTTGCGCCGATTTTCCATTATTCCATCATCCAGGACTCGACTAAAAGTATTAGGTCACCGAAATGGGGGTCGCCTTTTGTCAATCAAGAAGTATACGATATTAATGATATTTCTGTTGAAGGGGCGATAGTCAAGACATGGATGGATTAATATAATTATTTATAGCATTGGCAGTCTTGAATGGGTGAAGCCAAATTACTGACTATCCCCCCAGACAAAGGTTCTTTATAGAGGCCCGTGAGATTCTGGAACGTTTTGCTGAAGCCCGGTAGTTGTTAAAGTTGTTGAGTTAATTCTAAGACTGGAGCGACCGAATTGAAGTCCTACCGGTCGTACGAATGTCATCCGTCGGTTCTACCCCTTACAAAGTGTATTCACACAAATGTTGTACTCTTGTTATATCTCAACCTCCTGGTCTACAATGTCGTCACTCCAGGCAGTGTTATTTCTGTCTTTTTGGGTTAGCTGCCCCCAAGAAAAGCGGGAATTATAAGCCAGTTTCATTTTGCTTGCCAGGACAATCAGACTGAGGTATGTTGAAGCCTCGTTGATCAAATATTTGTGACATGTTTCTCTTCTTTACGGTTTTGTGCCCCGATTTCGTTTTACTCTCTCCAATCTCCCATACTCGAATCCGTATCATTCCGCCTTCTCGTTCATCTCATGTATACGTAAAACGTCATGTATATCCCTCCATTTATTTGTATGTGGTATGTAAATCCGTTTCACATCTTCGTATCCGTAACTCTCATTCCTTGAGCAGAAACCAATGATTGAGTACCTAACTTTTCAAAATTTCATGTCTGTTTTCTTCTCACAAATTTCTCTTTTTGGACTACGACTTTTGACAATGAAATTATTTACTATATAATTGCATTATAAACATTACTGGTTTTTGCTTATAAGTCATTTCAAAACTACATTTCAGTGTTTTCTGTAAAGACATGACTATCGTTGAACATCATTTTATAGCATGGTTATTCTCATCACAACATCCGTCATTGTTATCACTCTCACCATGTTGTCGTGTACACTCTTTTTGAACGAGTTGAAGCTAGTGTCATGATGATTGAAAAGATTACATCTAAAATGATGTGGTGATTAATTTAAATTGTTTAACTGTTCGGTATCACAACAGAAAATCAACGAAATATACACTTATGTGGATTTTTTGACAACTTGGTTTATAATAAGGCTTGGCGTAACACAATCCACAGTCGTAATTTATCAAAATAACTAGTGAACTACGAGTTATTAACCTTTCGATTTGGATGCATTATAATTTTTCCTTCACTGCTTTGCCATTTTGTAGAGCTCTAAGCTTTATTAAATGTTTGATCTAAACGCTCATAATCCAGTGCAATCAGGTTGTTGAAAAACAAGAAAAACTAATTCACTGAACATAGTGGGTATTTGGCTTACAAGAGCATCTATAGATTGTGGTGCTCCAAACCAAAAAGTAAAGCCGCTGCTTGATTTCGCACTTGTCAAAGTATTTACCTAGTTCTACGATATAAATTTAAAACCGGTGAATGGTCAAATTGAAGACGCGAGTTTAGCATGGCACGATCTACATAAGTTGGAGCATCGCTTTTTTTGTATTTTTTGCGCTCTTGATTGATATAACCTCCATAGTTTGTCACGGATTTGAACGATTGAGTAAATACCGTTTACCGAATAAGAAAACGGTTTTTAGTCATTTTTATGATATTATCAGACATGTTTATGAATTCTCGGAAATGTTTGATACATGGACGAGAATTGTTGTAGTTTGTAAAACAAAGAGAAACCAATATTTTCTTAATTAAATTATTCGAGATGCC
This sequence comes from Stenodema calcarata, assembly GCA_963920205.1. Taxonomy (NCBI): domain Eukaryota; kingdom Metazoa; phylum Arthropoda; class Insecta; order Hemiptera; family Miridae; genus Stenodema; species Stenodema calcarata. Next base: position 20,275,861 of record OY986052.1, on the reverse strand, counting down.
TCATTGCTTTGGTTAGAACGAATAAACGACAGAATAATGAGAACCAAACAGTGAAATAAATTGATATTTTATGTTAGCGAAATACCTTCATTATTCTATACTATACAGTGAAGTTTTAACTAGCCATTCTGTTGTGTAGGTAGTTCATGCCATAGATCACGAGTTCCACCTAAACTTCCTTCATTTCTCCTGTAAGGCGGTATCAATAAATTCACTCAACAATTTGAAGAAACTGATTTACATCATCATGCTTGGCTCGTTTAAAAAGAGACACAGAAAAAATGTGTGTTCATTTTGGCTCTGAACATTTCCAAAAGTATACGTGGAATGAGTTGTTGGTTTTAGTTTGAATCATTATCAATATTGCATGTGTTCTATGTGCTATCCATTGAAATTCTCACTGCTTTGTTGTTGTGTTTCAGTGTTTCTTTTAGGTTTTTTGTGCACAATATTGGAAAGATAATCGAAAATAAAATCATTTTCTCACTTATTGACATCCAGCTGACGAAATCTCTTTCTCTCGCATCCCCTCTGTCCCTCTGTGCCTTTTTGGCTCAATTCCACATTGGGGTCCTTCCCACGTTTGGGTTCTACTAAGAAAACATATATAATGAAAATAAATAAAATAAGATACTAATTCGAGGGGGTGATTCACGAACTTGGGAACATTCCGTTTTCTCCGTAAAATGTGGACATCAAATAGAACAAAATCTGTGTATAGTTATCTGTGTAAAATTTTGCAATCAAATTGTCACTGCTAAATGGAACCCCTAGGCTTCAAGGTTTGAAGAGTGACGTATGTCTTCAGCAAAATCATTTATTTCCCAGAAAGATTTAGAAAACAAGGGGAAATCTTAACTTGAACAAATAATGTGCTATCGACCCCTGCTCTCAACCGGGCTGGGTAACAGTTATATTAAATGATTTCGATTGATAAATTGGAATTATTGTATTGATAATTTCAAAAATTATTCAACTTTCATTGCTCACTTCATCCACTTTTATTTCTATGTTTCAAGTCGGGCTTCATTACTGAGAACTGCGAGTTTTTTAAAGATTTTTTTTTTTGTTCAGTACAGCGAAGTTGGGTTTTTGAGCCCAAAATGTATTATTTAATTGTTCATTAAAAAAAGGTTATTTCAGAAAGAAACTATAACTCCGCATAATCCCAGGCTGGTTGTGGGATCGGGTTCGATTTCTCGTTAAAAATATGCATCGTTTAATGGAGTAAATTTGGTGTTCACAAAATTGTAAATCAAGGGTTCGAGTCGAGTCAGGGGTGGTGTTTATGATGTAGGGAAAAGGGGAAAATGAATCGTGGGGCTTGGAGGGGACTTCTTAACAGAATGTCTGCGTACAATTCGTTAATGTAATGGGTCACACCTAAAACGTTTTAAGCGTTTTTGGCGTGACACATTCAATTGATAACCACCTCAATTGGTAATTCTGAAGGGACATCATAACTGTTAGGCAAACAATATATTGTAAATGTTTACGGTGAAACATTATGTCGGGGATTGGAAAGTCTGTAGTGCCTTGTAGATCATTGGAGAGTGTTCAAATCTCATTCTCAACCAAATATGTGGCTCATGCATAAATCGCATCAGCCACATATTTGGTTGAGAATGAGATTTGAACGCTCTTAAAATCCCATCTTATGAAGGATGTTCGAAGAGATAATGCACGATACGGAATCTGTGTGAAACATTAACGACTTAATCAAGGATACGTCGAGTAAACACGGTCAATAAACTGACTCAAGTAAACTAATCAAGAATACAAATTAGATTAATTCGAATAAATCCAACACCCACCCAAAATAAGTGACTGAATTCTTATTACTACCCTGGGGTGGATGATGAAAATTAATATTGCCGTGAAACCCGTTATTGAAATACACACAATTGAAACTTTGAACTGGGGTGATTACTGTAGAATGGTTTTTTTGTTTTAAATCTTTTTTTCCACTAGTTGTTTGAAACAACTCAGTAAAAACACCATTCCGTCTTAAAAGTTGAGAACTTTCACAACTCATTTTCATCAAGAACTACCTCAGATTGCTCTTTTATTTACGTCCACATTTTCTCTTTATATTTCGGTACAAAATATTTGACATTTAGGCCCGAAATTAGAAGATTCGCGTGGATTTTTCTTGTAAGGAACACATTCACACCCCTCCTCCCTCACCTCACTATCAAAATAATCACAGAATTCGGAATTTTTGCATATATTTTACTACCGAAATGTAGGAAAAAACCCGAATCCGAAATTTGTTGGCAAATTTGAAAAACAGTGATCCGAACGCTATGGTAGTGCTTCAATTTGACAGTGTTGGAATTTTAAAAGCTGTTAAATTCCCCCAGTTTTCGTGGCGAGCCGAGTCTTAACTTTCGTTCAGAATGAGAACACGAAAGATTTGGGTCACAAAACTTTTGTCAGTCTTTTACCTAAGTATTTAAAAATCGATTTTCGTAATTAATATTTCTCGTTTTCTAGATAACGTATTTGAAAAAAGGGTGTTTGATAAAGTGAATGAGTTGCAACTCAAAAACGTTCTTCTCCCTCCTTTTCTAGCCTTTTCAAGGGTGATAGTGGGAAGGAGAGAGGATTATGCTGAGGCGTCTTGTATTCAAAGTTTGACACATATAAATGATACCGAAGTATTCCAACCCAGTCGTTCATCTCACCACTCAATCTGATCGAAATATTTCAAAGATGGACGGACGGCTTTTCAATTGGTTCTGTATCAAACTATTCACCAATACGATGAAACTCAAATTAAATAAATTCTATTTAAAAAATCATAATCTTTCTACTACAATGGTGGGGGTTAAAAAAAGAAAAAGAACATTTTTTGTTGGCTAATGTGTACCATTTTTGTGGGGAATACGATGTTACAGGCCAGCCTAAGCTTGCCTGGATCCCCTTTCAACCTCCGGCGCGGGTCGAGGGGTTCTCATCAGTTTACAATACGAAATGGGAGATCGAGGTTCCCAGGAGGCGATCGGAAGCCGCTAGTCCTGTCGACATACCTCGATGCTCAGGTATAGTTCGTGCCAACAATCCCCCTTTTATATCTTATTTTCTTTATAATAACGACCTAAAGAAAAATCCGTTTTAACCCTTCTTCACTCTTTTGATACGATTTGGTTCCATAACAATGACCGTTTCTTTCAAATCTCATTTTTTAAATACACCAATCCCGATTTTATGCCAGCTTTTTATCCTGCTACTTACTCGAACTTGTCAGTCATTTCTTGGGTACAACTGAAATTAGGTGGTTATCCCATTGGGATTCCCTGGTAATGAAATTCTACACACAAAATTGAACTATGGGAATTGAATGACGGGTGGCGTTGCCAGTGACTTTTCAAATAATTGGCGAACCTGTAACTTTCTTCTGTAGAGGGAAAAGTTCCATCATTCTTGCACTTTAAATTATCGCAATTGCATGCATAGGTTTGTAGAAATGAGTTTTACTTTTGTATTATTCTTTGGAGGACGTACCAACACAACGTATTGCATGAATCTGAGCTGCATGCTAAGTACGAATGGAAGTTGACTCGATGCCTGTGTGCGAATTTTCAAGCTGTATGTTTCACTGCTTGTGGTGGCTGATTGAAGGGAAAATTGAGTCATTGAACAAATGGAAAATTAACGTTTTGGAAATTAATTTATAATGAAAGGTCGGAACATTGTTGTTACACGATTTACTCGTTGTGTTCAGCACATCGAACTTACCTCTGATCTGCTAGACGAGAGTTCGATTCCCGGATACTCCTGCGTCCCAACACGAGGTGAGGCCTTGCCTTGAGTGAAGCGATCAGATCCAATCCTGACTCTTATCAGAGGAAACCTGATGACGTCTGCATTGTACAGTTCCAACTGAAATCCTTACTTGTCTTGAGTGCACTGTTTAGTCGCTTGTGCTGGTTGCAATTTTTTACCCAGTGAAAAGGTACTATGAATTAAGTTTTGTCTTTGAGTGTAAGGCCCTCAAAGATTGTATTGGGTAGCGGAAAAAACCAAAATTTACGTCGAAAATGAGCGAGGAACGCATTGAAATTTGGTTTCATGCTGAACCCGGCAGAATTTTGGTTTCTGTAATTCCGCGTGGCGTGTAGTGGGTGTGGTCTTTAAGATAGAGTTACAGCTCGCCACTATAAGGGCGAGTGTGTGGAGATAAGGCAGATTTTCTTTGAGAATTCTCAAAAACGCCGGTCGATCTCGGAGTTTCCGTGAGATGGGATATGCGAGTGAGTTTGTTCGTGTTAGCACTTTTGCCTCCATTCCAAGATTCTGAGTGAGTTCTTTGTGAGCCATTTGTGAGAGAGTTCTTTTGCGGCAACAGCGGACAGAAAATCGCCCGGTTCTTTTCCTTTCTTAGGTAACCGGTCTTCATTGACGTAGTACAACCCGGAGATGACGGTTGTCACTTAGGTACATACCGCTTGTGTGTTCAATGTATATTCGTCCAAGTGACCACCTAATAATTAATTAGTCTCGACTAAAAATCATAGATGATAATAAAATTGACCTCCTTGTGAGTGAAGTTAGCTTTGAGTTCTAACTCAAAATACCAAGGTAAGTGCTTAATAAGAAAGAAGCCCGACATACCTCTGTCAACTGTGAATATCATTGCTCTTTATTAATGACGAAAAATCGGTGTATTCTTATATGCATTCATGTTTCGCATGCTACAACGCTAGTTTTCAAGCGAAAATTAAAATCAACAACTACACTACTACAATGATATAGGTGCTCACATTAATAAATTACGATCGTCATTCCCTTTGACAAGTTGACGTCAGAGGGTTGAAAAAAGGACTTCCCTGGCCACTCCTCCTAAAAATCTCGACTAAAAATAAGTGATAATAATAGAATCGTTAGACAAAATCATGATAAAATACTAAGTATTAAATACTAAGACTTAGTCTTGTGAGAGTCAGTCCTGTGATTTTGGGATTCCAAGTAAGGTAAGTGTTTGGCCAGAATGGATTCCGTTTTAGTTATGTCTGGTGTGGATATTATTGATTTTTATTGCACTCTTACGTGCAATCATATTTTGCATACTTTTCACCTTAAGCCAATTACCTACTAGGTAACGATCGGAGTGTTGAAATAAGAACGCTCATCCCCGGAAACAATATATATATTATATTATATATAATATTATTTAATAAATCTTCGCTCAATGCTGAATACAATTTTTTTCCAAACAAGCTTAAGAAATACTGGTAATGTGAAAAGTGTCCAAAAGGGAGAGACGAAAAGCCTAAAATGCATGTGAAAAAGGAAGTTCAAATCCCTAATACCTGTATAATGGTACATGTTACAACTGTGAATAGCCAACAAAAATACGGACATTCTTAGAGAGGAATGACATTGAGCGTGTTAGAACGAGTGCTAGGAATGACGTTGAGCGTGTTAGAACGAATGCTAGAACCCTTTATCAATAAATAGATCGAGCTATTTATCTAGGTTATTTAAGGAAATGTGATTCACGTTTTGCCAATACTTAGAGTTACTCATTTCAATAGCTAGAGAACATTAGACTGGTGGGAAAACTAAATATTGTACAGTTAAGAGTCCAAAATCTTCAGTTGGAGCCAGTCGACATTAATGTTATTCATAGAGAAATGGCCTACATTTTTTATGGGACGAATGTGAGCACTGCGTAGGTTCCCGTTATGAGTGACAAAAAAAATATTCTTATAATTGTTTTTAACGAACATCAAAAAGAAAATCATCAGAATCAGATGAAAAGCGAAAAGTTGTCAAACGGATCAGGAAAATAATAATAAATTAATAATCTACCCATAGCAAATTAATACTTAATACTTGTTGTATAAGTGTGAATGGGATGTGTGGTGAATGTTACAGTAGTGAACAAAGATATATATTTTTTGTTTGGAATACTGATTAAATATTCATTATAGAGTTTGTCGATGGTTTGAAAAATTACAATTAGTTACTTAACAGCATGACAAACCAGATCATATTATATTCATTCAGACTTTTGCATGATCTCTCTCCAAGAGAATAAAGGCTCGACGAATGATGGGGCACAAACCCTTAAGTCTTCCATCTTATAAATTTAACGAGATAAATATTTCCGTAAAATCTGTGTTCTAACTGTACCGAGTATTTAACGTTTTGGATATAAGGAAGCCAATCAGTCGTGTATTGTGCAAAAATGTACCATGTGGTGCAAATTGATTTTATTCGTTTGCATTTTAAACAGGAGCAAATTAAACGCCCAAACCCCAAATTTTCACACTATATCCTCACTCACGCTTACCGTACGTGTATATTACACATTGTCTACGCCATTTCCTCACCCGAATCACTCACAAAACCTGCAACGTCCTTAGGCTTGTGTAACAAAATTCCACGTAACAACGTCGATAAATTTCAACCACCAAAAATGCAAGCAAGTCAATTTGTCTTCCACTTGCATGTCATGTCCTCTCCAGTCCATTACAGCTACATGTTGATGTCTGTGGCGGTTTTAGTGTTTTAGAAATATTACAGTCTAACAATAATCTCAGTAAGAAAAGATAACCGTTAGGCTATCATCATGCAACACATTTTATTACATCATTTGATACCCTACTATTTTTATAGCGTCCGTATCAATGCTCATCGTATACAGGTAGAAGTAAAACAACCTTATAAATCAGTTTTGCTTCAATCTGTATGGAAATTTTTATGGAACCAATCATACTCACATGTCACCGTTATCGTAAATGAATATCTCAAGTAGAGTGATATATTTTTGTATTCCGAATAGAACCGACTCGGAAAATGTTACACGGAACTGACTGGAGATGAAAATGATGTACAAGCGTTTACCGGCATGTTTATAAGTAGATTCTGGTCTACCAGAGTTTTATATACATGGTGTGAGATGAAACCCACCCTCTACTATATTTCTGTTCTGCTGCTCAAGTTCATTAAATTGTGAACTTAATTTTTGTTCAGATTTCGTAACCAGAGTCATTGATGAAAAAACATGAAGTAAAACAACACATTGGTTGGGGGTTATCGGAGTAGATTAGTAGCTTTTCCGGATTGAGTAAACATTTCTTCAAATCAATTGAATCACTTTCCAATTCACTTTAAGAAAATATCAGTTCATGCTACATCGCTAGCGAGTTAGGAAAGCCTTGTATTCATGCTAGAATCGACAAAATGTATATCCTCCAAAATATCCTGCGTTTCAGCAGAGAAGAGCCAGAATTTTGATAAGGGGAGGGGTTTCAGACTAAGGCCTGCAGCAAGAGTTTTGGAATACTCCCCCAAAAATGGAGCATTTTATACCTCAAAAACAGAGTTGTAACATTTATTAGATTTTCTAACAAAAAAATCATTTTTATTGTGGTACGAAACATAACTGTGAATACGAATAAAATTCCTTAATCGGAAAATATGAATATTAATAGGTACGATTACAGATATGAATATGAATACAAATAACGCATCTTTTTCATAAAAAATGCAAATTGCAGTAGAATTTATTTGGAAAACCTTGATTTCACTACCTAAATTAAAAAATAAATGAACATTTTAGTGAAATTCATCTAAAAAAAATTTAAATTTAGTGTGTGTGGTTTAGGTTGACCGTCAGTAAGAATGATGTTGAGGGATGTCGAGGGTCGGTCAAATGATTTGACCGACCCTCGACATCCCTCAACATCTTTAAATTTAGTCGAATTTATAGTTAAAAAAATATGAAATGTTAGTGAAATGCATCCATAAATGTGACAATGTTTTATAAAGTTGTATAAAGATGTTCATTTTTGGGAAAATTCACAAAAAATGTGAATTTCAGTAGAACTTCGTTGAAATAGGAAACTTTGAGTAATATTCTCGCAAAAAACTGCGAATTTTAGTAAAATTTATGCAAAAAATGTGAATTTCTGGGAAAGTTTACAAGAAATGTGATTAGGTATGGCTTTATTCGTATTCATATTCATATCTGTATTCTTATTCATATTCATATTTTCAGATTTATGAATTTTATTCGTATTCATATTTCGTGAATTCATTCGCAAGTATGAAATTCCAGGTACCGTAACTCCGGTGCATGCCAATTATGACCCTCTTAGGGATCATGCAGATTGGATCTCGGATGGTCTATGAGTTTCAATGCGATCGGAAGAGATAAAAGCGTCAAAGCATACGAAACTAAAGGAAACCTTGTAACGCTCAATAATAGCTCCAATATTATTAAATAATTTTGATATTGAATGCTCCAACCGATTTGACGGGTTCATGTTTAGATTGGAGGGGTATCTTCACCCTGCAAATCAGTCTTCAGGGTTTGGTAGACTAGAAACAGAATGTAGGGCATTCTTAAGTTTTTGTGAGGAAGGAGGAGTGGGACAGTGTGTTTAAGTGATCCCGGTTGTGTCCAGGAGCATTTACCTTATGCCGATGACTCGAACGCCGTGACGCCGATGAGCGAGGAGAACGGCGCGATGGTCGTCCCGCTGTACACGACCGGCCTCGGTTCCCGACATTCCTCCTACACCTCGCACGCATCGAGGATAAGCTACACGTCGCACGCTGACCTCCTGTCGGGGATCGGAGGCCCGAGAGCGCCAACCAAAGAGTCCAAACTCAGGTCGAGATCCTCGAGGAATAGCTCCGTCACTGTCACCCACCAGCCCCTCCAAGACAAAGCCTTCCTCAGAGACTTCGTGAGTATCCTCCGACACCAATTTACTCCTGATGATGATTTCTGGTCGTCTGAAGGCTCCATTTTGGGTACAACAGTTGACCCGTGGTCTATTTCTGTTGAATTTGTACCGTCATCTTTTTCAGCATTGACCAAGCTACAGGTTCAAACTTTTAAGAATTTCGGGGCGTTGAAGTACTTACCTATTCTAGGATCATGAAATTGAGAAAACTTCGTCATCTGGAACAAAATCTGGTTATCTAGAAAAATAAAGGGATTATTCTGGTTAAGGAGATGCCGGAGGAAGCTATACAGTCTTCGTCAATGACTAATCTAATTTTTTTCTCAACTTCACTAATTTTTTTCCTACGTAGCCGAATAACGAGTTTTCATAAGTAAAACTAAAATTAAAATTCTTACTCAATACAAAATTTGGGTAATGATTTAAAAAAAACCAAAACACTTGGATAGGTCGTGATGCCATAAACTGTCCTACTATAAAAGATAAATATTGCTTAAGCTCAAATCCCAGCGCTTCAATTCCCCTCGTGATTTCGAATCCAGTTCAATGATACGCCTAACTCAATATCGAAAATAGGCAACGTAGGTAACGTTGGGAAGGGATCGACAATAAAGATGCAGAATAAGGGCTGAACGTTCCTCTTACTTGCCATCATGCTCATGTTTTGAGGTTTTGGACCGAAAACCAAGAGAAGCGCTCAAATCAGGGAGAGAAAAAAAATCCTCCAGTAATTCCAAATAAAATGTTTGACCGTAGTGTTTTACAATGGTATTAGCTATTTTTCTCGTGTCATGATTTCTGTCTGGTTACCCCCAAAAGAATATCTGGATTCCTGACTGCTTAAAAAATAATGTCACGTAGGCCCAACCACTGCTGGAAGCTGCTGCGTTATCATTATCTACCAATTTGACGTTGAGGTCGTTTATTGAATATTTATTTACCTCAAAGGACATTGTAGTTATGACGACTATTTAAAGAATCGCAAGGGAGTCAACAGGAGTTACCAGAGAAAACCACCATGTATGACAGGAAATTGATGGATCCATAAGACGCTTAATTCCATGTTACAACAATAATTGTTGTTCATGTACAAGGAGATTTGAATCTGTTGAACAAACATCTTCATAACTCAAGGATATCAATGTCACATTAACGTTCCGTGGCGTGCGTCGTTCTGCTGCCAAGCTTTACGTGTTGTCACCTCTTTTCAAGCTTTGATTCCTGCACAATACGTGTGTTTGAGTAAGATGTTCATTCACCAACGCTTTATTCGCACTATGGTTGTGGGAAGTGGTCCATTCCATGTCATTCACTCCTCCCGCACGATTCATTTCCATGTTCGGTATAATCCACTCCGTGTTGAACTGTTGTACCCATATGGATTTGTTGAGGCGCGGCCTTAGTTATAAGATCGATCTCGGGTAGATTAAACAACTCATTTCCAACAACAAAATTTGTTGGCGTTTGAGGTTGTCCGACTGACTTTTTGGGAGTATTTTCAATGATATGATTATTTCGTGCAGGACAAGTTAAAATTATTGTAATGAGTTTGGAATGAGAAAAAATATAAAATTAATAGTAGATAAGATCCTTGGAATTGAAATACTTCAACTTAAGCACTTCTATGACACATTATATGAGGTAGGTAACACAATCTTCAAGTACCAACAAATACTGTAATTCCTATGGTAGCGAACATGGATCTACCCTCATATTTACAATGATTTAAAATATAGTTACTTATAACCCTGGTACACCTCGTAATATAATTCCAAAACTCAATCTTAACTAATACCCACTGTTTAACCCTTCCTTTACAGAGGCTATATACTCGTTTTTTACATTGTATGTTTTGTATCAACATTCATGTATTTTCCATTGGAAGGGATACGTATAGAATATTTAAATTACAAATTTATAAACATTTAGTGCAAACAAAGTTCATGAATGTTTCAAACGTTATTTCCAGGATACGTCCGACCTTGAGGATGGGTTACCAAAAGTGAAACACCAAGACAATCTTTTTATAGAACCAGCTCAACAACAAGCAGTAGTGGATATGAAAGGTGATTGAATCAGTGTACAAAATTAATCCAAAAACCTCTTTGAGTCGTTTGGTTGCTAATTGCCACTGCAGAACAGAATATTATACGTGCAGATGTTAGATCATTGAATTTTTGTTAATGTTTGTTATCCAGTCATTGAGTCATTTAAATGTTCACTTTCCACCATTTGTGTCCGATTAAATAGAAGGCCAGTAAGCCACAAACAACGAACCCTGAGACGTCATCACCACCATTCTCTGGTCACAGAAAATTGCTCTAGAAATATTTTTCAACGGATACTGGAGCAATAAAAATTTATTAGTAGAAATGCTAAAGAACAAAAACAAACCTTCAAAATCACATAACGAACGATGAAGGTATACAGTGGAATTTGAAGAGAGACTCGTGTCAAAATGAAATTCTTTTTGCTTAGAGACGTGTGTCTGTACATAATTGTAGGTATATTATATAATATCTGTATAATACGTAGGTATAGTATTTTATACTACACATATTTTTATTCTGAAGATTTAGCGTGTAATTGTTTGATCTTGCCTTACTTACACTTTAAGTTATTGTAACATATTTACGTTATTTTTCCCATAGATGTAATGGTTTTAAACGACATCATCGAGCAGGCAGCCGGTCGGCAGAGTCGAACGAGTGGTGAACACGGAGGTATGAATTTGAATTTGTCATTTGGATTTTTTTTCGGTTTTTTTTCCTGCGTGGTAAATTCAATCAAAAAACACCATCGAAAATCCCAAAACAAAATCAGTTTTAGAAAATCCAGCAAGTACCAGTACAAGAGTGTGTACATAAGACTTTGCTTGAAAATTGTGCATTCATTTCCTATTAACATAACATTGCTGTCCTAACCAAGTATTTGATAATTTAATGTAGGTATCATCTGTATTTTTTATTTTCTGCATGAAGGTGTGCTGAGTTTTATGATTTGAAATAGTAAAAATAATAAAGTGTGTTATGATTTTTGGTATTTACCCAACGTAATTTTAGTTGCAACTTTATTTGCTTGAATTTCTTGAAGTGTCTTTTTGTAGTTTTTTCGTGAATATTGAGACTAATTACATTATAATAATGTGAATTTATTTATACAAAATTCAACTCATCGGAGTCCCCAAAAAGGATTGAGAAATAGTTTTTCAATAATTTTCATAGTTATTAATTATAATTATTATATTATTAATAATTATTAATCGAGATTCGATACACGAGTAGGTATCTAATAGGTATATTTGAGCTACCCTAAATTTGTATTTTTGACCTTTGTTCAACATGAGAATTTGGAAGAAAATTCCTTGAAGTGTTGGATTCAAATTAGGTACTATTCTATTTTTGGTGCACCCTCAATCCAACCATAGATTAAATCTGAATCAAATTTTGATTCCAAGCTTATTTGAAGGGTATACACAGTCGGTTTTCCCCTAAGGATACAAAGTTCAACTCATCGGCATCCCCAAAAATTATTGAGGAATAGTTTTCCAACAATTTTCATAGTTTTTAATTATTAATCGAGGTCCAATGTACGAGTAGGCACCTAATATTTGAGTGACCCAAAATTCGTATTTTTTGACCTTTGAACAACATGAGAATTTGGGAAGAAAATACTTTGAAGTGGTGGATCCAAATTAGGTAGATGATTTTTCAAAACCATTTTTGACACAATGTTGTTTTTGGTGCACCCTCAACCCAACCATTGATTTGATTCCAAGCTTATTTGAAGTTTTCTTATTTGAGGTTTTTTCCTAAGTATACGCCAGTACCTAGTGACGCCTGACAAAACTGTGTGTTGTTGTTCAGAATACCTTTTGGAATGATGACGCCTCAGGTGTCAGTAATTTTGACAGTCGAACCAAACCGCGTTCGGTACCAATACCCACTGCTTTTTGCCTGTACATTAAGTTGAGTGTACATTTCAAAGTAGTAGATGTTCAGTATTGTACATGAGTTACTTTGGAAATTCGCTCAGTTGGTCGTGCTGCATGTCTGGAACTTCGGCAGTTTGTGGTGGTTTTCAGTAACTTATGACCCGTGAAAAATCTCTAACCGATGTTTGTAGGTATTGCAAAGCCGCTGATCTTCGTTTTCCTCCTTACACCTGTAATGAAACACAATTTTAAAGACGTCTGGGATTTTTACCATCTGTAAAGTCACGCGTGTACAGGTCCTAAGTGTGGATTCAAAATCCCATCAAACGAATTTTTATCAACAAAAATTACAGAACTTAATGTACCATTAATTTTGAAATCATTTCTGCAGTGTATTCTTTTCAACAATTTGGTAATAAGAAGAAGTTTTGAAAATCTAATTTGGAAAAGAAATTTTAAATCTACAACTTCATCCGTTTTAAAATGGTAGATTTGTTCAAGAATTTGTTTGGATTTGTTTGTCTCTGTAGCTGTCATAAAATTCAGCACATTGGTATAGTGATGTGATGTAAATATTTGTACATGTTGATTCTGTGTCGTTGTGATTTCTTTTTAAAATTCTTCGCATGTTCACCGATGAATATTTTTATGATTGAAAAGTATATTCAACAAGTTGATTTCACTTGTTGATTCAATAATTCTGTTAATTGTTGTTTGTACTGAACCGAACACAAATTATTGTCTCAAGACATCACAAACAAACATTGTATGTCTTCGACATCAAAGACAAATATTTTCCTTATACATAGAAAATGTATTTTGTTGTTATTTCGTGATACCATCGCCGTGGGGTGGATGTGGATACACTTATAGGTTGGACCACTGTCATTTGTAGCCAATACGGGACTAGTCTGTAAATAACATAAATACAGAACAACGAAAATTTATTTAAAAATGTTTTTCCCGAAAAGAAGGTACTATTCAGCTTGCTCGTAGCATGGCATGATTCCTATTTTTCAATCATCCTACCAGTGCTTTCCGTAGTTTAGGTGCATACCGTACCTTTCAATTCCTACGAAACAGTCAATATTTAGCGCATAGATTAGACGCTTCACTACACAAAATTCACTCGCCTATCACCCGCTAAGTATGGTTTGTAACCCTGTACGTTTCCTACGTGAGATGATTAAAAATAACCTGATTTGATCAAAACATGAATAATAGTTCGTCTGTTTATCTAGATTATGCTAGATTCTGCTGTAGTTCAGCAAGCTGCAATAGTTAATTTTCTAGTATTACAAAAGCTTGCATAATTTTGCTGTTAACTTTTACATTAAAATTGTAATTGGATCCAAATCACAAAACAGTCAAGCATAGCAAATCGTGCAAATCATTCCCCACTTGAATGAGACATTGAATTGTCTTATTTCACAAGATAAAAACTAAATAAAAACAAAAAACCTGATTTTGCGAAATAAATTTGCATTAATCTGTCTGTTACGACAATTTTAGAACACTCTTGATATCTTCTTACCAAAAGCAACATTAACGTTCCTAGATCGATCATGTATATAACTACAATTTCTATAGTTCGGTAGATTACCTAAAGTTAACTTAACAAAGCCTACTTGTAATTGTAACTGTACGTTTCAAATTCACCCTCTTCTAGAATTGTTCACTTTTTTTCTTACAATATAATATTTCTCTCCTTCTAAATGGCACGAGATGGAAAAATACCAAGTAGCAGCATGTGATTGTAATGTATTGATGCTATTAACAAGGTAATATACTTTATTGGTAGTAGAAAACTAATATACTCGTACTTATATGTAAAATCCGCAAATTGTTTTATGTCACACTTGCTGGTGCTGTTTACTATAAACATTTACTGTTAGCTTGAAGAGCACTCAATTGTTATCAACTCCTAATATGAAAATAATTCAATGAATAGCTGGTGAAGAAATATTTCATTCAAAATGTAGCGCACTATTTAATAGGTAACTCTCGTTTTAGCGCATAGTGGCATCAAGTTGATTCTCATCCAATTCCTCTCATTTATGCCGTGAAAGTAGATCTATGTTTCGTCCCTATTGTGAAATCAACATTTTCATTTTCAATCTACTATATGAATAGAGTCCTTTTTGTAAAATTCGAACAAATCACCCGATTAAATCTCGACTGTGGCATTACACAAACATGTACCTACTTTTACTTCAACATAATGTTATACGAATTGGCACTGTGGAGTCTATTTAACCCACGAATTGTGCCCTGGTTTCTTTGAGGTGATGGAATAATAACGTTGGAAGAGTTTGGTCAAAAGAGAGCCTTTGGTCAAATTCGTCCAATGATAATTTAGTAATAAATATCTCTCACTCTTGAATTATCTGTATTCGTTACGTGGTTTTTATAAATGTCTGAACTTCACCGCTAAAGAAACCAGTTCCAACACTATCTACGCCTTACCATTTTTTTAGTTTCTGCTTCGGTTCTGGGAGTCAGAACTGGCAGCTGAATCGGCTTAACTCATTGTTTATCCTTTAAACACACTAAGCAGCTATATCACTATCGTTATAAATTTTGTAACTACCATTCATAATCATGTAATCAAAGTAAAACTCACAGTAACAAGAAATAACTTCAAATTGTTGTGGCGCTATTCGACAGAAAAATTCAAATAATTTAGTCAATTTTGTACATTCAAAACTAAAGTATCTAGGTATTTTCATATGTTAAATTGGTAATTAGTGCACTTTCTGTTAGAGTCGTTAATATTCTCAAATTATCAAAAAATAGTTGGAGATCTTGGACAAAGTTTGGTACCGCTCACTATTTATGTCTCTGTATAACGCTTTACATAGTCACGTAAGCAGTCAATCACCCCCTTGGGACGTAGGGCATAACCCGCCATTCCCGCAGTGGGACGAAATAAGGCTTATTCTTGGCGTGTTGCAAAGATTATGGTTATGGGAAATCTATTGGAATAATATTTTAGGTACAAGAACTATTTTAGGTACAAAAACATCGGATATATTATATCCGATGTTCTTGTACCTAAAATAGTTCTTCCTACAGATGCTGCAAATTCTTACACATCAAACCATTATTGTTTGTGTAGATCACCCTCCTATCTAGATCACTGTACTATATCCGTCCCTCAAACACGAAGTATTTCAGATCAAGAAACTCGATATCACAAAATCAATGTGTGATTCGAATCAGCGGTTCCCCAGTACTAAATAATGAATTAAGTAGTGAATTGGAAATGGGATTTACTGAAATTATCTGTGAATTCATCCGGATTATTTACTGGCTGTACCTACCCTACGTTTTCTCTCCGAGTATTCCAAATATATCCACAGCCACTAACGATCCTCCCTTAAAATTGTAGAAGGGTCATGAAAAATTATTTTATACTTTATAGTCCGTTTTAAAAACGTGGTATATTTAAACAAAAAAAATTATTCAATTTATTATTTTCCGTTTTTAAGTCTCATGTGTCCGGGTGAGTGATTTCAATCGGTTGTGTATAGCTGCCTGTTCAATCCTGTTTAGCTGCCACTGTCTGACATTCAAAATATTAGCAGTGAGAGATCCGCATCAGTCCAATTTATTTTTTTTTTAACAATTAAACCATTTTACAGACAAAGAAACCATGTTCATATTGCATTGTCATAATGTTCAGACCTATGTTTCTAGCTCATCGGGAAGTTAATTGAAACTCGATTGCAAAAGTCCACCCAGACAGACAGACATGAAACCGATCAAATAAAAACGGGGTAAAATGGCCTGAAATAGTCACCGTTTGATTCATGATGTTCGCCAACTATATACCTTTTTTTGTAGTAATTAGAAAATTACGTATAATTGTTTTTTTTTTTTAAATGAAAAATCCATAGGAGGACTAGTTTATTAAAGGAACATTGAGTATATTCCAGGGCAAAATTTCTTGTAAGCCATATTTTGCTCCACTACGCATCTAATCAATCATCTGAATTTGAATTCATTCACATTCCAACGTGAAAGTCAATGTTATTTTGTATATCCTACCTTCCACTGCTTAACAATTGAATGTTACGTCGTTGTCGAGTTCTCATAGAGTGACCGACCCAATCGTCCTGAATTCAGTCCACCCCGCAAAATGTTGTTGTGTCCTGTGAGTTTTGCTTTTAAAAAAATGCACTTTTTTGAACTGAATTATCTGCTTCACGATATGTGTGAGTCGATTTCATCTTTCATCTCATTCAGTCATTGCTTTTTACATACGATTCCTTTGTTTGCTCAATTCGTGTCATGTTCTCGTGCACAAACTAACGTCGTGAATTAAATCGGGGTTTATCATATTCATCGTCTTTTCCTCCGGAACGCATTCTAAAATACTGTTTAAATAAATGTACTATTACACGTTCTTATAACATTGTTCCATCGGAAGCTTTAGACTGCCATATACACTACCAATGAGCGTCAAAAATGTTTAGTTCTTACCATATGTGATCACAATGCAATATTTTCACATTTGATGTCTCCTCTATTGCTCCCGAATGTACTATGTAACGAATCCAGAGAAATCAGCATAATTAATTCTTGAAAATCAGAATTTCATAAACATTCAATCGATTTTGATGGCATTTAAAGGTGTTATGCGTATTGGACGCTAGATGATTTTATTTGAATTTCATAGATATCAGAGCAGTAATTCCGATTTTGCATTCATGTTACGCGTGGAAGTGTGGTTTTGTGTGGGGCAATCCCATTCAAATTCAATAGTTTCCAGATAAGCAATACGGTTGGCTTGTAGGAATCCTAGAGATCTCAACTCATCCGCTAGCTCGTACAGATATTCCTTTCTCTTGAGATATTTGTTCAAGAACTAGAGTATCAGTGATCAATTCCAATCATCCTTAGAAAATTAACTTTTGGAGGTTGCTACTCCTCACTTTCAACCTGTCTCAACTGACTTAGAGGATGTCTAGACCTTCTAGTTGTACTGAAGCAGTACTTCAGCCCGCCCAATCTTATTGAATTGATCACTGATTTTTATAGAAACCTGAGCAGTATTCACCTTTAGTAATTGCATGGGCGCCCACTTTGTCGAACATAAGATCTGAAAGACTTTAGCATGAAAATTGGGACCCCTAATTTACAAAACTTCAACTGGACCCAGTTTAAAGTGAGAAAACCGATGAATTTGAAAGGGTTGAAAATTGAAATGCGTATTCGGAAGGGCCTGCCTTTTATTGGCACACGTTTTATTTTTTCGCTTCTTCATTCATTTATTGGCTGCCCCCAGTCTTCTCCCATTTACTCATCATCATGATCATTCCATGATTCATTAGCACTTGTTCGCACCACATCAAGAGGTTCTGATTTGAACGTATTTTTAAAACTCAAAAGGATGAGAAAGTGCACTCGAGGAAAACAAAATTATTTTATTTATTTTATTTTATTTTTTTCATAACGATGACATTTTGGTGTAAAGAGTAAGCTGAATATTCATAAAATAAATGTACGATGGTGAACGAGTTCAACTAATAGTGTTTCCCCCACGCCCTCCCCGGTACAGTTTCCGTCTACTATTTCCCGACAGAAGAGGATGACGAAGAACCAACGCTCAAAGAGAGGGCCGTCGCCGTGTGCCTCCAGGGCATAGATGTCTTCTGCGTCTGGGACTGCTGCACGCCCTGGCTCAAATTCCAGGAGCTCATCGCTCTTATTGTGTTCGACCCTTTCGTTGAGCTGTTTATCACTCTTTGTATCGTCGTCAATACGCTTTTCATGGCCCTTGACCATCACGATATGGACAAGGAGCTTGAGAAGGCTCTCAAGAGCGGTAATTACGTAAGTATCAAGCCAACTCCTCTCCTTCCGTGATTCCTTTTCCACAGTCTCCCTTCTGCCCGGGTTCTCTGTCTGGAACTAGGAGTAAATAAGGAATCTGAACGTTCCAGTCGTAATTCGAATACATTACGAGTATTTTAGGTACATACATTGACTTGAGCCTTTCTTTTGCTAGGATATTTCTGCAATACAGTTAACTCTGACCTTAGCTAACCGTGAGATAAATCGAAATTTGTCCAATAGGTGATCGATATTTCATTGCATTTTTTACCAACATCAACACTGTTAATATTGAAAATATTGCAAGAGATACGTTTTTCTCAATATTTATCAATACAATTCTACATTCATATTCGCAGCATTGAAGTTGTTTTCACAGGTTAACCCTCCGAATACCAGGTGGGGTCCCTAACGATCCACGATCTTGTTTTCTTTAAGTGGAACAATTTCAATAATTTCAATTTCAATTATTGTAAAAATAATTCTTTCCTCATTAAACTCTAGGAAATTTATCCTACGATCATCTGCATCAGAGCAGATTTTTAATAAATTCAGTTTTACAATACCCAAAAATGTATTGAAATTGTTGCATTCCTTTATTCAATGCACTCATTTATTGCATTTATAAACAAACACTATCTTAAAATCAGCCTACTAAAAAGTTGTTAATTTTATTATTATTATCAGGTTATTGGCCTCGTCCTAATCATTTTAATTTAAAAAAATGCATTTAATAAAAAAAAATTAAGGAAGAAAATAGTGGGGCTCCCAGAGGTACTTGGTTTCATTTTTTGCACCCGGTATTCGGAGGGTTGTTAAGCTCAAGTCATGTGGATACATCAGATGAAATGAGTTAATAACAGTACTGTACGCTAGTAATAATCTCCAATTATTGGTTAAAGATCAGAGGGAAAGGAAATTACGGAAATATCACCTTTTTCATCAGGTACTGTAAAGATTGTTGAAATCTTCATAATTTCATTAACACAACACTTTTTGAAGATCAAAACTTGGCCAATTTCAGATTAAAAACCAGATGTGCATTCAGATTTCCTGTATTTGAAACGATAAGCATATTATCAATATATCATCGTTTAAGAGAATTCCGGACTTCCTTACATTAGCTATGTACTCCCGATTAAAACTCTAATAATTCGAATGTTCTACCAGTTTTTCAGTGCGACATTTGGTATAGAAGCTGCCTTTAAGCTGATAGCTATGAGTCCGAAGTACTATTTCCAAGAAGGTTGGAATATTTTTGATTTTATCATTGTGGCCTTATCACTCTTGGAGCTCAGTTTAGAAGGTGTCCAAGGGCTGTCAGTTTTGCGGTCGTTCCGATTGGTAAGAATTCATTTCAATCCCTAAACATAGATTCACTGTCACTACTCTACTTATTGAACGGTACATTACATTGAATTCAAACTTCTACTTACAGCTGAGAGTGTTCAAGTTGGCAAAATCGTGGCCAACCCTCAATTTGCTCATATCTATCATGGGCAGAACGGTGGGCGCCCTTGGTAACCTGACTTTCGTCCTGTGTATTATCATTTTCATCTTTGCCGTCATGGGCATGCAACTCTTCGGAAAGAACTATGTTGGTGAGTAAACAATACTAACGGCAAAATACAATATTTGAGTATCTCGTGATAATCTTCTAACGGAAACGGGTTAATAATGATGACTTAACATTAATAATGTATCTTTAAACCACAAGAAGAGTTGTCACTGAGAAGACATTTACTTGTGATTGTGACCTGGGTAGATCTTTGTGGCATATTTATATATTTACTTTTCACAAATATCTTCTATTCCTATTAAACTACGGTTGAATCAGGAAATGATGATACGGATTAGCAATTCGTACTCTCTTCGAAAGAAATTATATTCTTATCATCAAGCCAATTTGCGGTAGTCTCGATTGGATAAACACACGCAGAAGATATTCTCGAGACATGCAGAAGACATTAACCTAGAAGGAATAAAGGTTTCCCAGCGTAAAATCTTCATTAAGCTCCTCATTTCAGTAAATATTTTTGACGTTTCAATACTCAACCGTCAAAAATATATTTACGCCGGTTTAATAGCATAGTCTAAATTATAGTTTATTATAACCTGCTATGGTCTGTATAACCTTCCTTATGTCCTTCGTACTCTTCCCATTTCTTTCGAAGAGCTTTGTTGAACGCACGTCGTATGTCGAACAAAACTCTTGAATAGAGAATTGTAATCATCATATTACTCTTCTTTCAGATAACGTCGATAGATTCCCGGGCGGAGAAATGCCCCGGTGGAACTTCACTGATTTCATGCACTCCTTCATGATTGTCTTCCGCGTCTTGTGCGGCGAATGGATAGAATCAATGTGGGATTGTATGCACGTCGGTGATGTGTCTTGTATTCCGTTCTTCTTGGCTACAGTCGTAATCGGCAACTTGGTCGTAAGTATCTTCCATCGTTGCCGTTACCATTAACCATACGTTCTAGAAAAGGAAAAGTGTGAACTTCTTTTAATCAACCAAGAACTCAACTACACTCTAAACTTGACAACCAACATTTTCGTGCGTCTTTGTTTTAATGGTATATGTAAGTGTATGTAGGTATACACTTTAAATAACGTTACAAAATAAAATATTTGGAATTGGTAGTTTACTATCAATTCCAAATAAGAATTTGTTCTTGATTGAGTTCTTGATTGATTGAGGTGGGATTCGAATGACGTGGTCCTAAAAACGGAGTCCTAAAAAATAAGTAGGTAACGATTACAGTTTATACAACAGGTGTCTAGAGGCCCGTTTACTCGCTCCGTCTTACCGTACGTCTTGTCGGTCATGCAAATCGTATCAGATAAGACGTCGTGTGTAAACAGCAAATCGTACATCTTGTCGGATGGATTTGAGATCGAATGTCGGATCGAAGAACAGAAGGGAGAAGCATAAATCCAGTCCGATCTCGGCCCAGTTCACCACTGCCTGTGCTCCGGACGAGGTCGTTTTCTTCCAAAAGTCAGTCATGTCCTCTAAAAATGTTTGACTTACGCTAATGTACTCACGAATTTCTTGCGGAGTTTATTGAAATCTAGAACATTTTTCCATGTTTGTGGCAGGTAAAAAATGGAGCGTACTTTGACCTTAATTTTAAAAACCTTGTGTGTGAAGAGATGGAACATATGAGGGAAAAAATGAAACAAACCAACTGGGCTTCTTCCTCCATAATAAAATTAATGATTAAGAAAAAGCTAAGATGAAATTCACTGTCATTAACTCGAGTCTAGATTGGAAATGAGGTAGAAATTGGAAGGGAAAACGGTACGGTACGTTTTTTTCTTCCGATTTGCACGAACGACAAGACGTATGATAAGACGGAGCGTGTAAACGGGCCTTATGCGCCCTTAACCAATTGCACTTGAAATCCGGACCTTCTCCTGGATCACATGTTTATAAGCGCAATTTATAAGTTTGTGTTTCTTATTTTGTCTTCGCTCATGGTAGCATTTCCTACCGGCATTTTCTTGGATGTCAAGAATTTACTGGTGGCCTCCAGGACAACTTAGTTTCTACTTTTAGCAAATACCCTTGTCCAATTGCCGCAAGAATGCTTACGTCCGTTTTGTTATGAAGTAAGTGTTTAAGATGTTCAAACATCGATTTTTCATTTCAGGTTTTGAACTTGTTCTTGGCTCTTTTGCTCAGCAACTTTGGTTCGTCCAGTTTATCGGCCCCAACGGCCGACAGCGAAACCAACAAAATCGCTGAGGCCTTCGATCGGATAGGCCGTTTCTCCGCTTGGATTAAGAGAAACATTATGTTGGGCGCCAAAGCCATCCGAGCCAAGCTCACCAATCAGATCTCAGATCAGACACAAGGTGAGGCGCCGGCGTCCAGTTGGAAACAAGGTTCATATCTCGGCTATAACATTGTAAAGAAAGTAGTGTAACCTCGACTGTTCATGATGTCCATTGCTGGAAATACCATTTCTCAATTCAAATCTACTCGAATTCTGGGGAAGCTGGATGCTTAAATAGTTGGTCCTACGAATTTTGAGCCCCCGCATTCTCAAATTAATTATTACTCAATGTAGAATCATTACGAAAAATCTGGTAAAACTCATATCTTAATGGAACCATTATAAACCACACCTAAAAATCTAAGCAATATCACCATCTAAAACTAAAAAATACTATCTGTTCAAAACTAAAAGTTTGAGCACAAAGTCATTTTACCTTCCCTTCCAAAGGCAAATTGAAGTAGGTAGGTATCGCCTATGAATTACCGTATTGATTATGAATCGTTTACGTAATATTGCTTGTAATTACCGTAACTGATGGCCGTTGGCATCAATCCCTATCCATTTTTACCCATTCATGTTCACATCAATATAGAATTTTCTAGCTAAATTTACTGTTTAACCAATCAAATTCACCCTTTTACAAGACAAATCCACCATTTCACAAATCAGATTCACCCTCTTTGAGCAATGCATGAAATGCGTTGTTGGGCAAAGAAAATGAAATGAATACATAATAGGTGTACAGAATAGGTGTAAAAATATTAGGTAAGTACCTATATATTATTTTATCTAAATTTTCCATTAAAAAATAGTAGGAAGGCAAAAGGAATATTAATAAAATCCCGGAAAACCAAAAAAAAAAAAAAAAACTCGAAAATCCGTTAAACAAATGGCTGGCCTGTTGACAACTGCAGGAAGTTTCAAAAGTACGTCAACAAAATAATTTGAAAAATCGGTGTTGCTAATAGTCAAAACACCTCGAGCAATGACTTCCGTGAAGTCATGCTGACAGTTGAGGTTCTTCGACGCATTTCTCGAATTGCTCAAAGAGGGTAAATTTGATTTGTAAAAGGGTGAATTTAACTTGTAAATGGGTGAATTTGACTTAGAAATGCTATATTCTACATGTAGAATATTACATGTAGTATTTTTCTACATGTAGTATACAATTGTACATGTAGTTTATTTCTTTCGTTGAAGTGCATTTTCATTTATATAATAAATCTCTTCAATCACTTCAAAAACCTTAGCACCCTCCATGAGCTCTTACCACACTTGTCGTTAACCCACATTTTATTAAAGTATTTATCCGGTCATATATGTGGTTATTTTTCACTTGATTCGTCATCCCTTGTCATTCACGAATCCGTTTTTCTACACGTCAGCACTCGATGTCGTAAATTCGTCATGTTTTTCTTCGTCTGGAATCCAACTTTCCCAGGAACAAAATACTTCCGTTGCCTGCAGCAATGTTTTATGAACAGCCATAGTAAGATTGCACTGCTAAATGTACCAACGTTTGCTCATTTGGTGTACTGTTGTTGTAACATAATCTGTCGAAAAATCACATCATCAAAACTATCTAAAAACCCACTACAATTGCCCGCTTGCCATTCCAAACATAATCTTTTATAATATCGAATTTCACTAACGTCTACAGTGCATTCCATACTTCACTTTATCTGTTTTTCACTCGTAACACTTCACTCGTACATTGTGCGCCTTACGTAATGTTCTATGTTTCATCCAACTTTTATACTTCTTCTCAAGATTTGTCAATTTTCCAATAAGTATAACTTTTCAATTTACTATCAAAAGCCCTCTAGAAACCCATGAAAACAATCAAACCCTTTATCTCTGGTACGAACACATGCATGCCACCTTTTTTAACTTTCTGTTAGTCCGAACACGAGCTCTCACATTTATGCACGCAAATATGAGCCAAATGCTAAAAACTAACATTCCTATTTAGTTGGTTATAGATGTTATGTAGTATCCCTAGTGAAACCCTATTAATTTATCACCAGATAGACTTGTATGAACTGTATTACAACAAAATATCCTTAGGTAAATTGGTCCATCTAAGACAAAAGTTGTATTTTTAATGCATAATATGTTCTCGTAGTATGTAAATTCAATTATATTATCAATATTTGACGATAATTCTCATTTCTGTTGCCTTTGTTCGTTATACGTTTATTCATTTCATTCGAGTACTATGGTATATTGAGGATGAAGTGGCAACATGGCCTAACTCTTTTTCCCTGATTTTACGGGAGACACAAAGAACTGCTTTTGCTCCTTATAAAGGCAATAACGTTAATAAGACCAAAATTCGTCTAAAATTACTCAACATTCAATTTTTGGCTGAAATAGGCCAAGTTGTTTGGAATCCTGATCCTTCGGACTTTGGACGGTGGTTACTATGAGATTATGTGACGCAGACGCCGGTTGATACGGCGTAACTCGTTTCTTTTGGTTCATCTGACGGAAAACGCTAAAACTAACGTCACCAATCGATTCAGCGAAAAATTTGCAGTATAGCCAAACCTCTAACTCAATATCGCCAAAAAATGAGATATATCAAGTGCCAACTTCACTCTCGATATGCCATCTACGACTCCCACGGAAAATCGTGTTGAATCCGCGTTCAATGCTGTCCATGCAGCGTAATTCAAATATAATTCTTTCTCATTATCCATAAATTATAATTTAAACATTCAAAATTTATTGTATGATGATGCATTAATGTAATGGTGAAAATTAATTATTACACCGAAATAACATGATAGGGCAGGGGAAAGTGATTTCAATCTCGTTGGAATAGAAACACTAAGTCAGTTTTTCCCAATTTTTAAATTCATAAATGGTAGAACCTGAATCAAACTTGAAAATGTGTAACGTACAGACCAATTAGAATATGAATAGTAAAATTCATTGAAATTTGAGGAAATTATAAATCACAAAATATCCATTTATATTATCTTCTCTCTCTGGTGATAAAGTGTTCATTTATCTAAAATATTATACGGTAAAACGTGTGTGGAATTATTTCGAATGAACTCTTGAAATTGGCGATTATTGATTTGTTTCACTCATAATGTTCTTATAATTGACACGCCTAATTTGTTTACAATACGTAGGATGTGACTAATCACCGTGGTTTTCAGCAGGACGCGATAGAGATTTGGATGATTTGGGACCAGATGAAATAAGAGCCGATGGCATGATATACAGGGATAAAAAAGATCAATTAGAAGTAGCCATTGGAGATGGGATGGAGTTCACTATACATGGTGAGTTACCAGAGCCGTGTGGCTGGTTTGTAGACCCCCTCCTTTAATGATCAAGGCTGACAGTTGAAAGATGAAGGTGTTATTGTTGTCTAAAACGTTTACGACAATCGCTGACGACCTCGAGAGATATAAAGTTCATACACGCGGTGACAGTATTCACCCCTCAATTTTCCTTGGAATTTCAAGGAAACTCAATTTTTTTTTTTTTAAATGTAAAATGTAAAAAAACAACACGAACTCCAATAAGATTTTCAAAGTTTAATAAGTTATACTTCGAGGGTCTCACGGCAACTTCCCACATCGTCATTTCGGCAACTTTTCGGCAGAGCCAAAAAACCATCTGCCAATGACTATGTTTACTGAGTAATTCAGTAAAATAAATCGTGAGATTTAGTGATACCTAACTTAGGTACCTAACTTATACTTATTTAGGTCGATCCGCCGGGAGGCATGGTATGCATAACTCATTTTGGCCGAAAATGACGATGTGGGAAGTTGCCGTGAGACTCTCGATTTGTAACACCCATTGTGTAATATTCGTTGGGATGAAAACCCGAATCTGTCGATCATTTTGGGTATCGCTACGTTTCGTGGTATCCCTTCCACGGCCTTCGCTTTAATTACTTCTGTGTGATCATAGTATAGCGTAGCGGCATTGCTGTTGCATGTTCGTGTTTGTACGGATCCTGCTTGATAGAACCCCTCTCCTCGATGTTGAATACCATCTAGCTTGATGGGGACCTTTCCCCTTCGTTCTTTTTCTTTTTGTTTCCGCCTAAGGAGATCTGAAGAGCAAGATGAACAAAGTTAAAAACCATATAGGCAACTCCATAGGGAACCACCAGGACAACAGGCTCGACACCGATTACATAAGGAACAGATACGATGAAGATTCGATAAGGTATTTCGACAATGATTCGTTATATAAATTTTCTAAACCAATTTAATTTTGAGGTTTTGCAAGCTGCATGTACAGATTTTTTCAACGTACAACAAATTGTAAAATGATAAAAGTCTGGTGTGACTAACCCATTATTTGTGTAATTATACAATTATTTAATTAGTACATTATCCGTAAGGTGGTCATTCCCATCTAAAACGTGGGATTAGCCTAATGCTGAGGCGTGCTAACATGGGCTATCATTTTTTTGTCTCCAGCAATAAATCATATGGCAGTCATAAACATCGTCCAAATAAAGATGAAAGTCATAAAGGGAGTATGGAGAGTTTAGATCAAGAGGAGAAAAAAGATTTGAGTAAAGAAGATCTTGAACACGTTCCAGGTAACTGTGGTTATTTATCAATTAATTTACATCGCAAAAAAGGTTTCTCAGCATTTTTGCCTAAACTTCTTTGTTCCCGAATCCGAATTCTCCAATGCTGAATCAGTTTTGAACTTGACGTCACATACGTTGTGATAGCTCGAAGCCGTAGATGCCTCATTGTTTCGTACCGTTAAACAAAGTTTCAGGCCCCATCGTGGTAGCTATAAAGTTTGGAATTGGTCGATCACTAGATGGTAGGTTTCCAAAATGTTCCCTTATTATGAATTAGGTGGCATCTACTTTCATCGATATTGAGGTCGATCTATGCAAGTTGCCCTTTGATCATATTTCCACTTATAAAAACTCCCGTACTAATAACAACTTTAAACAGTCTATTTTAAAATAAGTCCCGACCGAGTACAAGAAACTATCAGTTGAATCTAGCTAAGTTAGTATTATTCTTTTGTTTTCAATTAAATCTGACATTGCGGTAATTTTTAGACATAGAAGAAGAGGATATAGTGATCGAAGGTGGCACTGAAGATGCTATGTTGGCCGACTACCCGGCAGACTGCTGCCCGGACAACTGTTACAAGAGGTTCCCGTTCTTGGCCGGGGATGATGACGCCCCGTTCTGGCAAGGATGGGCCAACCTCCGGCTCAAAACATTTCAGCTCATCGAAAACAAATATTTTGAAACCGCCGTCATCACCATGATTATGCTCAGTAGTTTAGCTCTCGTGAGTACACCAGCATATCATGCTCAAGTTAATACTAAAATGTGCGGCTGTATTCATGTTCATAGGCGTTGTTAGAGAATCTTGCTTGGCTATATTTAGTATTTCTAATACAGGGGAATATCTTCAATAACCCACGGCCATTAGGTATAAATTTGACTTGAGTATGGTCGAGGAGTAACATTGAAAGCGCTCACCTAGATTATCCCACAACACCTGAGAATTTACCTAAATTATGATCGCTTCCACTCGGATCTCACATGAAGAAAACATCAGACACAATCCATTATAGTACACCCAGTATAATAAATTCAAAATATCTTGCCTTAAAACATAGACACTTCAATAAACTATTGTCTATCCTTTCATTTCCAGGCCTTAGAAGACGTGCATCTCGCCCAACGACCCATACTCCAAGATATTCTGTACTATATGGATAGGATTTTCACTGTGATTTTTTTCTTGGAAATGTTGATAAAATGGTTGGCGTTGGGCTTCAGAAAGTATTTTACAAATGCCTGGTGCTGGCTGGATTTCATTATCGTTATGGTGAGTCAACCCGTCTAATTGGTTACAATAACGTTAAATTCTCATTCACAGCATCATTGCTCGAAGAGCATCAATAAATCAGCAATAATACGTCGATTATTAACAATTTAAAGCTAAATGATTCGTTTGGACTAACCCATCAATAATGATTTTCTATTGAATTGCCTAACTTCATCAGTGTTTGATAAAACATTTCATTTATTATTTTTTAATACGAAACTGTTTTGTTCAATTGTTTATAAAACTTGTCTAATTAATCACATTTCTAATATTTTAATTACAGATTTTATTCCAGATCCACATTTTCCATTTCTAGACATTTTAAAATTTCGAATCATATTGAAATGCATTAGCTAACGACAATAATTTATCCAATGGACCCTATATTTCTGAGGGATGTTGAACAACTTTAAACTAGGGGAACTGTAGTTATATGAACTTTTATAGACATTGAAAAGGCCAAAAACAATCTTCTACAGAAGGAGATTAAACAGTTTCGGATAATGTAATAATAAGATAAACAATGAGTAAAACCTCATAATATAGCGTTTAAACTGCGTCTATTTGAGTCCAAAGTCATGCGGTATCCAACATTTATACTGAAATTTCTTGTCAAAATTATTTAATACGATATTGTTTTCAAGAATATATATTTTGTATATTGTTTTCTTAATACAAATCTTTGTATGTAATTACGAGTAATGTAATCGGACATTAAGCGACCAAAAGAAAATTGATGCAAACACTCGTACCTATATGAAAAGCCTCTCTCGCCTTAGCAGCAGTTCTAAGCCACCGTGAACTTGCGAACAAAGATGATTGATTCATGTAAACAGGGTTTATCCACAATAAGTAAATGAATCAATAGATAGATACTGTGAAGTAAGAGACTTCAACAGCAACATGAGTAAATACACAAAAACATTTTTGTAACTAGTCGATGGTGGATCCAGTGAATTTCACTTTTTACTGGAAACCCGTTAAAACTCTTCCATTTAAATTCAAAATTTTGAAAACATTGTCTTGTCATGGTCTTGCTCGATGATGATTCTCCGTAGAGATTTCTACGTGATGTAATTTATCAGGTTAAGTCACAATTCTGTTTAAGACCCAGAATAGTTGAATTGTCACTACCGGCAAACAACAACAATAGCTGCTTATGTGGAGCTGCTTAACAACAAGAGTTATTTGGATTGGAAAAACCCAGTGGCGGCAGTTCAAATACTGAGTTTCCAAGACTTTAAATTCTCCCCATAGACTTTTTCAGTCACGAATTTGAATGCTGCTTGCCGTTCAGAGGAAACGCAGAAAATCGAACATGTAGACATTCCAGAATGTCTACAATTTGATAACAAATCTGTTGTTAGTTGTGTATCCTCCTTTGGTTTCTCTTTATATACCCGTCGATTTAATTGAAAGCTAATCGTTTGTCAATTTATTTCGCTTGTACCAAAATTCCAACGTGGAAGATGATCGTTGTTAGTTATTTTCAATCAGACTTCAAGTTATGACATTCTTCTTTCACCCACTAAGGGAATGAGTCTTCAGGCACAACGAAGTTTATAAAGCGGCGAAAGGCCCCCCAAACCACAAACTATCTCTATACATTATTAAATATCAATTTGAACGGAATTAAGGTTCGATTGGCCCAGAAGGATCGGCATACAAAAACTTCGCCATAAATCAATTGCAATCGTTTCGCTCAATGAGAAATTTGAACACCACACAATAATCACACTTTTGGTCAGGTGATCGTCACGAACTTCATTGAATCCGAGGAGGGCATTATCCACGTTTATTGCATATCGGGCAAATTGTTGATTCGATACTTTTTGTTTCTCGCCCCTTGCGTTGTCCAACTGCCGCCACTGGAAAAGACGTTCGAATTGAATTCTTTCTCATGTTGGACCATTGAAATTCAAATGCTCAAGATGATTTCTAGCTGTCGCTGATAAACTTGGTTGCCATGTTGGCCGGGATGGCGTCGATCCCGGTATTTCGTTCTATGAGAACATTGAGAGCTCTTAGGCCCCTGAGGGCGGTGTCTCGATGGGAAGGAATGCGCGTAAGTCAAGTTTGAAAAAAGATCAAAATTCAGAGAACAAAAAAATGTCGGAAAAAAAATTTGGTTCATTTATTGATACCGGTGTGCTTTCACGCCAGGACTTTTTGGAGAGAAGCCGAATCCGCTTTCTGTGTTTTTTCTTTTGAGTTATTCCTTTGTTTTCTCTATACATTTATACATGTCTTTGGTGTCATTGTAAACCCGATTGATGAGTGTCAGGCTTCGAATCATGTGTTGCGTTAACGGTAAAACCCCTAGCTGTTGAAATTACACATTTCCGTTGAAGATATACAGTTTATATCATAATGACCGTTACAATGACCATTTTACGAATAATATCCGCAATCGTTTCAAAAGCCCTGCAAGGAGATTTCATATTACCTATTCGAAAAAATGACAATAAATGCTTTGATTCCTTTATCTTCACAAACCACGCATTCTCGTGCAAATTAATTAAAATTCATTCAATCTGGTTCATTTCACAACCACTTGATTTAAAACTGTTGTAATCAAAAGCAGCTCAGAAACAACCTGAAAACCACAAAAACAAATCGTTCATTCGTCTTCAACGGGTGGACTGTTTTAAACAAAATTTTATTAATCAGTATGTATGAATTTCCATGATAAACGCAAAGTATTTAGTGGCTTAAAAAACGCCGATTTTGGACTTTTACTGCCCCATTGATTGTCCCATGCAACGGCACATGGACTGAAATCCCGAAATAAAAACTATACTTGAAGAAATCGTTGAATTATAAAATATCAATGTTGTTTTCTGTGAAAGCTTACAAGTATACAGTGCGTTTCGATGTGGAAAGCATTTTTTTTAATTTCAGAATGGCTTGAGCCACCAAATAATAAATGTGCTATCGAGCTTTAAAACGCTGAGATGTGTTGTAAATTTTCGCTCGGCATTGTTGATTATTGTTGACTGTATACGAATGTTTAAACTAAACCACGAAACTCCTCTATCTTGATTATCTATTGACGAGTGATTTAGCCAATAGTGCTCACAGAATTTCCGTGGTTTCATGTAAAATGGACAAAACCCGATGAATTTGTGATAGGTATTATTTGATCAAGTTTACATTAGTTCTATTTAAAGAAAATTCCCCAAACCCGTTTACTTTTCATAATTAACCGAAACGCGCAAATAATATTTTTACTTTGTGACAACAATTATTGGCTTTACACGTTGTTCCATCCAATATCACCACTTCTCTCTTGTCATATACTTTTCTCTATCGACGATAGATAGGGAGGTACTTATCTTTCGAGTGCGCAAGCGCGCTGTTGTAATAATGTGGTGTTATGTGATGATCTGTGATCGTGTGGCTACATGTTTTTTTTTTCTTCCCATTACGTGTTCAATGTACATTTTGTTTGTCGTGACTTTCTTGTGTGTTTTCTTTTTTCTGTTATCTACCATTTCGATTTGTTTTCTCTATGTTTCTGGCGACCAGGTATCACTTATAAACTTCACAGCGTCTATGCTGGGGGCGGGTGGTATACAGGCGTTCAAAACAATGCGAACGCTAAGAGCTTTGCGTCCTCTTAGGGCCATGTCCCGGATGCAGGGCATGAGGGTATGTCAAGACCGACGACAACTAGAAAAACAAACCCAATTTCCTCGTAGAATTTATACTTTCATTTCCTTCCGATTTATTTCTTTTATTCAGTTCAACCCCATTTTTTTCTGGATATAAAGGAAACAGAAAAATCACATTTCTTACCACCCTTAGAGTACACACACAGTTTGGGAATGTTCTGGTTAAATTCGAGACTTGAGTTTCCAGTGGTGTAACTGCCTAATGATTATGATACAATCGTGTTGTCCAAGAAAAAGTTGACTAAAATCCCACTTACTTGTTGACTTAAAAGTTGACTAAAAATCTCTCTTCAAAATATCGTAATCAGAAAATGTATATAAGTAGTAATGCTTCATACTCAATTTCCATAGGCTTACCAAGAATGAAACGTTATTTGGCCATTGTTTTCCCGACAGTGATTAATCATTTAGTGATGAAATTGATGATTTCTCATTTCGGTTACTCCATTGTAAGTTCAAGAATACACCACCAATGTCCTCCCAGGTCATGAGACTTGACCGTTTTTAAGGTCATCGAAACACAATTGAAATTACATTCGTAATCATTGTCGTTTTTTCCTCGATTTAAAATTCATTTATAGCCATTTCCTGGAATGACTTAGGGCAAAAAGAACGTAGAGTAGATCAACATAAAAATGGAGTGATGAACCTCCAAGCACCAAAACATGTACGAATCCAGCTTATATAGGTACACCCCGCTCTTAATGCGACCACACTAAACAGGTACAGCCACCTGCTTAAGTTCCATCGCGCTTACTGTTACAACTCTTAAGTGCCAAATAGATATTTAATAAACAATATACGCAGTACTGTAACAGTTCAAAAATGATCAAATTTGACCGGTTGTGAACATTGTCAGTGCTATCAAGTTTTCAAACCTCTAAAATTGAATGAATACTGAAGATAGAAGGTACTAGAATCGATCTTGTAAAAGTTTGCTAAATTGAATCCAGAGCTAGTCCTTTACTGAAATGTTCTTCTGTTCACTGTTTCATTGATGGATCCAATATATCAAAAATTCGATCACCGTTCAGTATTTTGACTATTTCAGTTCGACTTATAGAATACCTCAATAGTACTGCTGTTATAAATTATACTTGTGTCATATAAACACGTAGGTATTAAAAAATATTAATTAGGAATCATAATATATTATAGTAAGGTAATTGATGTTTTGTCCCATAATAAGTAGAGTACTTCAGTAGGTGGCTGTACCCAATTCATCCATCCTTGGGGTTCGCTAGGAAATTAGTTCCACACCCACATCATCATTTGCATCCCGTAGTGCACCGGAATGCCGCTAGTAAATCCCCGTCAACCAAAGTAATCGATTCTATGTGAAGCATCACACAGAAATTATATTGAGTACGATAAAGCGGTCTGACTAGCTTCGTGATATTTGGGATGTTTGCCGTTGTATCTGCTTTCCAAGTTTAAAATGTCCATCTGCAGCTCATATGCTTTCTGTGTGGCGCACATATCATCAAAACCCTGATCCATTGTATTTTATTCATATGCTTTCTTCAAGCATTGTTTTGCTAATGCGTGCATGTCTATTAGCTTTTCGCTGTTATACTCAAGTTATACCTTAGACAATAATTATGTTGATCTTCGAAAATTTTCGAATTTTACATTTTTAGATTTTAGAATTTTAGATTATACCAACATAAGTTGGGTTTAAACCTAATCTATGTTGGTATAATCTAAAACCTTCCGGAGAGTCAAATTAGTTTGTTGCAGCATGTAAATAACAATTTAGTTTAGCAGACATTTTTAATCTCCTCTCTCATTTCATTCAAATATTTTCCTGATGTACAGTATTTCATTTCCCAGTTTCGCCTGAATACTTCACCAAACTCAACATTGAAATTGTTCACATTCATGTTGAAACAAAATCTGTTAATAGAAATCATGTTTCCTGATTTTTGTTAATTTCTACTGTTGAATAGAAATCAAACTATAACTGTAAAAATCCACAAAATGTAAACAAATAGATGAACATAAAATGATTTCAACTCATCGTGAAGGGTCGTAATTTGTACTCTACAGGAGTAATTTCTTTGTTCGATTTCTATTTTTGCGTTTAACTAATACAACTAAGATATCACTTTTTTTCGATAGAATTTGAACAAAAGTGGCGTCGGCAGCTCAATTTTATGGGCTGAGCCACTCAAAAAAGTTGTAAATTGAAAATTCGCTGATGAAACTGAATCAAAATATCTTAAGCCTCTTCAAGCTCTTTTTCAAGCACTTGTCACTCTCCTTTGGCCTTGGGTGGTGGAGAAACTAACGGCGTAATGCTGGATTGAAATATCACTGAAATGTGTCTTGAAATAAATCATAATAACACGGCTCTTATTTTTGAGCTTTCGAGTATTGGTCGATTTGGTTACTTTTTCGTAAAACTTAACCTCAATTCATCTCAAGATTCTGAATCCCCGTTAGAGCTTCTAGATAACCCCTCACAAATCATACACGTGAAGAAGTAGACTTTCTCATTATCTTCAAAAGCTTTGTAGAGTTAGGCCTCAAATGCATAGTTACCATAGAATATTGACACCATTTCCGATTTTCCTTATCTTCCGTTGTCATTGAACAGGTCGTGGTGAATGCTTTGGTTCAAGCCATACCCAGTATCTTCAATGTACTCTTAGTGTGCCTGATATTCTGGCTTATATTTGCAATTATGGGAGTGCAGCTGTTTGCTGGAAAGTACTACAAGGTGATTGATACATTTTAATAACCGACGTTCATTTTATAGCATTATTTTAAGGAAGATGATGTTTATTTTATATTACTAACTCAATTTTTTCTTCTCGTCTGCAGTGCGTGGACCAAAATAAAACAACACTTAGTCACGAAATCATTCCCGATAGAAATGTATGCGAAGCGGAAAATTACACCTGGGAAAATTCACCAATGAATTTCGATCACGTGGGCAAAGCCTACCTGTGCCTTTTCCAAGTAGCCACGTTCAAAGGATGGATCCAAATTATGAATGATGCCATTGATTCTAGAGAGGTAAAATATGAATTTCAAACTCTTGGCGTGAATTTACAAAAATATCGTGAACTCCGTTTATTACCAAACGGTAACTTCTGGTTTCATCACATTCGTAGTACGTCAAATGTAATTAATTGTGGTTCGCTTCATGTTTTTTTTTTCAGATTGGTAAACAACCGATAAGAGAGACGAATATTTACATGTACTTATATTTCGTCTTCTTCATTATATTTGGATCATTTTTCACTCTTAACCTATTCATTGGTGTGATCATCGACAACTTCAACGAACAAAAGAAAAAGATGAGTATTCTTAATTCCTAGAATACACATATATACAACACTTACGATTCTTAATTCCTAGAATACACATATATACAACACTTACATAATGGCTTCTTATAGCGAATTTTCGAAGAAAATGAAGCTTCCGGTCCAACATTTTTTAAACTCGAATTTCCGAAAATTTATTATATTAAAATCCGTTTCAGACCATCCTGAATTCACCCCCAAAAGACACGAACAATCACATATTTACCTATATACATATTTATGTATGTGTTCTCTCGAAAGAATTGAGATACAAAGTTCAAATTTGCACAAAAAATCTGTCTTGGCAATCAAAGGCCAAGTTCGTAGATGGGCAGAATCGGGCCACTCTAAGGGGGGTTTAGGGAGATTTTAACGAGGGGAAAATGACCCATAAATTCCAAAAATGAAAACTTCTGACAAGTGACACCCCATTTTAAAGGTTCTTTTACGCTAAAAACGATGACGAAGTTAGAATTGCGATATCTTATTCCGTTCTCAAACTGGAGCACTCTGAAGATGAAGAAACGTGGTTGTTACTTAAGATGTTCTTCACGGTCCATCTGCTCTAATCGGAAAACGGGATGAGATATTCTGACTTCACCATCGTGTTCAGCATTGAAAAATCTATAAACCGAGGGGTTACTTGGCAAAAAAGGAGACAAAATTTGTTATAAAACCAGTAAAATTGGTTATAAAACCAGTTATTTCTTCGAAAATTCGCTCTTATAGCCATGCAGCATGACTGCGGATTTTTCGTATACGAGCATAAAAAGGGCAACAAAAGGCGCTAATTAAAACCGCTAATGATTTGATTTAATAAAATTGTACGGGGGTACTGATCAGTAGTAGGTTGAGGGTTAATTCCAAATTTCGCTCTTTTGACCAATTCGCCTGTTTATCTTTACTATAAGAAGCCATGAAAAAGTCTAAAAATTGTAAATCTTTCTTCAAACACAACTTCTGGTAATTGTTTATTGTTCAATTTGCTCTTCTTATTGAAAATGGTATGATTTACAAATTTGGTTTGGGAGAAGTATGTTATATTTCACTTGGGCAATCCATATTTACCTTTCTGAAGTTCTCACCAGCTATTTGTGCATTATGAATGTTCTATTACGGCATGTACTAATAGACTTTGTTTCCGTTACGCGGGAGGCTCTCTCGAGATGTTCATGACTGAAGATCAGAAGAAATATTACAACGCGATGAAAAAGATGGGATCCAAGAAGCCCCTCAAAGCTATACCTCGACCGAGGGTAAGACAGATCTTGGAATTTCTCGGTATTTAACTACCTTTCTTGCAATTAAGGGCTTGAAGTTCGTAGGAAGGCTTTATTCAATACGAATGGTGGTACACATCTTCTCGAAGGTCTTGGCCATCGTCTGGACATGCAGAAGAGGAAGTCCCTTTACTGCCCCGATATGATGGACGCCCGGGTCTCTTATCCGAAGGTCTTGGGGAACCAACGTTGCGCGTATTTTGTGTTTCAAACCGTTTCATTCACTCAAGTTCGCGTCAGGTCGTTTATTGTGCGCTCCTGCCACTGTTTGGCACATGTTAAAATGTTGCTTAAATCTTGGGTATATAAACTATAACGGTGGCGATGTGATGCTGAATAATTTATAACAAAAATTACCTACCACCATATACGCGAATTATTATTTTTTTCCGTGAACACAATATGTACAGAACGAGAAAGTCGATAACTGAAGATCATGTCTTGTCTTAGCTAGCTGTTCCCCAGTATACAAACTGACCTAAAGTTACACATTTGGATTCACGCTCATTTAACGATTTTTATTCTCCTATTCAACGGTATTTCTCTCGTACAACGCTCCGGGTAGCCTTTAAAATTCTCTAAATCCAAAATTCATTATTCAAAGGAGATGGTTAGAACATTAGCTGATTGAGGACCAATGCTTGCCTTTTTTTATTCTCGATAATAACTAGATCTTACCTTAGAAATTTTGCGTGTTTGCAACCTCTTGAAACTATTTGTGTTTGATTCCAGTGGCGGCCACAAGCAATTGTATTCGAGATAGTGACAGACAAAAAGTTCGACATGATCATCATGTTATTCATCGGACTCAACATGCTGACAATGACCCTCGACCACTACCAACAGACTGAAATGTTCAGCTTCGTCCTTGATATGCTCAACATGATATTCATCGTTATCTTCTCAAGCGAGTGCTTGCTGAAAATATTCGCTCTGAGATACCACTATTTCAAAGAGCCCTGGAACCTCTTTGATTTTGTGGTCGTAATTTTGTCTATATTAGGTGAGTAATGGAAATTGTTTAAGGCAAATACACCATCCCACCTTTTTTTCCTTTTCACTCGTTTGGGCAATGCTCGAATAACTGGAAAAGCAACGCCGTGTGTGCATCTGTTTATAGCACTTTCCCTTCAAATTTGGGTCGTGCGATCCAAACCCCTCAGTAATGCCCTCGGCCAGACAGAACGGGCTGCTAATTATCTACTCGACTCTACTTCAAAACAACTTACCTCGTTCACACACTAAAACCTACACCACTACACAACAGTAATTTTCAAACAAGAACTCCTAACCATCCAAGTCATTCTACACCACAGAGATTTCACACTCTTCACTCCCTACGTGTGCCTTGTGTAGCACACGCTTAAGATACATGACCTCAACACTCTAAGATACACCATACGTGTATAACTTTTAGTTACAACAATTTTGACAGCTAATTTTGTTAGTTATTTCGGTTCTTCATTATTAACCAATTGATTTTTCAAAAACAAGTCCACACATATACGCTTAATTCTAACTATTGTATAAACTCAATTTGACAGTATTTTGTTGCAATTTGTTCCAGCTTTAAAACTCAAAATTGCTCAAAATTACCCATACTTTAGCGAAGTGTGAGGTTTTTACGATATTGGATGGAATTTTCCAATATCATGAAGTTTATCGAACACTTGGCCAATTGCTGTCGTGTCATTATTTTCAAAAATGTATTAAATTTTTTTCAATGCCTTTCAAAAACACGTGTACATTTCCTATATTAGAACAAAACTCATAACACCACACAACCAGTTATTACATGACGTTCCCCCTCCCCCCACTGACTGTCCAAAGCTTTTGCTGTGTGCTACTTCAATGTTGTGTGTCAATGTTGAGTCGTCACTGTGTGTCACTGTGTAACTACAATGTGTGTATACAATATTTTACCAATCGCTTACTCGTTTACATTTCGCGTTACATCCACGTACTGTAGAAACTGTTCATAGTAAAAATGTGGATTTGGGACCAACTTCAACCAAACATTACAATTAATTTGCGTGTTTCGTCTATTTCTATAAATATTTTGAATGCCTATTGTGATTTTCTATTAGGTGCTAATATCGGAAAATGTTTTGTGGCACAAAAGTAAAATAATCAAATAATTAAGTAATTTGGTTGGATACTTAATTGGTTTCAGAAAACATACTTGTGGGGAATATTTGTAATTATTTAAACCACCCTATATTAAACCCTCATTCGTTATTCGTTCGACTCATTCAATATGAACAGTTTCTACGAAATTTGAAAGAATAGGTATCGCGTATACAATAGGGGTGCCAGTCGTCCGTAATTCCATTAAACATACCTTCTTAATGGTGTAAATGACTGTATTCTTTACATTCAAATTTCTTGTTGAAACACTAAAAATAAAGTATGAACTTTTTGAAAAATGATGAATAATGAAAACGCTTTGTATCAGTAACACGATCGTGAAATTCAAATCTGTGCTCAAACCTTAATTCAGTCGAGCGAATAGTATTATTGTTGTTCTTCAATGTCAAATTCTGAAACATATTTTTACCATCTATGAGCTGAGATATTCGATTTGTTGGTGAAATTGACCCTAAATAAATTAACGAACGATTTGGAATAAATTGGCATATTTCTACATTGTAAATCCTGAAAGAACTATAACAAGTAGATTTTTAATTAAATTCTTCCTAGTCGATTACGATAGTTTGTTATTGAAAATTAAATCAAAACCCAACTTCTTTAATAAAAAAAATGGTGCTAAGTCGAGGACATTCCAGCTATTTAATGTTTTTATGTATTTGAGAAGACGGTGGCAACTCTATTCTACGTTTCAACGGGCAAGTACAGTGTTGATGTAACGCCATAAAATGTAAAAGGTGATAAGTAAATCATGTTAATTTATTAGGAGAGTTTATAGAAGTTATTTGGTCTCAAAACTAAGTAAATCCCCATCTAATTAGCCAAATATTTTTATATTAATTCAATAATTCAATTAATACCAAAATACTTCAATAATCCAAAATACTGTGATTACCTCTAATCCCCTCGTTATTCAAAACGTCAAAAAAGTCGACTTGACAAACGCTAACGTAATGCAAACGTTATTCGATTGCATTCAGCCGAACTTTCCTTCCCGTCCTCCGCCTATCCCTGAAACCGCCGCTGTGTCTTAAATGATTTATCATTGTTTACCTGACATGGGGAAAATAAAGAGACAACGATGGTCTATCGACGGGAAGTGGGATAAAGAGGAATCCAATGAAGACTGTCGAAAATCACAGGAAACGAACATCGACAGAAAAAACCACTTTCCCGAAACTGAGCGAAGGATATTTTTACGATAAGCGATAAAAAGAGAACCTAGTTCTAAGGAATGAAACGTGAAATGAATAAACTCAAAAATGAGTCATGGTCCAAAGCGAAATGATGAAGGAGTAAAATTGAAATGGCCGTAACTATAGTTAGCCTTGGTTTTTTGGTACGATTTCATTGCTCAATTTGAAATTAGAACCAATGGTACCAAAATAAATTATTGCGATCATTTAAAAAATGATAAGCAGGTATTTATGACGCTTTTTGCATCCATCTGCCCTTAGATGACACTTTAGTGGAGATTTCGATTGATCTTTAATATCCCCCATTTCATAATTCATAATTCCCATCTTCTTCATCTGTTACTATAGTTGCATGTTGGAAAATCTCTTGGAAGTTTGAGGGATTATCATCAAATTTTTGAGAGAGGTAAATTCAATGCGGTTGAAATAAAACAAAAATTGAAAATAATTTCAAACTCTTCAATAAATACGAGTTTATATAATTATACTGTAAACCAAGATAAAAGATAGTTTCCCGGAGCTTATTAATATTTGGACCAAGAGGCATGACGTATCTTTGAAAATCAGCACATTTTACCTATTTCATCATTAGTACGTCCAACATACCTACTTAGTTAATAACATAGTATAAGATATACAATATTGATAGATGCATGTATCTATAGAATAGACTATATTTACCTTCAATTTATAATCAGGGAGGATTACAATTCAAACAAGACGCCTAGAGAGTATCAAATAGAACTGTGCCAAATATCAACATTTAGCCTCATCACTTCACCAAAGCCACTATGTGTATTCAAGTTTCTAACAATCTTACGACGTTCCAAGCACCTACCATTTCCATACAAATTGCAGCATGCCTCTGCTTTCATTTTTCGTATTGAACTGAACCGCTTTTTCAAATTGTCTCCTTTTAATGTTCAGACTCACACTTTGCTCAGAATTTTGTAATCAATATGGTAACCGGAAATTTCAACTTAGTTTTTTCGCATGACTAATAATATTATGTCGCTAACTGTTTCGTTCTTCAATAAATGTGTTAAGTCACATATTCCTCACGTTTTATATTGATTTACTTGAAAAACATTTATTCGCAAAATATTTATTTTATTTATTTATTTTTTATTTATTTATTTATTTTTTCATTTTATTTATTTTTATTTTTTTTTTTTTTTTGCAAGTTTGTTGTGTGATGAAAATATCACTAATTCTAATGATCATTATTTATATACAGGTTTGGTGGGGTAATTAGAACAAACGTTTTTACGTCTGGTTATAATGAAACATTCTGCTATTCCACTTGAAAGTTCACAACACTAAAAGTGATGGAGTGTTATTTGGTTCCAGTGATCAATGGTGACCACTGTAAAAAGTCTTCAAACTCTCTTGTGCTCGTACAAAGCTAAATGTTCAAGAACAAGTCACTTTTTCAAGGCCAATTCCGTAGTCAAAATTGAGAGAGTCGCAATGATCCTAATATGCCGAGATGCTTCAATACTAACAAATTAATTTCAGTCTTACGAAGTGAGTTTCAATTCACTAATAACAGGCCTATAGGTAAGTAGAATTACCAATAAGGGGCACTGTGCGGGATTATTCAACAACTGAACAACATCAAAAGAATTTGATACGTCTAATCTTTCATTTGACGTATTGAAAAATGTGATGTGAAATGTGACTTTTGCGGCGAAAAACATGGTCTTTACACATTAGACATGGTTTCAGGGGTATGAAACATAAAAATTTGTTTCCAAGTTACCCCACCTTACCGTATATTATAGGAACATGCATATTGTTCTACTAAAGGGAAATAATTATATTTATGCCATAAACCGCTTTTGCTGCTCTTTATTATCAACTGCTTTCTCTGCAAGATGCTTGTAGGTAACCTGGAACAAGACTTTCATGAAACAAGACACTCAGTGAATGAGTATTTTTTCAACCTTTCTCTAATTACAGCATGTTGGCACCGTTTTAATCATACAGAAGTTTCTAATCGGCTGGTAGCGGTTAGTAGAAATAGTTAGAATGACAGGGCTCAAAACCGAAGTAAAGATTGCCTACTTTGGTGGTGGTAAAAAAGTTTGGTACTTTTGTGATGGAATACGAAATGATGAAAGGGAAAGGTATGAAACGATGTGATGAAACCATGACCATGGATATTAACACATTTGATGGATTTGAAAGTTACCTATAACACAATGTTGAAAGGTAACGAATGGAGGGTAATTTCAAGGAGATGTCGTTTTACAGAACTTTATAATACAGGATTATTATGTATGATTTATTATGTTGAAATGGAAAGCTAGATCGATGTTCTCAGTGAGCAATTCAGTAGAAGACGAGTGTCCACTATTTAATGATAATTGAAAAGTTGGGTCAATATTATGAGGAATTCCCTTCTTTCCATCCAGAAATTATTTGGTTTGATTATTTCTCATTCTTTCCTCAGAGAGACACAAAATCACAATTTGATTTTTCAATTTGAACTATTTAATGATGTACCGAAAATGGTAACTTTGATCGCACCAACCTCTCATCCAGAGCTGATTTGTGTAGTAATATTGATGAGGTTGTTTTTTTAACTCAAATTAATGTTGAAATTTGATTTCCATCATGAATGGAAGCCACTCTTCAGTAAAGATAATACATATGTCTTGATGACATTTCAAGAAACACACCTCGATTGAACGTAACCCCAGAAGATGACTGTGAGTGGCACTTATTCTATCGACATTACAGACAAATCTCCTTTTAATTCCCTGACGATTTGGTTTACCCAGGAGAATCTCTTCAATGTTACTTTAAAATTGATTGAGGCGCAGTTTTGCTAAGCGGTTCAAGCTCCCTATCCACGAAAATCGAGTTTAGCGTCGATTTATATGTGAAATTTTACGACGAAGCGAATGGTCACATTACGGTTTTTCAAAACAGGACAAATCCAGTCTTAAAAGCGCGAAGAAGTTCGAACGGGTTTTCCAAACGGTGCTATTTGTAGAATTTTTGGTTTATTATCTTCGATAATGAACCTTTGGAATCGCCCAAGAAGACAAAAATTAACCTCCTCAACATTTACTGGTTCACGTTTCTTGATACGTAGATTCTGAAAATCGAATTTAAAAAAATCTGTCCGTCCTTGGCACTTTGCCCAGTTAGCGTTGAGCCAAAATTACGACATTTGGTTTGCGGGTTTGGACCAACCCCACAATGATCCTTGAAACTTTTCATAAACCTAGGTCAATGGGCAAATTGGGCTAAGTCCGCTGACGGACGGATTTTTAATAATTCGATTTTTGGATTCCACGTATCTTGAAACGTTAACGATCAAATTTTGAGGGGGGGGGGGGGGTACTTTTTTTTCTCTTGGGCGATTCTAAGGGTTCATTATCGAAAATAACAAACCAAAATGTTCCAACCATCTGAGCAAAGGATGTGATCCCTTTTCCAATAAATAAAAACGATATGGATGTCTCATCAAGATCAAATACTCGAACGGCATCAATGGAAAAGATATCTCATGCGTTTGAGTGGAAAGAGTTTTGCAAGACGGACCAGAAGTTGGATGTAAACCGTTTTGCAAAACCTCCCCACTTTCACGTTAACTTTTCCATCTCATGAAAGAGGTAATTGAATCACGGTGAAACATGGGTATGATCTCAACATAGAAAAGTTAATTTAGAGACAATTAATTTTCTTTAAATATGTATGTACTTACTAA
This sequence comes from Stenodema calcarata, assembly GCA_963920205.1. Classification (NCBI taxonomy): domain Eukaryota; kingdom Metazoa; phylum Arthropoda; class Insecta; order Hemiptera; family Miridae; genus Stenodema; species Stenodema calcarata. The sequence continues at coordinate 20,232,415 of OY986052.1, read as the reverse complement.
TTTTTTTCTTTTTTTGTATTCCTTAAAATTTACATTTTTGAAATTGTTCCCATTTGCAAAACTGTGTCTCAATTGCTGATAGCCAGAAAGTGTACGGGATGGTCGAGTCGATAATGCAGTAATAATACAAGAACTCTGATAGCATCGAACTAGCCGATTTCAATCTCTATAATAAGTTCTTAGATTAGATATTAAAGGAATAAATTTTAAATGATCCTTTATTTTTCACAAATAAATGTAACGTCGTTTGTAAGTGATTGGCGTTTCATATCAGTAACTATTTCACCGTGATTTTCAGGTCTGGTGCTGAGCGACATCATCGAAAAGTATTTTGTATCCCCGACTTTGCTGAGAGTCGTCCGAGTCGCCAAAGTCGGCCGAGTCCTCCGTCTCGTCAAAGGGGCCAAAGGGATACGAACTCTCTTGTTCGCCCTCGCCATGTCCCTTCCCGCCCTCTTCAACATCTGCCTTCTCCTTTTCCTCGTCATGTTCATTTTCGCCATCTTCGGCATGTCCTTTTTTATGCACGTAAAAGACAAAAGCGGCCTTGACGATGTCTATAACTTTAAAACCTTCGGCCAATCCATGATTCTACTCTTCCAGGTAAGTAGCAGAGGCAAATTTTGAATCATAATATGATAATTAAACCAAGTTACGTACTACAGTAAAATGTGGATATAAGGAAATCCCAGGGGGCCAGAATTTGTTTTCCTTATATCGAGATTTTCCTTGAATCCATGTTTCCTTACATTCAGTTTTTATCAGTCAAAACTTCCTTATATACAGGCAAATACATAATGAACCGTGTCACAAATACCAGTGTTGTACTCGTAGAGACAAGATTGAAAAATAAAAATTTGATGAATATTTTTTACTTCAACTTATAGAGTAGAGCAGATGAAAATCTCGAGGCCTTACGCAGAATAATCCTAATAAGCTGATTTTGCATAACTTGAACTTTGTTTACATATGATTTACAATCTCCACCCCATAACATAATACCATAATATGGTATTGTTTGGTAAATATTATTTGATAATAAATAAATGATATCAAATTTGTATTCTATGGTATAACATTTTTCTTTTAAGGACATTTTTTCTGTATTCCGTATTCAATAAATAAATAGTCAAAAGAGCGAAGGCATCTTGAGTAGTTTTCGCTTTGCGGAAACCAAATTGCCTATCGTGGAGCAACCTGTTGCCCTCTAAATATTCCATAGTTGAAATAGTTGACGAATATTCCATTTCATATTCCATTAGTTTAAACTAACTTTTCCGTAGATATTCCCAACTTATGCACACACTATGTTCAAATTTTTGTTTTGGGGGAAGGCTTCTGATTAATTCCCTTGGAATTACAGATGTCCACTTCAGCTGGTTGGGACGGAGTCCTGGACGGTATCATTAACGAGGAGAACTGCGACAAACCGGATCCAGAGATGGGCTCGCCCGGAGACTGCGGGTCATCGACGATCGGCATCACGTTTCTCCTCAGTTACCTCGTCATCAGTTTCCTCATCGTCATCAACATGTACATCGCCGTCATCTTGGAGAACTACTCCCAGGCCACGGAGGACGTTCAAGAGGGTTTGACTGACGACGATTACGACATGTACTACGAAATATGGCAGCAATTCGATCCCGACGGCACGCAGTACATTCGGTATGATCAGCTGTCGGAGTTCCTCGACGTACTGGAACCTCCCCTTCAGATACATAAACCGAATAAGTATAAAATTGTATCGATGGACATACCAATTTGTAAAGGAGACCTCATGTTCTGTGTCGACATCCTCGATGCCCTCACCAAAGACTTCTTCGCGAGGAAAGGGAACCCCATCGAGGAGACCGCCGAGCTCGGAGAAGTCGCCCCGGGTCGGCCGGACGAAGTCGGCTACGAACCCGTCTCTTCCACGTTATGGCGTCAACGCGAAGAGTATTGCGCACGCCTCATACAAAACGCCTGGCGCAAGCACAAACAAGCGCGTCAGGGCGGCGGTCCGGACTCTCCCGGATCTCCGGACGCACGCGACACGACCGTCCTTGTCGAGAAGAACGGTCACAAAGTCGTCATCCACTCGCGATCCCCGTCGACGACGTCCAGGTTAGCGGACGTCTGAACAAGGCCACGTCCCCCATCCCCACTCTCGCCACAACAGGACACGGACTCTTAGTTGAATCAAAGTTTTTTGTGGCAAAACAACAAAAGGCACTCAGGTTCACCACCACCTCTCTTAACAATACTACATTTTACCGGTTTCACATTGAGGGCTTTCACATTGTCCATTTTAATAACAAAAATTTGAATTGCTTACAACCCATTTTTTCATACCAATTGTTGAATCTCATAATTTTTTAAAACAAAAAAGCTTTATTAATTTTATTAAAAGTTTAGATTATATATATAAATATAATGAGACTAATTGTTAAAATATATAAATATATATGAAGCGTATGCTTGTACATACGGAAGGTTTAATATTGTACAATTGAATGTATGCCTACAAGCTTTGTACAAAAAAATGTCTGTAGCGTTCATGCTTCAAGGTAAAACATAGTTGCTGGTACAATAATTTATATTTAAATGAAAAAAATTACAAAAAAAATACAAAAAAATGTAAGGGTGAGGCTTGTGTATAAATTACCATCACTTTTTATATAGTCCTTCCTCTGTGTTTCCGTGAGCAAAATCAGTGTTTTTGTAGTTACGAAGTGTTCTGAAAAGCACAGTGTCGGTTGTGACGTACAGATTAAAAAACGAAATTTTAATTGAATCGACCGCAAAATATGTATAAAACATACACTGGTTACATAATGTATGTATACAGTTAAGGATGGGCGGGACGTGGCAACCTATTTAATAATTAAAAAATATCAGATATAAGGCTTCTCACATCTTTTATCTTCGGCGCTAAAAAAAGAAAAGAAAGTGTTTTGTTACCAAGGAATAGAAATGAGTGACCGAAAGGTAGACTGTTTTTGAAGAAGAAATCAAACGATTTTTTAATTTGTAATTTCACTCATGTAAAAATCAATAGGGGTGGAAAAAATTCGTTACATTTTTAAAAGAGCAATGGAAAAAGAGGAAAAAAAATACGACAGTTATCAATAATATTCGTGATGCACACATATAACTTTTACAAAATAAATCTTATTCATTACGAAAAAAAAATTATCATTTTGTCATGCGATTTGTTCTGTGACAAATAAATGAATTTAACAAGAAATTAGAAGTGAAATAAAAATAGCGGAAGGATAAAATAAAAGTTAAATAGCTTAAAAGTTTCCATCGGGTTAGTCTTCAATCAGCTGCAATCACTTGGTTTTTATGAACTATGCAAGCGCAACGATGCAGTTTGTGTTTTGTCTTGAGCAAATTGGGGCGATACACTTCCCTGCCAGCCCCGAATTGCTTAGCATAATATGCCTTGTAATTACATTTGTTTTTCCTTTGCAATATATAATTTGCCAATTAAAATAAAATTTAAAAGTTTGGTAATAAAATGTTCATGGTGTTTCTCCTTGACCTCTTTCCCTTTCGAGTGCCTGTGTGGACTGTCGAAAAGTCCATTTTGATGGTTTTGGAGCCGAAGCTCCATCGCATGTTTTCTTACAGTTTCGCGAACGGTCTCTATTAAATAGAAGTTCCGATCTCCATCGTGACCTACAAATTTTGTTGGTCACGATGGAGATCGGGACTTCATTTTGAAACGTTTGTACAAGTTCCACATTGCTTTTCTTTACGCAGATTGGTTTACTTACTTGCTGGTATAGAAGCAACTTATTGTTGGTTCATAGCTCAGAGTGTTTCTGTATCAACCAGTACATTTTCCTGAATCTTAAAATTTAAAATTCTATTTAATAGAATCCGCCGTTTCAGAAACCCGACAAGTCCACAAAATCAATGTTGTGGCGAAATAAAAAGCCACAATAGTGCAGCAAACCAGATTTTCCCAAAGATATTCCCAAACCAAATTCAAGATTTTCCATACTTTTTATAATTTAAACCTAGGGGTTACAAACTATCTAACCCCTTGAAAACGGCCTCTCTAGGTATGTTGTGAGATCCAAATCCTTCCTGTGGATCTTAAAGATACTAACCTTTTTCATCGTACAATAGCTCTTGCTTTATCTGACTCATTACTAAACCTTATGCTGACCCCAAACCAAATTCAAGATTTCCCAACCAAATTCAAGATTTTCCAAACCACACTCAAGATTTTTTTTCAAACCAACTTACTTACATTTTAATGACCCATAATGTAAACAAACTTGTACCATGATTTGAGATGTGGTAAGTGAGAATATAGCAATGAAATTAATCATATAATAAATAATGTTTATAATATAAATATTATTTATTATATGATTTATTATAAGAATCATTGAGATGCTCTCCCTGGTGGATGAGAAACAAAAGTGGTTAGGGCCCAACTATCCAATCAATTAATTAACCTCTTACTAAACAGAACAAAAAATGTTAAAGGAAGTCAGCTATAGCCAGCTATAGCGTGAGGAGGCTTCATCATCGTGGCCATGACGTAATTCGCACAATCTGTGTGTTCGGCCGTAACCTCACACCGCGAAAACAAATAATAAAATAACAAAAATAAAATACGCTTCCTCATAAAATTCCCTTTCACTCCCAGTTCAACCACCTTGAGGTTGTTGAACGTCACGTCCCGTTGGCATACCTGGGTAGTCCCTACACCTGGTTAGTTATCCCTACATCTGTGTACTTATACCATTAACCCCCTGTGGCAACGACCTAAGGTCATTGTATCATAACTGACTTCGCTCTTCCATTCCATCCCTCCAAGTTACCCCCTCTCGCGGTTTATTGTGTTTTCACAAGAGTTCCAAAACGTCTGCTCCCCTCTACCTAGGTTATAAAATCCCTGAGCACTGCCAAATGCGTTCTGTCCACCGTTCAGTCATCGTCCAGTCATCGTTCAGTCTGCCAAATTCATTGAGTCAACCAACGCGGTTGAGTCAACCAACGCGGTTGAGTCAACCAACGCGGTTGATTCAACCAACGCGGTTCAGTCAACCAACGATCTGTCAACCAACGCATTCACTCGCATCACGTTCAAACGCATCACTTTCGATCTAACTGATAACTGTTTGTACCCGACCTACTCTGTGACTCAAGTCTCCTCAGTGTAGTAACCCCTCGTGTGTTCAAGTGCATTCACTCTACGTAAACCTGTATTTTTCTACAATCGTTCATCTATTCATTAACCTGTACACATCGACATTTCATAACGCGCACGATCATCTGCAAATATATATATCAGCCATCGAAGTTAAAAGGACTGCCTTGTCATTTCATCCCTGATCTTCCCGTTGGTAGAGCATACAGCCCTACATTTTGGTGCCGAAACCCGGGAATGAATCAGGCAAGGGTTGACAGTGAAATCGAAGTCAACTCTTGATGCAACTTATCCAACATCATCCGTCATCATCCAACTGCTCTCCCACATCGAAACAAAATGTCAACGAAACAAAATGTCTATTCGTCATGGTGCTCCAACTACCAAACCATCAGCACGGAAGTCCGACCCCTCACCAAGGACTTACTGAAAATCGTCGAAGTCATCACGGGCCGTCTACACAAACACCTCACTGCCTGGAAAAAGCTCCTCAACGAACGCGCCGCCTCTCTGCCCCCACCGTCGCGTACTGTAAGTACAAACAGTTCTCAGTCAGATTTTAGTTCGAATACTTATAGTAATTTGAAAACACTGGCAGTGCTCATCACAACCATCCCCGTTTTTCACTTTTCACAATTTTAAAGACCAACGCTTCGATGATCATATCGCTCTCAATGCTTGATAACTAAACTGGACGGAGCCCTCATTATCGAATAATCTTTCCTTTAATAAAACTCAAACTAATCAAACTCAAGACGTTAATCAAACTCTCCCATTAATCCCTGACATTTCCGTACTTCCCACAGCGTGTTGTATTCTATCGAACTCTCCCATTAATCCCTGACATTTCCGTACTTCCCACAGCGTGTTGTACTTTATCGAACTCTCTCATTAATCCCTGACATTCCCGTACTTCCCACAGCGTGTTGTATTCTATCGAACTCTCCCATTAATCCCTGACATTTCCGTACTTCCCACAGCGTGTTGTACTTTATCGAACTCTCTCATTAACCCCTGAAAATTCCGTACTTCCCACAGCGTGTTGTACTTTATCAAACTCCCATTAACCCCTGAAAGTTCCGTACTTCCCACAGCGTGTTGTACTTTATCGAACTCTCTCATTAATCCCTGAAAATTCCGTACATCCCACAGCGTGTTGTATTCTATCGAACTCTCTCATTAATCCCTGAAAATTCTGTACTTCCCACAGCGTGTTGTACTTTATCGAACTCTCTCATTAATCCCTGAAAATTCCGTACATCCCACAGCGTGTTGTATTCTATCGAACTCTCTCATTAATCCCTGAAAATTCTGTACTTCCCACAGCGTGTTGTACTTTATCGAACTCTCTCATTAATCCCTGAAAATTCCGTACATCCCACAGCGTGTTGTATTCTATCGAACTCTCTCATTAATCCCTGAAAATTCCGTACTTCGCACAGCGTGTTGTACTTTATCGAACTCTCTCATTAATCCCTGAAAGTTCCGTACTTCCCACAGCGTGTTGTACTTTATCGAACTCTCTCATTAATCCCTGAAAATTCCGTACATCCCACAGCGTGTTGTATTCTATCGAACTCTCTCATTAATCCCTGAAAATTCCGTACTTCGCACAGCGTGTTGTACTTTATCGAACTCTCTCATTAATCCCTGAAAATTCTGTACTTCCCACAGCGTGTTGTACTTTATCGAACTCTCTCCAATAATCGCAAAAACCGAAGGGATCCTAAATTCTAGGCCCCACTCTCCTCATCCCCAGCCGACCTACAAATTCTTACTCCCGGTCACTTCCTCATACAGCGTTCACTGAATCCCCCCGCCGTTGGGGAGGTCGTCCTCATCATGGACGACGACTTACCACATTTTCGATGGCCCTTAGGCCGCATTACAAAATTGCATCTTGGTACAGATCAAGTGCCACGGGTCGCGGAAGTTGACACTGCCTCTGGCACTAAAAAACGGCCATTGACCAAGCTATGCCCATTACCATACCCCTTGTGACTTCCGTAATCCTTCCCTGGCCCCCGAACCATGTTCGGCCGTAACCTCACACCGCGAAAACAAATAATAAAATAACAAAAATAAAATACGCTTCCTCATAAAATTCCCTTTCACTCCCAGTTCAACCACCTTGAGGTTGTTGAACGTCACGTCCCGTTGGCATACCTGGGTAGTCCCTACACCTGGTTAGTTATCCCTACATCTGTGTACTTATACCATTAACCCCCTGTGGCAACGACCTAAGGTCATTGTATCATAACTGACTTCGCTCTTCCATTCCATCCCTCCAAGTTACCCCCTCTCGCGGTTTATTGTGTTTTCACAAGAGTTCCAAAACGTCTGCTCCCCTCTACCTAGGTTATAAAATCCCTGAGCACTGCCAAATGCGTTCTGTCCACCGTTCAGTCATCGTCCAGTCATCGTTCAGTCTGCCAAATTCATTGAGTCAACCAACGCGGTTGAGTCAACCAACGCGGTTGAGTCAACCAACGCGGTTGATTCAACCAACGCGGTTCAGTCAACCAACGCATTCACTCGCATCACGTTCAAACGCATCACTTTCGATCTAACTGATAACTGTTTGTACCCGACCTACTCTGTGACTCAAGTCTCCTCAGTGTAGTAACCCCTCGTGTGTTCAAGTGCATTCACTCTACGTAAACCTGTATTTTTCTACAATCGTTCATCTATTCATTAACCTGTACACATCGACATTTCATAACGCGCACGATCATCTGCAAATATATATATCAGCCATCGAAGTTAAAAGGACTGCCTTGTCATTTCATCCCTGATCTTCCCGTTGGTAGAGCATACAGCCCTACACTGTGCTATTAACAGTAGAGAATCTTGAATTAGGTTTGGAAAATCTTGAATTTGGTTTGGAAAATCTTGGATTTGGCTGAGAAATTCTATATACGTACAACTAATCTATATGGTACTAATCAGTTGATTGGGGGATTTTTCATTCCGCAACCCCGTCCACTTGATCTATATGTCCAACTAATACAGCGGGGACCTGTCCTCCATGATTCGTTGGACATAATGTTATAGATCAAGTGGACCGGGTTGAATAAAGATATCCCCCAATCATCTGATTAGTACCATATAGATTAGTTGGACACTTGCATCACCTTTGGTGCGCTGTACAGCGGATACCTATCTATTGCCGCACCTATCACCCCATCGTCTAGTGAGGATTCAGACTCTGATTATAATAATCAGAGTCTGAATCATCAATTATTGAGGTAAGGTGGTCTTTGCGGGCATTAATTTAGGTTGTTCTGCTTTACTTAAGGTCGTTATAGTAAAACAGGTAGGTACTAAAATAGTTTTAAAAAATTGGGACTGAGTACGTTATACTATACTTTTACCCTAGGATTTTTCTGCCGGATTTATCGACGATCCATTGCATTCATATATCGTCGTAGTCATGCATTACACGAGGGAAATGACCCATCCTAGATCGCGGAAAAGCTATAACCTACCACTGTCCTGTTACTCCTCCGTGAACAAGAAATATCTCGAAGAACACGGAATTCTATATAATCACAAAAACCTCAGGTGACGATCGGAGACTTCCCAAAAAGCGCGATTAAATTTCAAATGTGACGGAACACAAAAGCAGTGGAAATCTCGAGGCGAAATAACAATGAAACTGAACCCTCAGGTTTCCACTCGAAACTAGGAACCTACTTGATTGGTTCGAGTAATTACCCAGAAGGTATTACTACTGAACGCCGTATTACTACTGCATGCCATTGATATAAACACGAAGTAGGAATACGAAGGAGGTGGGTATGGGCGTTCGTGTGCTGCAGTTGTACCTACTGTGTTTTGCAAAGTGTTTCTCGTAGAATACAGCTCGAGTTACGATTATGTGGAACGTCATAGAGTTACGATTATGTGGAACATAGATACATGAAGACCAAGTTTGAAAAACTAGCTGTGTAAGAAGAAAATTTCGTGTCTTCTACATTATCTCAAACCTTGAATTCTATATGCATCGGTATTCGGCACGAGGATGAGATCGAAATTTTCAAAAACCTCCGAAACTATTTACGGAAGCTTACCTATTATTGTTGAGGTACGTTTAGATCTATCGCTTCAAGATAGATCTGTCGAGTTGTTCTCCCCGGGACGTTCAAGGTGAGCACTCCGTGGTTCGTGTCCACCAGGTACGATAATTTTCAAAAGATTTTCAGATGAGCCATAAAAGTTTGTATTCCAGCTATCCTTGTCCTACCTAGGATTGGGTACCTAGTGTTTTCCTATAGTTTCAAGCCTCCGGATTATAGAGGAGGGGTGGGGTAAATTGTTATCTTGGACGATTCGAAAGATTCGTTACCGAAGATAATAAACCAAAACTTTTAAAAAATATCTGATAATGAAATAACATTAGGGCAGTTAGGTGGGAATGAAACGTCCTAATGAACAATAATTATACATTAACTTATTGTAAGCTCGCTGAGGTCGGAACGTGATTTTGTACTGGACAACCTGGAGTTATCTACCTACTTTGATTCTGGAGCAAAGACTTGCTATTTGATGCGAGGAAACACCAACAGGAGCGGGAATCAAACTGTATGATTTCAGCGCTATTATTTTCATAATAGGAAACAGCATAGGATAATGAAGAAATCCCAATTGTTCATAACGTTGAGAAATGGAGTTTCTTGTTACAAGAGCGACACTTTGACTCCACAGATAACAGTAAAGAAGAATTATTTACGTACATATCAAGACTACTTGTCCCCCAAGTTATTGTATGTTTTCAATAATTACGCCTTTTGAAGATCTGCTCTGTCAAGTCTTCGTTAAACTGATAGTGAATCTCTAAATACCCACAAACACAAGTTGGAGAATAAGGAAACAATAAGTCCATGTAAAAAACTTGATAAATATATATATTTTCTTATTTTTTTCTTCAATATTACAAGTCTTCAAACCTATATAAATTGCGCATATATACAATCTTCTTTATGACGCCTTAACAAAGAAAGAAAAATATCCAACAAGTAATACAAAATGTTCAACAGGTTTTTTCAACTTGAAATAGACTCACAACTTTACAAAAGCCTCCGAAAATAACTCAAGTTGCGCCCTCGCGCAACTTTTCACAAACAAACCATTTTTATACACAGTAACGGGGGATGAAATAACTTTATTAACTCCAGAAATAGGAAAAAAGGTAAGTAGTAGTAAAAAAAAAAGAAAAAAATCGTATTCTCCAACGCAAAAACATTATACCGGATTCTTAGTTTAACTTTTAGAAATACTAACCTTACCTTAAAGTCAATTCGACTAGAAACCTTAACGAAATGTATCACATGAAATAGCAATAAGCGGTATTTTTTGTATTATTAAAATATTGAGGAAAAGATGTTATGTACTTGTATTTTTAATATCAATATTTTATTAATGCATTGAGATTTGGTCCAAGAACATGGAATGTCGAACTATAGTAAATATTCTCAGAATATTATAGAAAAAATAGACGATTCAAGAGCAAATTCATTCAAAATATTATAGTTAAAATATTTTTGCCACGTTCAAACGAAATTGTCACCTGTAAGATTACATTTCAACAGGATGCAATTGTTGCAGAACGGTAGTAACGTCAAAAAGTCAAAAGTCGCTGTTGATTGTACGTTTGAAATACAGCGGAAAACGACGGGCGAGGGGTAATTCGACGATGAATTTGTTTTTGTGAAGGGGGAGGTGACTTGATAAGATATCCGCAGGTTAGTACCGTAATGGAAGAGTGATGGGAAGAACACACGAATAGCAAATATCGAGAAAAAAGTGTCCATTAAAGTCTTTAAACCATGATTTGTTCTTCATCTTCGGGGGTGAAGAAGGAGGCTGTGGAACCTTCAGAACTTCTCTTCTTGTGTTTGTGGGTGACTCGGTGCCTCTGGAGCTGCTGAGCTGCAACAATCATTTCAACAGTTTTATTGTTTCGAGAAACATCGTTGAGTACCTGATATATTCATTAATATATGATAGAACTGCTGAATTGCTAATTATCTGCTGAAGCAGCAGCAACCCGAGCATAAGAAAGCTCGACCATTACATGGGCGAGTCAGTCTCTTCTTGTCACTCGTCTACGACGTTACTCTTCCAGTTTTCATATCGTATTTTCAATGCTTCTCAAGAGTTAACTTCAATTTAAATAAAATAGTTTTTTTAAACACTTTTCGTTTACTCAATGATAATCGATAATTGGCGCAGTCAGTAGGACTCGAATCTCCTGAGTTCTGAAAAATGGCAGCCTGGAATGCCTTTGTAAATTACGAACTCAAAACCGTGACAGAACCTCCGGTGTGTTTTCTGTCTTGTAAACATTCGTGAGTGATAGTAGAGATACTGTTCCTATCACCCACTGAGAAGAGAGCTATTTAAAAACTTTTAACCTTTTTTAACAGACTGTAAGTGGAGAAAATGGGAAGTGTGGAAGTCTGTTGTCACTACTATCACTACTGTCCTCAAAAACCATCGGGTCAAAAGTTTCGTCAGTTTCAAAGACTCTACTCATTTTCTCATGGACCAAAATCGACGGGAACAGCGGGAAAAATTAAGGAATCAACCTACACCGAATGAACGAAGTGATAGGAAATTTCTTATCATTCCGGTAGAGCGCACTAGCGCAGGAGTTGCGAGTTCAAGAAAAAATCCGGTACAGCAGAACACAGTTCCGAAATTGCTCAAAACCCTGCACTTGATGCTCTGCGAACAAAGAACTGGGACAGAGATTTCTGAACTGGTGCACTACTGCACTGCGATCGAACCTATTATAATAGTATTTTCAAAGTTTCTCAAATGTTGACTTTAACTTAGATAAAATAGTTTTTCTAAACACTTTTCATTTGCATACAGCGGATGCTCCTTTTCATGTCATTGTATTCGTGTGTACTTTCCAACTCCAGAAAATCTCCTTCGAACTTCCAAGAAAAAAAAACTCTGCAAATTCTTGACACAACGGTTCATTATCTTCTTTGTACAGATCACCCTTCTGTCTAGATCACTAGGTCTAAATGTCTAGATCCTAAATGTTAGATTAATTATTATTATCAATTATCACTAATTATTAACAATTTTATCAAGTACCTTGTGAAAATTATTATAATTTATTGTTAGGTATTAATAATTTGTATTTATTATTTATAATAATTATTATTATTTATTATTAATTAATACTATATAATTCTGGGGTTTTTAATACTACGTCGGTAATACAGTTTCTATAAAAGAATTACCTACCAACAAACATTCGAAATTACCTTCATTTCCGTATTACGAAACGCACCTCAGAACAACAAACTCGACATCACTCAAGCCATATGATGTTCCAAAGAGCTTGTTAGTATGAAAATGGACCTGTATTTCAACAGTTTGATTCACGATCGGGTTGTGAGGCACAATCTTTGAGCCGTCATTGTGAACGAACGGCTGGTCGTACAAAGCTGCGGATGGTCTCAAAAAATTCTACGGAACAAACTCTATCTAAATATGAAATAAAAAACATACCGTTCTATATGAATTTTTCGAGATATGAAAATTTCAAAATTCGTTTTGAACCCCTTCCCCTTGACCTAGGGTTATGAAAAGTTTCGAGGACCATTGTGGGGTTGGTCGAAACCCATAAAAAAAAATTTCGTAATTTTAACTCAACGCTAACTGGGCAAAGTGGCGCGGACGGCGGACGGCGTACGGCGTACGGCGGACGGACGGATTTTTTTTTATTCGATTTTCTGAATCTACGTATCTTGAAACGTAAACCAACAAATTTTGAGGGGGGGTTAAAAAAATTTTTTCTTTGGGCGATTCCAATGGTTCATTATCGAAGATAATAAACCAAAAACGGGAAAAAAAATCAAAATCAAAATCACAAAAATGGGTATTACTCGTAGAATTTCAATTATTTGAGCTCTCAGCACCAAAAGAAGTTGTGAAGACCTGGTTATTTTTCGGTATTACCCCCTTCCAAAATACCGGCTTTCTGAGTCCTATTGAGAGAATTAAGGCCTGGGTAGCGCACATAATTTTATCATACATATAGACACACCCATGGTTTGTTTTTATCGCGAATTTGGATTCAAGATCGTCTGAAACGGATTTGTTTGCGGTTCTTTCTTCGCTTTTGTGTTGTCTTCATCCGACCGGAATCAAAAACATACGGACGTCATGCAACTGACGACGACCTAAAAAAAAAACCCCAACGACTCGTAATGAGTTCAAGTTGTTGTTCAGATGTCCCATTTAAGCCTGGGGACACAACGCGTGTTGGTGCGCTGGCCCAACATCCGTTGATTTTTCTTCTACGGCAACACTGCTGCGTTAGCGCAGAACTGTAGGAAGGGAGACGTCTCTTCCTCCACACAAAAACCAGTTCAGTCTGTTGTATGATTTTTGGAGGAAAGTTGTGGTTGCGGGCATTTCAGAAGCTACTGGTATGCTCGATGAACCTCGGAGCAAATGGAATTACTGGGTACATCCGTACAACAGAAATAAAACCTTCAAATAGATTCGCTGAATTAGTTCAAGAAATTCGTAACCATGAAGTATACAAATCAACGCTCTGGTCCCACAATGGAGCTCTCTCTCTTAAACAAGTGAAATTCGCTTGTCATAAAACATAAGGTTGAACTGAAACTGAATGAAGCGGATACACACAACGGACGTTGGAACGCAACTGATGGAGCCGCTCCATTTGATTCTGTGAGTTCTGCCTTCACCCCTTCAGCGCTCCGTTGTGATTACCTAACGCAGCTGTCTGCTTTGGAAATTTCCACCTACCCTCATTTTGAGGCAACACACATGTGAAGCCATGGTCCCTTGCCCTGCGTTAACGCAAGGCACTGAAGTCCGTAGGAAATACGCATTGTGTGTCCCCAGGGTAAGACGAACCAGTGGCAATTTCAGCCCTGACTTGCACCAAAATGAAGAACTGTCTAAATAAGGAACTAAACGGTAATGGAGAGTACTCACAGTTAGACGCGTCAACTTCGTCCAGGCTTCCATCGTCAGTGGATAAGAGGTCGTCGTCACTTGGAGAACGGGTGAGGGAGGGTAAGGCCGATGTAAGGAGAGCCTTCTCCTTTTGAATCTCTTCGATCTTTCCCATCAAGAGCGCTTCTTCTTCGTCAGACCTCTTGGCAATGTCAAAGTCTTCCGGTGTGAAAATCTAAAAAACGAAAAGATGTCAGCCGTCATCTCACCACCGTCCAACCAAGACGAATTACATGTTAAAGCTGAATAAGCCATTTCATCGTGGTAATGAACTTTAGTTATTCACCTTAGAACTTCTAATAGTAGACAGCCTGTAGTGGGCTGTATGGCAAGCAGTGTCGAGAGTGTCAATATCGGCTAGTGTGGATCTCACTTTCCGCAACTGCTCAGTGATGATAACTTCTATACACGTCGTTTGTCGACTTATGTCGTCCAATGAATCTTGAGCAGGCACAATTTTGTTTGTTCGGAGTATGCAGGGAGCAAAAACAATTGCGAGGGCGCTGGGTCCCATCCGATTGACATCTTCATGATGCGCAATCCTGTAAGGCACAAAACACAATGGAAACGTTGAGAAACTGCTCTATTCTTACGCAACGACTTATTATTTTTTATGGTTATTCTTAACAACCACTTACCTTGCTAAATGGAATATCAGTCTCTCCATGAGGTCGAAATTGTATTTAGGGAGTTTCTTCAGAATGGCGAAGGTTGTAGAAACTTTGTCTTCAACGAGATTTGCAGCTCGTAGGAAGTCTTCGTATGAATCATATGTCAGCAGAGGCTCCGGCATCTCTCGGAGGAAACCCTTTAGAACACTGGCAAGTACGTGGACCTGTGGGCATTGGTCAAAAATACCATCAATAACAACAGCACGGAAAACGTTTAAATCTATGGATGTTCAATTCAGGACATGCTTATCATAGTTGAAAAAACTCTCAAGCCATTCGGTCCAGCTGTTATTTCGCTTGATATAAAAGAACCACCAAAACCCACCTGGTAACCTTCAAACTGTATCAATTCACTATTGCCGTCTTCAATCCGGTTTTTCAGTTCTTTCACTTTTGAGCTCACCTGCAAATAAGTCAGTAATTAGCAACAGTGAACTCGTAGTATCTTATGAGGAAACGGATTGCCACTTCTGCATTTCTGGTCCCTATGAACCTCGCCGGACAGTCCTCATGAACAATAAAGTTTCTTGCGAGGTAAATCAAAATTATAGCTGATTTATTTCTATTGAATAATGGGGACTTCAAAATATGTATTTGAGGCGAAATAGCTGCAAAGTAAAAACCAGTGGAAAAAGGGAAAACAATTCCATGCAGTGTGATCTAGAATGGTGGCCGTTTAGTTAAACATGAATTTCCCACCTTAGGGCCTAACTGTATATCATGAGATGAAAAATACTCTGGCATAGCTCACCCCAGATTTCCTGTAGATGCCCTCCGTGTAAAGACCGTACATCTCGATCGTGGTGATGAGCCGATCCACTACCAAAGGGATTTTTTCGTCTCCCGTCGTTAGCTGTTGGAGGGGTACGCCAAATACGGGATGAGGAACATGTCTTTCAACTACCACTTGTTTGCTGCACGGAAGCACCTTTGTATGGCACTTTTTATGACAAGTTAGTTTACAATCTGTTACAAAAAACAAAATTACAAATTAAGAAATAAAACGAATTACAAGGTATTTGGCAAGTAATCGAGATCTCCCACCAGAATATGGCCTCAAGCGCATTCCTATGGAGTAGACTGAACTATGATGAAGAGATGTAATCAGTTTAAATGAAATTTTCAAGTTTTGGGTTATTTGAAAGTGCACCGTGAGTCAACGTGAACAAGGAAGTGTTTCAATGATATGACTCAAACCATTATAGTAAAAGATTTGTTTTAAACTCTCTCTATTTTCTATCACAGGTGAAAATATTTATTCTCGTCAATAATAGGAAGGTGGCGTATATTTGAAGTTATTCGTTGTAACTACTGTACTTAAACCTATATTTCGTTTGTGGTTTCAGCTTTGGGTTAGTAAAACGTTTTTGGTTCGTACCATTCGAGACGAGCCACAGCAGAACGATTAAAAATAAAAGAACCGACGATTAAAAACAAGGCTTGGGAGCAAATTTACACTGAGTACAACGCCCAGGGATTGGGTCGCCCCAGGAATTACAACTCCCTGAGGGTCAAATACGAAGCTTTTGTATCAGCCAGGCACTTTTGCACAGGCGGGATGAGAGAATTTATCGTTGTGGTGGTACCCCTGTTTTCCTTCAACTAAAGTTTCATTAGCTTATTTTTACATTAATAAATCAATGTGTTATTTTCTCGAATTTAAGTAACACATCTACCAAACGTGGAAATATATAGGTGCAATAATTTAAAATCTAGTCGAGTTGTAGAGCATGATTACACAACACTACGAAATCATATTGAAGAGATGACCATGTCATTAAGGATTATTACATCTAACAAAATCACTGTGATCAACAGTTATGGCCTAAGGAATACCTATTTACCAGAGCTGATTTTGTCTTGTAGACAAAATACTGTAATCGACCTGTCCAGTGTTGTGGTTAAATAATAATCAATACCAAAGACAATGTGAATGAAAGCTCTAGGTGTTGTATATATTATGTTTTGATCACCCCACGAATTTCACTGCATTTATACTTTCGCTTCAATCCCATTTGAAAAAAGTATACCTAATATACTACTATAATATACATTTTATATTATAAAAAGTATAATTATCTTACTTTGACAGACGAGGCCTTTTTCGATCGGCCACATGAAGAACGATGAGCAAATTTCGCAAAACGTTGGTATATTGATGATTGTGAGAACGAAATTGTGACCGACGTATTTGATGGGCTCATCCACTTTTCTTTTCTTCTCTTTTTTTCTTTTTATTTTTCTCGGTTTCTCGTGCTCGAGACGGCTTTTCGCCATGAACTCGTTTAGAAAACCTCTGAACGCGTTAACTCCCATTGTTGTCGGGAAGTCTTCTTTCACGTGTTCTTGCAACCGCACGGTCTCCATTATCTAGAAAAACGGACATGGAACATGATGGAAAACGTCATGAACTAATAACACGAGCACCCAACAATAGCTTACTAACTGCCATGATGAATCAAAAAATATTATTTTCATGTTTAACAGATGTACCTTGATCAAGGCTTTGAGACTGGGAAACAATCATTTTACATGAATGGCATTCCATCACTTATATCAGGGGTAGACAATATCAAAAACAAATAGAATATGATCATCAAGCAAATCGTAAAACCCAACGGCAAATGTGTTCTCACTACTGAACCCATCATTTCCTTCATCCTAGATGGAGAGCCAGTAATGGCGTTCCCCTCCCCTCAACATGAAAAAAGCCTTTCCCTTTAGAAAAAAAACCCCAGTCGGCTTAACATAACCCGCAAAAAATTGCTTCTGCCAGGAGGACCAGACCAAGAGAGGAAGAGGGTTGTGTAGCAGGATATACGAGAAAAAACTCTGCAAATTCTTGACACAACGGTTCATTATCTTCTTTGTACAGATCACCATTCTGTCTAGATCACTAGGTCTAAATGTCTAGATCCTAAATGTTGAATTAATTATTATTGTCAATTATCACTAATTATTAACAATTTTATCAAGTACCTACTGAAAATTATTATAATTTATTGTTAGGTATTGATAATTCGTATTTATTATTAATAATAATTATTATTAATTATGATTAATTAATACGATATAATTCTGGGGTTTTTAATACTACGTCGGTAATAATTTTTCTATAAAAGAAGTACCTACCAACAAACATTCGAAATTACCTTCATTTCCGTAGCACGAAACGCACCTCAGAACAACAAACTCGACATCACTTAAGCCATATGATGTTCCAAAGAGCTTGTTAGTATGAAAATGGACCTGTATTTCAACAGTTTGATTCACGATCGGGTTGTGAGGCACGATCTTTGAGCCGTCATTGTGAACGAACGGCTGGTCGTACAAAGCTGCGGATGGTCTTAAAAAATTCTACGGAACAAACTCTATCTAAATATGAAATAAAAAACGTACCGTTTGATGGGAATTTTTCGAGATATGGAATTTTCAAAATTTCAAAATTCGTTTTGAACCCCTTCCCCTTGACCTAGGGTTATGAAAAGTTTCGTGGATCATTGTGGGGCTGGTCCAAACCCAGAAACCAAATTTCGTAATTTTAACTCGACGCTAACTGGGCAAAGTGCCTTCGACGGCGGACGGCGTACGGCGGACGGCGTACGGCGGACGGACGGATTTTTTTTTATTCGATTTTCTGAATCTACGTATCTTGAAACGTAAACCAACAAATTTTGAGGGGGGGTTAAAATTTTTTTTTCTTTGGGCGATTCCAATGGTTCATTATCGAAGATAATAAACCAAAAGAGGTACAGCATGATAGAAAGCCAAGGAGTTGGGCTGGGATAATCACGAACACAACCAAACACACAAATACAACATTACACAAATAAATAGACATTACAAAATTTGTAAATTTAATATTTTGCTTCACTCACCCTTGTAAAATTGGCGATTAGATCTTTGTACTTGATACTTAGTACTTCCGATCCTTGCTTGTTGGCCACGCTGTAATGTGCTATTAGGTTATCCTTAAATTCTTTGAGCGCTTGTTTGAACACAACATCGGCTTTTGAAGGCCGCTCTCCCTCTGTTTGCTCAATTTTGTAAATCTGTAGAAAACGAATAACAGTGAGTAACGTCAATGCTCCACTTCAACTGTCAATTCAAACGCATACAGACACATTTTGTCAGTCATCTGAGGTTTAACTGGAATATTTAAGGAACCATCATCGAATCAGAAGATGAAGTCCCACAAATGAAAACCTAATTATTTTTACATGGGCTGGCAAGAACACCAGGTTATGAACTGACTGTGGACCCGTTATTCATTTGTTCTTGACTATTGTAATCTGTTTCCATTCCTCTCATGTCATGTCCATCCTTTTGTTCTGGTATGTACTTACAATTGATATGAAGCCATTGCAGTTTTCTCATGTCTGCTAACTGGGCAAAGTGGCGCGGACAGCGCACGGAAGGATTTTTTTCTTAAATATATTTGATTGATTTCCCAGGAAATTTGAGAACTTGCAGAGTTCAGTTGGATTCGCAGCTTACCAGTCAGCGTGGTAGCATATTCTAAGATTAACGCTTCTGACGGATATTTAACAACTTGAAGTTAAACATTAGTCTCCTAATTATCAACAACGAAGGTGTGTACCTACTGCAAGGGATTTTGATCCATGTAGACTAGAAAAAACTAAATTTGATGAATTTCTGGGGATTTTCCTAGTTTTTCCATGGTAAATAAATATAACTTTGTACTGTAGCGTACAGAGGTAACTGAAGGAGCTACAGCTGATATCATAATTGGTGGATTGCTAATCATACCTGCGTCGTGGGCCAGGAAACGTATTTTCCATGCCATTATATATAGCATGATTTACTAAATGATGTCCCAGTATAGCAGGATATGAGGGTGAATGAAAGTCTGAATGACTTCATTCTATGAATTATACAAAACCTCATACAACAATAATTTGGTATAGAACAAAATGTCTATTACAATTTGATTATTCCCAGCAAATTTGGAATAATATATCAATAATTGATGATAGTAATTATTACTATCCTCACCTTGTCAGTGATGAAATCTCGCATATTTTGAAGCTCTTTGATTCCTGATATGATTTTGTCTGTGCTATCGGTGAACTCTGATGTTCCTGTTAGGTTGAATTTGGTCTGGTGGGTGAACGGTTTCTCTTTTTCTTTTTCTGACTGCGATTTTTCACTGCTCTGAGAGAATCGACTTCGTCTCGAGAACTTGCCTTTTCTAACAGTTGGTACAACTGAAGAAACGCAGGGATGCTGGAGTACTCCTCCGTTTTGTATGCATTTTGTGTGGAAGAGATTTTTGCAGTCTGTGAAGAGAGGAAGCATGAAAAATTAGAATCGTTTGATTAACAGAATGATAGTTTCAAGTCGCCAATGGAGACCCATAATTTCTCAAAGCCCTACATTATGATCGGAAGCCGATCCATTAGGTGGACGACCTGGAGGTTGCACAGACTGTAAACCTTGTGTGTTCCTTTCTGTTGCAGGTGGCTGAAATCCATATGAGGTAAAGACGTGGTCTCGAGGATTTGCAAAGGTTGAGACTCACCAGCATACTTTGATGGATTAATTAGTCAATCTCTACACTGCTGCACTCGAATCCAAAAAATCTTTTCGTTCAGGCTCGTAGATGAACCCCAAAATAGAATCTCAACTGGGGTAGCCACATAGAACTCTGGATTAATCAGCAAAATCAGATCTGAGGCCTGTTAAGCCTGAACGAAAAGATTTTTTTTGGATTCGAGTGCAGCATTATTCGATCAAAGTATGCTGGTGAGTCTCAACCTTTGCAAATCCTCGAGACCATGCCTTTACCTAACTGAGCATCCAGTAATGTTTCCATGTATAGAAAACATCTCCAAGAAATAACGTGTTAGCTAAAACTAGCTAAAACCGGAGCGAAAAATGGATCTCCAGAGAAAACGAATAACGGTTATTGTATGATGCCATAATGATTATCGAGTAGTTATTATTACCTGCGCATTTATGGCCCCAGTTGTCCATGGGGCCCGAACAAGATGCACAACGATCCTCCTTTGTGATGCGGCCAATTTTCCGGAAGGAATGACCAGCAATGGTAAACATAGTCGTGCCTTTCCATTCCAATAGGTCAGCAGAGGGCGAGTGCTGGGAAATGGAATTCGAAGAAGAGCTGTTCACAACATCCAATTGCGTTGCGGGATCGGAATTTCTTCTCTTCAGGTCTAAATTGTTCCTGTAATGTTGAAACGAGTGTATTGTACGAGTATAAGGAGCAACTACAACCACTTGAGCAGTGAACAATACTAATTCGTCATTCAGAACTTTCTAATATAAGGTTCGTCTGAACCAAATTCGAATCAGCAAATCGTCTGATTCAATTGTCCGAACAGATCAAGATATTAGATGCTTCAAGAGACTCTGGGGATCCATTCAACAGCTGCTGCCGAACTCATTAAAACATAAATTAACTTGAATCTTCCTCTACTCTTCACTACTCACTTTTAACCATTTAGGTACTAAAATATGGAGGCGAATATTTCTTACAAATTAGGTTTGTTTCCAGGCCGTGGAGGAGCTTTATCGGCCAGGTCCTCCCCAATACTTCGGCAAACGATGTCCCGCCGACGAGGAATGCGAGGTGGCGGAGGTGCAAAAGCTGTGTCCTTCCCTGGACTAGGGATTTCCTTCCAGACAACGTCATCTTGTTCCAGTTCGCTGTCACTGTGCGTTTCGATACTGTGACTTATGGCATCTGCAAATAAACAAAAGCATTAATAGTGAATGCAACTATAGGACTGCAGGTGAAATTAACCCTTTCACGTCCTTTCACACCAATGTTATTTATATTCTCCAGCTCTGAGAGCCACGTAAGAGCCAAATAATGTTATTGTTGTCTTTATGCAACTCAGCAAAAAAGCTATGAAGTAATACTGTTTCGAGAAAAATTTACAAGAAACTTGAGAGCTGGAATTTGTCTTCTATATTCAAAGGCCTTCTTACACAACAGACAATCGCAAGAACTACTTACGCATGCGCTCCTGTGCTAGTAACTTCCTTGTGTCTAGGGGTTTGGACAGCTCAGGCCCACTCTCTGAAATCTTTTTCACTCTGAAATCCGAATAACTCCACATAGTAAAGTGATGTACTATCAATGTAAACGAGGTAAATTGATGTACTATCAACAAACATTTTAATACCAACTTAACCAAACTAATCACCTTGAAACATTGTCAGAAACTTCCGAAGGATGTATGTCGGGCTCAGAGCTGCTTCGTTTTCTTTCGTGTGTCTCCTTATTTCTAGATATTTTGGCCTGAAATGACAAGCGTTATTAATTAAATCGCATTATAATTAAATATTATCAGTCATGAACGATCGTGAGTACAAAATCATCAATCTTCGACACAATTGGATATGACAATACGTGTCAACCATCTAACTATTAACCGCCCTCTTGGTATTGTAACTTAGCTGATCTCATGGGAACCGGTGAAAGCACCTCCCCCAGGACCCTCCAAATCTTAGATGATTGTGTAATTTACAGAGAAGGCATCCGAAGATGGGTATGTCTGCACTTAGGACCATTGTTAAAACTCTAGGCAAGGGCCTAACCAGGGCAATGCTAAGTGGCACTGCCAGGACCATCCTGAGCTACAACTCTGTGGAGAATAGTCTTGGCAATTCACCAATAAATGAAAAGAGAAATCTTGGGTTTCCCGCCTCAAATAGAAATCATATTCACATGGATTGCCAAATAACAGAGTATCAGATGACTAAATGTAAGTAAATATCACATACTTACTCAAAATTGAATGAATAATTTCTTTTAAACGTACCTTGAGTGCTCGTATGTGTCGTCGGGCCAAATATCCTCTAGCACGAGCTTGAAACAGTATAATCCCTTGACGGAATTTCCTGTACCATTTGGCACCTTTGTGACTTCTCCATGCTTTTTGGATAACAACAGCCGCTAGTGCCATCGCTTTCTTCTTCTGTATAATTATGACCATCCTCCAGTAAGACTGAGACAAACAAGTATTGTACATTTTGTTATAGCTAATCCTGTGAATTTCAAATGGATTAACAAAATTTGCTAAATTTAATAGTGTACCAAAGCGTACTTGTATTGTAACAGCGGCGTTCTTCATTCGTAAAAATCTCGATCTTTCGAGAATAGTTCGATACCATCGCTGTATGCGAACGATGCTTGCCATGATTTGCTGGTGCAGTCTATAATCTAGTTTCACCTTCTCGCATTCCCTCATGAATATTTTGCTGCTGCCAACTTGATAATTTTCACGGTTCAAATTGAGAGTCAAAAGGAAATTTCTGACGTCAACCTGGGAGCTGCAGAAGAAGGTCCATTGGTGTTAATATAATTCTGCTGTGCGATTGATGAAATGAGAACTTACATACTAAATTATGAATTTCCATTGCCAAAATTAGCTTCAGATAGCTCGTAGTATAGTTGCCATAGTATAGAATGACAGAAAATACTTTTTAGAAGTTTAGGAAGTGAAAGTAGTAAAGTAAGCAACTTGACTGTGACACTGCCGTGTCTCAAACCTGAATAGCTCTCCTTTGATGAGATTAAAACTTCCAATTGTCAAAACGTACCTCAAAAGACCTTTGGGCAGCAAAATGCGATAAAGTTGGATGAATTCGTCGTAGGTCAGCCTAACGTTATAGCCTGCTTGTCGAATACGCACGGTTTCCAGCATTCCCGTATATCTCAGTTGCCGTTGTACCGTTTCATCATCAAAGGTATTGGGAACCTGTAAACAGGATTGAACAGTGTTACATAAACCGCACATAATGATCACACAACGAAAGAGGATGCATACTGTACAGAGGAATGTGACTTATATACCTTATTGCTGTTGCTTTTTATACATCTGATGAAGAATGGGTTTGCTTGATTCAATGTGTCCATTAGACTGATCAACGACTGTTGAAATTGTGCTGTCACAGTGAAGGGTTGTTTTCTAGTTTTGCTCATTTGGCTCACGCTTTGCGTTCGGCCAGCTAGAGTTTTAACACTCTGTAAATTCTTCAGTCTTTTCTTTGTTCGATCACGAGGCCTAAATGATTTGTTCTTTCTGCAAACAGAACAAGAGATGTGACAACGTGTACTCGTAGATAACGGAGTAACTTGGTAGCAGGTTGGTGAGTGTGGATTGAAAATCAAACTAAGTGAAGTTACTTGTGCGATGGAAAGTATGTGTTGATGCCCACTTGCTGTGTTAGTTGAGTGATTATACTTTAAACGCAGAATATATTCTATATTCTAATGGATGCGTGCACTATCAAGTTCAAGGGTCATAACAGTTGAAGGTTTGAAAATCGAGGACTTAAAAATCCCACCACACTGCTGCATCAAAATCACTCGAGAAACATTGAGAATCGTTTTCATATCGAAATAAACTCATAAGCCGGCTTCCGTTGCATTCTTGACTTTTTAGTAACGTCAATAATTGAAATATATTCTAGCTTCTTGTAGGAGTACCACGCAACATAGCGTAGAGCCTAAAGTGGCATGTACTGGAGGGAATAGAATGACTGCTACTTTGCCCGATATTTCTCAAACTTCATCCCATGGAAAATCAAAACATGTATTCCTTTCCAAGTTCTTAATACACCAGCCCGATTTCAGGCAAAAGAATATCTGAAATTCGGTTTTATTGAATTTTTTTGCAGTACGTCTCCTGAATGCGAATGTTCATACCCAGAAAACCACTCAGAGAACAGTTGCACTCTACAACAGACGACATTTCGCCTCTGGGAAACTGTAAGATACGTTGAACATTTTCTACGTTGCTACTTATTATCCGGCTGGTTTTCGGCACGTTTGTTGAAATAGACTGAGCTCAGCAAGGAAACGAACAAACGTAACGACCCGTTAAAATATTGTTGATGTTTCGAACAGAAGCTGAGCTCATCTTAGAACAAGGGGAGGAAAGTCAATAGTTGTGTGTGAACAACGTTTATGTCGTTAGTTGAATGAACCTCACTCTTGATACAGAAAACATAATTGAAGATTGTAAAAAGTTTCTAACGTTCTCAATTCTAAAATTGAATGTATTCTGAACAAGTTGGTTTTCTCTCAAATTCACTGTTTTAATTTGTGATCGAAATCATTAGCAGTAGCTACAGTTCAACCGTATTCTTGTCTTAATATCAGGTATAAATAAAGGGTGCGTGTGACCACAGATTCCATCTAGCTTTTTTGTACTCCTGTTCTTACAAGTACTCTAGATTTTCCTGTTTGTACCATTCATAACATACAGTTATACATATTATGTTTTTGTAGTAGCTGTTTTCCCTATTATCTTGGTGCCTTTTGTGCAATGTTTTGTTTAGGAAATTGTTTTCTACAATAACTTCTTTCTGAATTGACGTATTTGACCGCCAACTTGTAAACAGGCATTTATTTTTAGTCCCTTCCTTCCCCAAGTCTTTGTTTCCCTTTAATGTAGGTACCTAACTAGCGGTTTTCTTGGAGTCCTTTTCTCATAGACGTCCTGAAAATGAGCCCAGTTGCGGCGTGGAAACGTCGGAAATGAATTGTGGTGTGTTTGCCGGAGGGTGGACGATGGAGATCTCCTGTCCAAGTCCCGAATATTTACTTTTAAATATTCAGAACACTCACAGGGGACATGGTACGTATTTGAACGAATACCCAACCAAATAACACAATATCTTTGGAAACATGCAACAAACCTCCTCGACCCCATAATATGGCAAAATATTATGTCATATTATGACAAAAGCATCTATCAGCATTGTCATTTCACATCCAACTCCGGAATTCATACAAAAAAAATAGAAAGAAAACCTACAATAAGCGAACATGCACACACTAGCCAAACAGTAAAGATCATTCCACAGATAAATGAAGCTGGGTACAGATTATTGGTACGTTTATTAGCACATTTGTCAGAAAATATAAAACTATTTTTTAGCGATGTCGTTCCATATTCATCAATATCAGAATTTCAGGATTGTTTTCAGACTTTTGTTATCTACTATATAATACATACGATACGATATTCATGAAACCCTCCACCTTAATATTTGTTCATTATGAGGTGTTTGCAAAGCATTCTATACAACATTAGTCAGCTCAAAGTTCTTTACGCGTAGCCCGTCACCGCTTTAAAATTAGATCAACATACTCTAAAATCTGTGTGGCTCTCTCGAGGACTTTAGCCTCATCAGGGCTGAGTGCCGGACCAGTTTGAGCATGAATTCTGTTTTCTGTGGGCGATTCCTTTTGTTCGTTGTTCCCCCAGATTCGTTGGGTAATTTTCGTTGTGATGTCGTTCTCAAGGGGTAATGAGTGACTGTTAACTAGCTTGTCTTTAAAAATCTCGTCCCTTTCAAAATGGGGTTTCAGTAGACTGGGCCTCACGTCACCAAAACGCGAAGTGAATCTAAACACCAAGGTTATTTTATACATCACAATTAACATTACACGCCATTATAACGTTATTATTGCACGTCATTATTACATTGTAACGTGAAGGCTGAAACACATGTTCGTCAAACAGCTATGGTACCTAACGATATACACCATTCACTCAGTAAGACGAGCAGTGCCCCACCCAGCCCCATGAAATATACTTAAGTATGAAAAAACACATATTTAATAACTCTGAAGAATCGTTTCAATAAATCAACAAATGAACTGAAAATACCCAAATAGCGACACATAACGCCAACGCAATATTCCGGCCAACAAGGTTCTTGCGTACATATAGAAGGGCAGATAATCACATGATAGTGTACTTTTGATGTAGGTAATAACTCAATGACATGCAAAAGCAAAACCTTGTCATAAATATAACTTTGCCTCATCGTAAGTAATGACGTACCGACGTACTTATTTCCAAATCAATTACAACAACTAACCTTTTTGCAAAAAAAATCCAAACTAGTCTTGACCGTCTAGCATCCAATAGACCCAACCTAACAATCGCAATATCTGTTTGAATGACTACCTTTACACGACTATGATCCATTTCGCCCAGCCAATTCATTCGAATTCACTTCCAGTGGAGTAGCAGCCTGAAGAGGCATTGGGAGCATTGCAGGGGATTTCCACAGTTTCGCCCAACACACGAAAATGCTTAAGTTGATGGTTTGAAATACGGGAAAAGGTCATGTATCATCCACACACAAACTTTGATGGCGTGATGTATTACGGGATCCTTCTTCAAGTACAGGAAATACGGGGTGGAACCAGTGTGTCATAGTCAAGTCATCTACAAGATTAGAATTTGTGTGAACTGGCGGCATGTGCGAATTGTGACGAAAGGCCCCAAACAATCTATCAGCCCGCAAGCAGTTCCACTTGTATACACAACCCTATGCAATATTCTGGAGCACTGGATGTTATTCTCACGAGCAGTCTATGACAAGCGATTCGTCAGATTTCACAGTTCACAACAATTCTTATCCTTGATAGCGATCCCCCACGTTTTGGTAAACCACGATCATTTCAAGGCCGATAGATGACAGCATTTTCCTCAGATTCTCCAAAGTTTACCTAACTGTTAAGCAGGAGTTGAGTATGTAGTAAAAATTAGTAGAAAAGGAGGCCAATACCAAATTGGTAAGTATGTAATATCACTCTGACCAAAAAGCTCAACCGAACGTCTCAACACTCTAATCTAAAGATCTTATTTCGATTACATTCAATGATCCGCCTTCAGCAGTGGTGCTTGAGTTGATTAAAAAAACGTATGAATAACTGGTGAATAAGTCTTATAAATTGCATACTAGAAAATCAACTAACAAAATTAAATAATAAGAACTCATGCATTTTAAATTATGAATATTAACTAGAAAAATTAACGTATAAAGTTGAAACAAAATATTTTCAACAAATACGAGGTAGGTTATTGTGACTACACTTACGCAATCCTGTTAATAGTCATATTAACGGCCGACATTGTCACTAGTTGGCTAGGAAAACGACCAAAATCATTGTCAACAGTGAGGATGATGAGTAACGTTTACCAATAACTTATTCATCATATTATGGTTTTTGTGAAGGTGAATAATTTTGTTCGTATACTTCTGTAGGTATACTTCTAAGAAATGACATAATTACAATGTTTGACTGTGTTTTCCCCCTTGAATCAAACAACACTCTAGTTTTGAGAAGACTAAAATTATTTTGTCAGGAGATAGGAAGGTTCGAGAGGCAGTTTACTACTCGACGTGTTTTACAGGTAGTTATGTATCTTAAACCAAGTTCAAGTCGGAAGCGAACTCGGTTCAAATTAAGTTAGACGAGCAAAAAAGCTCAATAGTAATAAGATGAAGGTGAAACTCACCTAACAATGGAGTCATTTGGGGCAGTATTCCTGTAGCGATTATGCACCAGGCTAGGTTTGCTTCCTTCTAAAAAAAAAACACATGAACATGGAACTTGACTTCAACATAATACATCGAAAACAATGAAATTGTGTGATCGCCGAATTAACGCTTCCTTTTATATGGACATAAAAAAGGCGTACCTCGAGATAATCGATGTTTCCTGCCGGCTTCGTGGAAAGCAAAGTAACCTCTGAAGAACGCGCGGACTATAGCCCACCGGAAGACTGCAACGGGGTCAGCACCTATGAGCTCTCGCACGAATGCCATATTGGAATTTTTCAACACCCCAACAATCTCTTGCCTCATGAGGTCCAAGTTCTTTTCCCTCATCTCTGCGACCTGAAATAGAATGAATTCACAAATATATAAACAACAAATCATGTGATCCATATCTTCAATAAATAAATCTACCCATTTTCGAAACCACCAAAATTGAGAAATTAGTGGCGCTTATGCAGTCTTGGCCTTCTATCATATCAATCTCATTACTGTCAATTTGCCATACACTAGAAAGAAGCAGCTGAATTGAAAAGTAACACTTGGTAACTGGAGGGAATTGAATATTATCCAACTTCTATGAACTTAAATAATTATGAGTAGGTACTCAACTTTCTTACAAATGGAACAAATGTTTTGAAAAATCGGAAGGTTACAATGTAGTGATAGGACTGAAGTTGGCTGATCTGTCGCCATCATATTGTGTTCTTTTACCTCACTATAGCATGGACGACTCTAATTTCCATGGCAATAAAGGCCACAGAATCGAAAACGTATGCGTAGTACGAGCAATCTAACTTGAGAGCAATGATGGTGCCATAAAAACTTTGAATTATAAATTCAACAACCTTAATGTCTTGGGCAAAAGTAAATCTAGCCTGCTCCTACATAATTATTGATAGCTAACTGTATAGTGTACCTGGTATTTGACCCGTCCAGCATAATGTCTGATTACGAAGGCTGGTTCTTTTTTCTGCGGCATTTCATAGAACTCTCCATCTTTGTGAATTGAATTGAATTTCTGGAGTAGAGTCTCATTTGAGGCACCCGGAAAACTGGAAATTCAAATAACAACAACTTTTAGACTGGTTTTAATACATACATCTAACAAACAATGAAATTTAGAAAAATTTCAAAACATTCATAAACATCAACAAATTATCATGTATGGAATACTAACTTGCACTGGTCATCAAGAATGCAAAGCAATCCGTTCGGTTTCCCTTCGATAAGATGCAAGCATCCAGAATTGTCAAGGAATCCGATGTCTCGCCATCTAATACCCTCTTTTCTGTATTCTTCCTGCTCATACTTGAAAACGTGTTGATTGAAGTAATGTTGCAGGTGCTCGTTCGCGTAATTGATGCAGAACTGTTCAAAGCTGCCGAGAAATGCAAGATTGAGAAATACAAGAACATATATAGGGATAGCATGCTGAACAAGATTTACATTGAAAATAGAATAATAGGATTTGTATATATGAACTTACCTATTGCTGAGACCAAAGTTTTCGAACCCAAAAATGTCCAGTACCCCTATTGAGTTGCCTTGGTGTTCTCTGAACGTATCTTTCTTGGAAAGAAGTGCGTGGTTAACTTGAAGCACAATCCAATCGAAAAGGGCTCCATACAAGCATTTCGCTAACGCGTCACGAGCAGCTATTGCCTGAAATGACAATGATCGATGAAGTCGAAATTGTGCTCAAACAGGACCCTTCCACAAACATTACAATAAACCATCGAGATAATGACAGGGGAAATGACTAAGGCCTGATAGTTATTATACTGGTATTAATTTCTGCTATTGGGCAAGCTGAAGAGAGAGAGAGAGAGTATATGCCTATGACATCAGTATAAGCAAAAACATCGCCATACATAAGAATGCATTGGAGTATAATACTGAAATAATTTAAGTCCGTAAATATCTGCTGCAATAACAGCAATGTGAATTAAGAAATAGCCACAGCGCACCTCAGGCAGTCTGTAGTTGATAACCAATGTTTCACCCGAAGCTCTGGCCCTTTTGGCCGTGAGAGCAGCAAAAAGAGTTTCTTGTTTTACTCGAAGAAGTTCCGAAATCAATGCAACAATTTCGGGATTCTGCACACCAACAGCTTCGTCATGATGGTAAAGGGACTTGCGAGGCTGGAACTCCACATTACCTGAAAACAAAATACAGAGATAGATAGTTCATCAATCGCCTCAAGTAACCACCTAACAACAACATTGCTGTAATTACAGGAACTCGAATTTATAAACTTTGCTGATTTATGGTAATTAATATTTTGGATTTTATGTTGATGTGAAGTTGAACCAAGTGCCATCAATACGTTATGGGCTGAAAATGAAAATATTGTACTTCTTGTATGGGGATAAATTTTTAAGCCACAATTAATCTTCGTATGGGAATAGGCGCTTTATGCTAACATGATTAAAACCTCTACCAGACCTACTTTTCATATCCATTTAAATTACGATCCACAGTTATTAGTTTGAGCACTCAAAAATCCAACTAGCAATCCACAAGCAAGCGCAGCTTGCTCATAGTCGTAAACACCACACTTTAGTCTTCCTATTCAAATCCAGTTCTCCCAGGTTCACTGGTCAAATGGACCGTGATATGGAACATAATATACAGCCTGAATTTGATATGCACAATATAGCCTATGTTTGAATGCGTATTTGCAAAATATAGTATGCAACCTATTAGAAAGTCTCACTGATTATGTAAAAAAGCATTAAAAGTAATATTACCTACTATAAACGATATAATTTAGAAAAAAACCTTCTTCGTGAACTAAACGAGATAGGATGAAAATTTTTGTTCTTAGGAAGTTGGAGGAAATCAAGAGTGATTAATTCTCAATAGCTCATCTCTCAATCTGTAACTTTCTCGACCATTCTACAACCAACGACAAAGCTGCCTCAGCCGTTCATGCTGTGATGTCTGCATTTCGTCCAATTTCCTTGACAAACACCCATCATATTCATAAATTACTTATTACCATATTACTTCATCAATGAACCGCCCCAATCAATCGTCGAATAAAGTTGCTTCATCGCACATAATACATAATATAATATTATTATCGTCGAATAAAGTTGCTTCATCGCACATACTACATAATATAATATTATTATAGTCGTATTTATCAATTACAATTAGCAGATTAGTCATACCAAACAGGACATGTAAGTACAAGTCCATTTCGTCAGGAAAGACATCGGATAAGTTAGACAACATTACAAGCAAAGTTCCTGTGTTCAATGGTGGTCATACCAAACAGGACATGTAAGTACAAGTCCATTTCGTCGGGAAAGACATCGGATAAATTAGACAACATTACAAGCAAACTTCCTGTGTTCAATGGTGGTGACAATTTGTGCGTCAACTGTGCGTGTTCTCTATCCATTGATAAGACACCAAACGTAGAAGAAAATGTACGTAGTGTTGAAATGTACATTGTAGCCAATCGTTACGAGTGGGAATGACAATGTTCATTTAAAAAATAAAATAAATAAACACTCGTGTGAATGCGTCAACCAAAACTAACTAAAGTGTTCAAAGAAGAAAAATGTAAACAAAAAAGAAAAATCGAAACGAAATGTGTCTACAAACAACGTTAGTGCGTACGGAAATGAATGTTATAAATCTTGCGTTTCACATCATTGCAAATTTTACCTGTACTAACTGAAAAGCTAATGACTGAGCATCCGTAAGCCCACCTGAAAGTAAAGTATAAGGAAGAGAATTTTCAAATCCTATTCAAACCAAAGCAGAATAAGCAAACAAATCATTAGAAAAAAGCATCTGAGATTTCTTTACATATTACAAACACGGTGAGGGGCGGCAACTCCCTTTATGGAAAAGTAAAAAAAAAAAAAAACTTACGACTAAATTTCTATAAGCATGGAACATGTTTTAGCCATGTTTAGCATGGAAATTGGCTGTAGAAGCCACTCTTCTGATCCTGGGCATATGGTAGTTGAAGTGTAAGTCCTAAGGAGGCTACACGCCAAATTTCAACTCTACAGTCCTAAGGAGGCTAAATACCAAATTACAGCTTCATAGAGTGAATATAATGAAAATTAGCTTTAGGGGCCACTAGCTAATCCCGGCCTTTTGCTGCTTAAAGTGAAATTCCTAAAGAGACTACACGACAAACTTCAAGTCTCTACCACCATCGGGCGCCAGCATAACGGACGGACAGTTGTAGTTAAACATGTTCCATGTAGAGATTTGAATTGAATTAGGTTTGAAACGAGTATTCAGTAAATTATCGTAATCATGAATGCTTTTTTGACGTTTTTGTGGACAGCGATAAGTATAGAGACAATTTCCGCATGAAACTGGACGGTTTTCAGGGTATTTATAAATCACCGATTTCAGGTAAAATACAAGCGGGAGGTATGGCAGGGTGAGTAGAGGCCTAGGTTAGGGCTTTTAAAGATGAAGGAGGGCCATCCCTAAGTAAATAATGTTCATTGTTAAGTCTTGATGTCCTCATTGAAACGTTTACAGCGTTTTATTTCAATTTCTAAGTCGGAAGTTGCCGCATACCACTGTGTACTAATTTCGATTAGAACATGACCTTCGATTACCGAAAAGCGGGTTTCAGCAGGAAAAATTTAATTGCTCTTTTTTCAGGTGCAATACCAAAAACCCCAAAAAGCTGGTATTTCAACTATGTACACCATGAATTATCGTAATGTGATATGGAAGAGTAGGCTGACTTACCGAGCAGAAGAACAGCTGATAGTACGGCAAACAGCCTTCTCTGTTTTTCCATGGTGAAACCAACCATTTCCATGGATTGCTTGAGCCGGGAAAATTCGTATTTTTCGTCAACGTTGTCCAGCACATAACAACCACTCTATGGACCATAATGAGACCGGATTTTATTAGAGAAATCTCATAAGTAAAATCAGTGGGGGCAAATACAAGGATAATGGATCAGCATTAAATTCACGACCAACTCCTATTATTTTTTTGTGGTGAATGTTACAACCACACAAATTTGAGAACAGACATGTTTCTCATTCTTTGAAATATAGATCTTACAGAGGCATATAAAAATACCTGGGTCATACTCATTAAGAATGAGGAGAAGATGGAGGTCCAAAGGCCAAAAATGTAAAAGCCCAACTCCGTATTTTCTACATTATTACCTGGCAAACTCAGCATGTTGATTGATAGCTTCCATTTAACCCAGAACAGGCGAACCTTTGACCAAAAACCCACGAAGAGCTCTACTTGGAAATTAACATTCTTTGGACTGGGTCCTACGGACCCAAATATTTAATAATGAGTCAACTAATACTCTATTTTGCTCCATTAGGTGTAATAAGTCAAACAAACAACCAAAACGCAAAGCGAGTTACTAAAAGCAGGGTTACCAAGCTTTTAGAGCTCTTGACACTCAAGATTGTTGAGTTTAACCAACTCACCGAGAACCTAAGCAAAACAGAAAATATGCATTCAGCGTTTGCTTACCTTGTTGAGGTAATTATAGTAATCGACAGATTTGAGATGTAGTTGTTGTCTGTCTTGGTCAGAAGCTCCAGCCAGCAAGTAATAAAAGACGTGGTAGTTACGTTCGTTCCTTCCTTGAGAGCAGATTCGGGACTTTTCTAGAAGATATTTCTGCACCACAGCACTACAAGTAACACAAGACAAACATAGTACATATGCCATTTATATACATTGTACCAGATTTAAAAATCCAAGTAAGCAAACCTTTGATACATACCCATGGACCATGCCATTTTCTTTGTAATTGACTTGGATAAACTTCCCAAATCTACTTGAATTGTTGTTGTGAGCAGTTTTAGCATTTCCAAAAGCCTGAAAGGTAAATTGTAATCACAATGAGATGCGGGGAAAAGGGTTTCTCCTGTGAATCTTAAAGAGCACAATAAAAGGATTCAATTGGATGGCAGAGCTGGAGGCCCTTCTGCTAAGCAGACATTTTGCGCTTTATCAGATTTAAGGAACATGTAATGACTAAATTACTGACCCCAGCGCCCAGCGTTCATCCACTGACAGTGTATTCTCACTACTCAATACATCTAATCAAAATATCAAGTTCGCTACTGATAGAGTGTAGGATGGCAAACATGAAAAACCCCATAAACTGTGAAATCTGGCTTCTATTAGGTATTCACACCATGTTAAAATCAACAACAGTTTTACCTCAAGGACTGGTCCTGCACTAAGAATAGTCTGCTCCACACCACTGCCGTGGCTGCCTTTCTGCGAGAGGGCCGTCAGGTGATGGAGGAGGAAGTTGGTGCTTTCAGTTTTCCCGCTGCCACTCTCTCCGCTGATGACAATACACTGGTTCCTCCTGAGTCGCAGCATGCAATGGTACGCGGAGTCCGCCACTGCGAAGATGTGAGGGGGCAGCTCTGGCCCCATCCTCCGGTTCTGGTACAACTTCACGTACTTCGGATTGTAAATAGGGTAGAACTGCAGAGAAAAGAGTAACGCGTCGAAACATTAGTGGGAATTTGTATTGGAATAAGATACGCTAGGAGTTACATAGGGATTGGGAAAATACTGGTTCAAACAGAAATGTAGTCTGTTGAAAGCCTGTTGGGCTTAGTGAAAAAAATGCTATAGCGGTACAACATAGAAGTTCAACCAAAACATTTGGGAAGGACACCTATGTGTAAAATTAAAATCAATGGTAACTATGATCTTAATGAAGGA
This sequence comes from Stenodema calcarata, assembly GCA_963920205.1. NCBI lineage: Eukaryota > Metazoa > Arthropoda > Insecta > Hemiptera > Miridae > Stenodema > Stenodema calcarata. The sequence continues at coordinate 20,197,510 of OY986052.1, read as the reverse complement.
AGCTCATAAGTAGTGAGGGGAGGAACTAGTAGCCTACTGCAAGTTATAACATGCAAGTTGATCCTGATGCGTCAGGTGGTAGAACATAAACGTAGTTCCTCACAAACCGTTCCTAATTTACTAGTACAAAAGATAACAATGTTCCAGATTTTTACACTCAAAAGTCAAGTTACAACAAATGACATGATAATCCCACAATTCATAGCGCGAGATCCGACTATTAAGTTTATGTTTGAGTTACGTGAGAAGTAGTAGATTTGCATGCCTTTTTCATCATGAATATTAAAATCAAAAGAGTAGCTTTGAGATCGTGATAGTAAAAAGGTAAACATCGATGAAATGAAATGAGGAGACTAGAATGAAACTATGTCAATAATAATATTATATTATATTATTATATTATAATATTATTATATTATTGACATAGTTTCATTCTAGTCTCTTCTGCCGTGAAAATAATATTGTCTTATAATATGTCATATTATGATGGAGTAACAATTCCATTGGATCGAACGATAACATCTTGTCAGTTTGTAAGACGTTTTGATATGGTAAATATTCATGCCGAGCGAAATCAATGACGAAACGTTCAGGTACTAACCCGCTGACGAAAAGGTCCAGCAGAAAATATAATTATCAATAGTTTAGGTTCAGACCATTTGAATGAGCATCGTTGATTGTGGTGATCAATGTCGCAAATATTTAGAAAATCACCATCAAAACTGTGACAAATTGGATGATTGGAAAAACTACTGAACTAAGATGAGCGCGATTAATGGTCCACAGCCCTTCCATATCTAACATCAAAGATATTTTGACAAGTCCCAAATATCTCACCTATGACCTGGACACTGACACATTTCTCCTTGGTTCGTCTCATCAATTTAGTGTCCGATTTTGTCATACACATTTTTTTTTAAAGTTCCAGTCATGTAGCATGATCGTATGAGCGAATTTTCGAAGCAGTAGGTATTCGTAAGAATAAGTAAAAGAAAAAAAAAAACTATAAGTTTCCAAAATGAAACAGTCTTTAAAATGAGGGGTCACTTATAGCACAGATTCATTTTTGGGATATATCAGTAATTTTTGTCCCCTTGAAACTCCCAAAAACCCCCCTTAGAGTGGCAAGTTTCTGCAAATGTACGAACTTAGCTTTTCAATTACAAAGCACTAATTTGCCTGGGCTATTTCGGATTCAAAATGAAATACTCGATTGAAAAAATAGGACATCCAAAAGACACCAATTTCCCTTATTCGGAGTAGGTACAGTCCACTTCTAAAATGTACGTAGGAGAATAATTCAATTTATGCAGGTGTATTTCATAATATGTGGTGGTAGTTCATAAATTATAATACCACCACATTATGAACTACCACCACATGCTAATGGATGGTGGAAGTAAGGATCTGCAAGTAGAGCTGAAAGCTGGACATGAAGGATTCAATGGGATTGCGTTCGTTGTGATCATCACGTCAAGCTCGGAAATCAATGTGACAAAATCGAGTGCCCAAAAAGTTCACTGTCATACACCAAACTAGGGAAATGTGGATGTAATTCTTGATACAAGCAATGTGAATTGAAACAATTTTAAAACCAGCTAACCAGTGAAACGTTGGCACTAGTCGAATACTATATTTGGAGTAAACAGATAACGTTAACTAGAAATGGAGGGTCAAATCCTGCAATCACTTTCTATTAAAATGTTTCATAGTCCAAAGTCATGATAATAACTTGGATAATAACATTAAATGTTATTATCCAAAAAAGAAACTCGGCTTCCGAAATGTTACAAATTTTGTAACATTTCGGAAGCCGAGTTTGTTTTTTGGCGCAGACCTCATAAACGATTGTAAAAAACGCTAACGAAGGGTTGTCTCAAATTTAGAAAAAATCAAGTACTGAGTTCTTATTCTCTGAAACATCTTCTCTCTCAGAATACTTACAAAATATCCCACCCCACAGTATCCCAGGAAATATCGAAATAATTCTTGAGAACCCAATTCCCTTCCAATTCCAATAACCTCTGCCTTGCACAATTTTTAGAAAACTGTTCTGGACGTGATAAATTTGAAGTCTAATTCCTGTTTTAAGAATCACAAACCCACAGTATGTTGATAAATATAAATATGTTTTGCTAACATCTCCCAAGTAAATATTCAAGATTTTCTAGAATTTACAGGGGAAAATGCATTGGCTATTGCAATATACCACACGTACCTTGAAAGGGTTAACTGCAATAAGAATAGACCCGACGTAAGTGTAAATGTGTCCAGCCGTGAACCTAGCACGGAGATTGTCCAAGAGAGTGGTTTCGTTGAGGTCGGGGAGCTGGCATAGGTCCGGGTACTCGCGATCCTGAGGCTGGTATAAGAAGCGGCAAAAGTAATCCTTTATGAGCTGAGGATCCATCGTGAAGCCATCCGACCAAAGCGTGTCGTTTAGTTTCTCCCTCAAATAGAATCTAGACACAAATAGAAACGAATTGTAATAAACTTGAAGGTAGAATATTTAGAATAATGGTTACTTATTAATATTGCAGATTCTAAACACCATGGACTCATGGACGGTGGGACTTCACTCAGAGGTTCAATAGTAAGTAGGTGAGGTAACCGGGAATTACAGTAAGATATAGGTGTACTCAATCACAACAAACCATATTCCATGATTTGTAATTGGCTTCTGCTTCCTTGGTAAACTCGGATCACCGAAATTCACAATTACATTAAATGAGATTAAATCTTGCTATTATTTAATTTAATTTCTATTGAATTTTGCTATTATTTCATTTAATTTCTATTAATACGGACTCATATCGAGTTCAACCCTGTGAATTGAATGAATTGACTAACCGAACTAGCCGACTTTCATCTGAAGCCCACGGGCCGGGGGCCCCGGCTATAAGAAATGTTTACACTCATCTCTGAACAATTCTTTAAACTAAAAGCCTAGCGACCTAGAGGCCTCCTAAAAAGTCAGGACCTTATAAACATTGAAAATCATCACATTAGGATTTCAATATTTTTTGCTTATAAGCAGCATATGGCCGGGATCAGCTGAGTGGCTCCTAAAGCTCATTTCTATGCTATTCGCACTATGAAGCTGTAATTTGGCATGTAACTTCCTTAGGGCTTACATTGTAAGCAGCATAAGGCCGGGATCAGCTGAGTGGCTCCTGAAGCTCATTTCTATGCTATTCGCACTATGAAGCTGTAATTTGGCATGTAACTTCCTTAGGGCTTACATTGTAAGCAGCATAAGGCCGGGATCAGCTGAGTGGCTCCTGAAGCTCATTTCTATGCTATTCTCACTATGAAGCTGTAATTTGGCATGTAACTTCCTTAGGGCTTAAACTGTAAGCAGCATAAGGCCAGGATCAGCTGAGTGGCTCCTAAAGCTCATTTCTATACTATTGACTCTATGAAGCTGTAATTTGGTATGTAGCCTCCTCAGGACTTTACCTCGACGTTGCCCAGGCCCCGGATTAGCCAATTGGCTGAGTGGCTAAAACATGTTCCATGCTCATAGAAATTTAGCCGCAAGGCTAAAAAAAGAAATTTATTTATTTATATACGGGCAAGCCCAATTACACTTATATAAATGAAATATAAATGAAGATTGCCCAATTACACTTAATAAATGAAGAAATGGGAAGAAGGGGTCCCAACCCCCCTTGGCCAAGCCGCCAGGGCCGAGTTTTACTGAAGCCCTCTTGACTTGTCCCTCTTCGTCCTCTTGTCTTTGGAAAGTTGCGGAATCTTGAAATTTGTTCAATGGTGTAGGGACACTGGACAATAGGGCACTTTGCCATCAGTTTGAACTGGGATTTGTTGCCTTTTCTCCAATTGGCTTGTTTACGATCAAAATTGGTCTTCATCGCCGTTGGAAATCAAATGGAGACTAAGCCGATTTGGAATCCGAGAGCTTTGCTAAGAAATTGTACAGCTCTCGTTTACTTGGAGAGGGGTCCTAACGACTGCGCCATAATATAAGATTGCGGTTAAATTTCTATAAGCATGGAACATGTTTTAGCCACTCAGCTGATCCGAGGCCTGGGCAGCCTCAAGTTAAAGTCCTAAGGAGGCTACATACCAAATTACAGCTTCATAGTGGGATTAGCATACAAATAGATTAGCGTAACGGACGTACGGAGGGTTCCAGCCAGTTAGGTGAACGCTTTTAGGTACCTAATTAAAAACGCAATTTTTGCCTTACCACTTGCGCAGTAATATTATCCGTGATTGAGATGAAATACCATTCACAACTACTAATTAACTTAACTGACATTAATAATCAATCACATATCTGTACATTTTTAGTCACATAGCAAAGATCAAAATTTGATTTGTGTAACGGCCCCAGACGGTATTTAATACCGTCTGGGGCCGTTACACTTGAACAAAAATGTTGACGTCTAAGGATGGATTTAGAATACATTCAACGTATGTAGTATATTTGTTTTCCAATGTACTAACCATTTTGAAGCCATAGCAGTAATATGAGGGTGCAATGCATCACTTTATTTTTACTTGGACACTCCGGGTGAAACCAATCAAGTAGTACCTACACATAAACTAAAAAAAGCTAAATCCAGAATTCAAAGAATAGACGTCCATAATTCACGAGATAGAAACTAGGTCGGAGGAGCCATCATTCACGAGGCACACGGGGGTGTAGTTGTTTATCGAGTTCCTGTGTTGGGGCTCATAACAGTTACATCTTGTTGCAAAAAGGCCGCACGAACTATTTCTGAATCATCACCCAAGTGCGCCGGAGGGCGAATTTTGTTGTTCACGCTGGTCGAACGGGAGGGACAGCGTTCTATCTTGTCATCGCGTATGTCAAAAGCCAATATCGTTAGCGTGAAATGTAGTTCATTAACTATCATTAACTAGGGATGGCCCACAGGGTAGTAATGGGAAGGGAGGTCGGGGAGACAATAATTAAAAACTGCATTACTGGACTTTTAACCCGGAAAACTAAAAATTGATGTAATTGTTATAACATAGCAGCAGTATGATACGGTATACTTAAATACATAGTAATATCTTGTTCAATACCCGTTGTAAATTCACACATAATATGTGTGAACCATACCTTCTTTAGTGTAACCTTTCTGAGGTTATCCCTGGTTAAATTGAAGTACGTTCATTTTACGTTCGGAAAAGTATAAATATCTCATAACTCAATACCCAAAAAATTCTCGTTTTGGTTTGAATAACCGAGCGTGTGTCGAATTCTACGTGATTTATAACTCGCCTACACTACGCTAGGTATTACTTCGAACCGAACACAGCACGAGTAGGATCGTCAAAAACCAAAATCACTTCTGCAAATCAGTCAGAACCAACCAAAAGTTGAGTTTTCCAGCCATCATCGGCAGTTTACTCTGTAACTAGTGAACCTGGGGCATGGAACTTTTGAGTATGACACCAAAAAAGGTGAGGGCTACGGGATCTCCGGAGCCCTGCGCAATGGCAAACCCCTGACTCCTCTATCCATGAGATGAACCACCCCTTAGAACCGCGTTCATTTTAGTGCCAATACTACTATGGACAATTAATCGGAAGTTAGTAGAGATAAAGGACAACTTATTTTTTAGAATCTTCATTCACTTCTGTGTCTACAGATTGCACGGTAAAACATTGTGGACATCGTTTCTTCCGTGGAAATAGAAGAGTAGGGTATAGTTATTTGTCGTTCTATTTCAAAGATACTTGATGGAATGCGACATCTTTTGTGAGCGAAGGGAAAGAGCAGGAATATAATGATATTATTATGTTATGTTATAATAATATTATGTTCATGAGTCGGAATAATCAAGTTTTATCTCTGTATGGTGGGGGGGGTGTGGAGGGTGAGTCCAGACTGCAGCGCATATAATGCAAAACTACGTAGAAACAACCCCTAGCTAACGTCTGAGCCAACGCCAGATTAATCATCAGAATGTATCCAATGTCACCCTGGGTTTTAGGTCACTACATGTGTCACTGTCGGAATGTGCAGTTAAGGCGACAAACACTTGAAGGATTTTTGAAGTACCGGTCGTCCCAGGTGGATATTATTGGAAGAGACAAGGAGAAGATGATCGTTCAAACTCAACTGTCTGAAGAAGATTCTTGAACCAACAAATTAATTAAAAAAAAGATACGTGTCAAATCCGCTAAATCAAACAGGGTAGAGTGCATCTTTGAAGGCCTAGTACGGAGTCGTCATAACAATCAGCCAGTGGCAAAAGATTTCTTATCAAATGGAGAACATGTTTGCTTGTGAAGAAAGTGGCATAATAACAAAAAAAGAGGTGGAGTGATTAGATTGCGTTTAATAGTGCTTGTTAATGATAAACGAGCTGTCAGTAAAGAAAAGGCGGCATTCTTCGAACACAACACTGAATGTATCAAATGAAAGAATGGTAAGGAACGAGTAAGACGGTTTTATCTCACTTCCCACGAAGCTGAGATAAGGATGGTATCTGGTGGGTGCAGAATCAACACCCGGAAGCGATGTAGATTGGAGGTGCACGTCGAGCTTAGCATATACACGAACTGGGAGGGTGTTGAGGAAATTATATTCATAAAAACCTCAGTATTCTACTTATAGTCAGATATGATTGAATTTGCACACGGTCTACCGGTAAAAGTGACATTAATATCCATGGGCAGCTTCACATCATCATCTGGAGTGACAATTAGTTGGTGCACAAAATCTGCTCAAATTTGGAGACCATGAAATTATTTGAACGACCCAGCATATAAGCGGATATTACGGCTGTTGAGAATCGGATGCTTGATTTCGAATGCTCCGCCACACTTCGGCGATCACAGTGATTAAATTGGTTTAAGTGGTAGAAAATTTGGTGAAAATGGTATAGAAAATTCCAAAAATTCTCAATAGAACATCATGAGGTTTGTTTGGTCGGTTTCTTCTTTATTTTAGTTTGATGGCTAGAAGCTACATCATAATAATACTCGTATATAGAGGAAAGGATAACACCTACACCTTAAAGCCACTTGTGAAGAATGAAAACATTTTGCGGTCGTGTTTCTAACTTGTTGTTTAAAAATGGGAGTAACTCAAACACGGAGTTTCATTTTCACCTCAAATATGTGGCTATAGTTTTTACTAATTTTCGACAACACTGATGAATGCAGTACGTACGAAAATATGACGATGTAAATATTTGACTCTCGGAACTCCATAAAAATTTACAATTTCATACTTGTAACGACATGGCATCAATTAGTAACTTGGGCGAATTTCATTTATAGCTGTTCAATGACGAGTTTGTTTTTACCTGATTTTAAAAGTAAAAACCAATTAAATTTCCATGGGAACTCTCCGACAGTACTTCTCAAAGAAACACATTTCCAATTAAATCATCTTTTGATCAAGTTTCAGAACGTCGCATTTTGATTTCAAAGATTCCTATCAAGTTGTCAAAAACTAGTACTAATGTCATCTAAAAGCCACACCCACTGCCTTAAAATACTTTTAAAACGACCTCCAGTATTACGAATAATATGAAATGCCCGACAAACCAGTCCACTATCTTCGCGCCACCTGTTGAATATGCAGTGACCTTGGGCTTAATGTTTTGCACTAATGACAATGAAATTTCGGGCATTCGAAACAAATAACGTTATTTAGTTGATTGTTAAAAGTGGTACTTCGGAAGAAATGGAAAAACAAGTAGAATCTTTAGGATTTGAGGATTGATAGAATGTTGTATGGATGAGGAACTTCGAATAATTTTTAGATCTACTTAGGTAGTGGTTAATGTGACAGAAATTAATTACCTGTAGTATTCTTCCCGAGAATTTGTTTTAGGCCATAGTAGCATAAGGGCGACCGGAGACTCCGTCGATCCTAAGCGTCGTTCCTTGCATTCGCGTTCCAGGGTATCACCGATGACCTCGGCGAGCTCCAAACCGCAGCTACTAGGAAGTGAAAGTCGTTCAGCAATGCAATTGACGATTTCTGCTGCTGTAGTTTGCTTGCTCGCTTCAACTGAAAGGGCCTCGTAGTGTTGGGAGAGTGCACCAACGAACACCTGCACGATATATCTCTTGTTTTCCGTACCCATAGTGAAGGTTCTACTCATTATGGCGTAAATAAGAAGAAATATCAGGTGCTAAAATGATTTTCCACGGTGTGCAATGCAGCGAAGAACAAAACGGCTCATTTCATCGGGAAAATGGCACACAACATAACGCAAAGGTCACGGGTAATATATACGATATTCATCAGTTCTAAAGGGAATTCCAAGCGTGTTATCTAGTAGGTGGCTAACTTGAAAGACAGACGTCAATGCGTCAGAAATCTTGAAAGAGAAAATTACTTGATAAAGATGCTCTGCAGTTCATTCAGTTCCAGCGAAGCAACAGTCGTTGATGGGGGAAGTGCACGGTGCGCTGACTCATTTGCGTGAATTAGTAACACACCGTTGCTTGAAGAAAGGGCACAGAAACTGGTAGAAATGAGACACATTTCGTTGTCGGATATAAATTGGAGTTCGAACGAAGGAAAACCTCACGAGAAAACGCGAAGAAATCAGAGAAGGTACGAGGCGAATGGTTCATCCCGTTCCGAACATAGCACGGTACGACCTCAACAATACTCCTACATAGAACCACATCCGAAGGCTCGCCCTTGTTTCGCTGCAGCCAAAACACTAGGATAATCCATGAAACCCGACCGTGAGCACTTGAAATTCACCACAATAACCACAAACCACGTAAACTACACGAGTTGACCCACGAAATTGTAACAAGAATAATGAATAATCATCAAAGAACAACGAACCTCATACTTGTAAAAGTTGACTACCCCTCGACTCCCTCTACCTACGAAACTCCAATCACGGCCTCTGACGGAAAGAGCGGAAACTAGGTAAAAAAACAGGGGAAGTAAAACAGCTGTTTGCCAGGTATATTGGCGTTGTAGTTTCAATTGTACTCAAAAGAGCGCGCGCATACACATGTGGGTTCCAACAATTGAAAAAACCAGGTGAGTTTTGATATTTACTGTTTAATGTTTTAAATAAGAGCTAAAGACTTTTATTACACATTTATTTCACCACTAGAAACGGTTAATTACTTGGTTGAACATTCTCATTGTTCAACCTTGAACGAAACAACTCGTTTATTCCCCAACAGGTTGCAGCACTTTGCAAACCTTGCACTCGCGCAATGATCTACTGCGCAGTTATCTTGAAGTAGATAACTGTAGATAACCCTTTGTAAGTTTGTAGATGTCAACATGAATGTTGTGCAATGTGCATTATTTAGTAATTAGAATCATAATCACAAGTCTTTTCCGTGAATTATAGTCGGCCGAAGGACTTTTTGACCGTTTTGTAACTTTTCATTTTTTAAAAAGTATTTAGCGGTCGAAAGGAACAAAGGAGTGCTATGGAAGTTTATTGAACTTCACTTGCTTATCATTATTCTCTATGATAAATATTTTCTCTTCTTTCTGAATCACTCGTCCTGCATCATGGAGACAAAAAGTAAATCTCTCTTCGACATGTCCTCATCTGGAACAGTAAGTTAAAACACTTATTTGGCAGTTTCATGTCTTATTAATTTTGCTTTAGTTGTACATGAAGTTGTTCAATTAGTAGATTGACCGATTCAAAACACAAGACCTATTTCTTGAGTTTCTCTAACCTTTCTAAACTTATGTTCTCATGTCATACATCCCATTCGAATTTTTGATGTAAATAATCAGTTACTAAGTTACAAGTCTTGTTTCTTACGTTGTCATCATCGAGATGACTAGCTGAAGGTTCACTCGAAATCGCTAGGTAGTCGAACGTATAATATTATATATATATTATATACGCTATAAGCAGTTAAGTACACGCTGAATCTATATGAACTTGATTCAATCGAATAAACTGGAACTAGAATTTTGAAAATCATTGTACCTACCTACTATAACCACGTTGAGCCACTCAGCTTATCCTGGGCCTATTCTGCCTAAAGTGTAAGTCCTAAAGAGGCTACATACCGAATTACAGCTTCATAGAGTGAATAACCTAGAAATCAGTTGTAGGAGCCACTCTACTGATCCGGGGTCTGGGCAACGGCACGATGAGTCCTAAGGAAGCTATTGCCAAATTACAGCTTAGTAGTGTGAATATCATAGAAATTAGCTTTAGGAGCCACTCAGCTGATCCTGGGCCTATTCCGCTTAAAATGTAAGTCCGAACAAGGCTACATGCCAAATTTCAAGTCTCTACCACCACGGAAATTGGAATCGGGTCGGAGGTTGTCACCAGCGTAACGGACGGACGCTCGGTATCAGCCAGTTATGTGATAGCTAAAACATGTTCTAAGTGCACTTTTCGCACCTCATAACATTAATCATATCTAAGTCAATTCCTAGCAGGCGAGTCCACCTCCATAGAAACCAGTACCAGGCGAGTCCACCAGAAAACCATACTACACAGGCCCAAACTACTTAACCTCATTCAAACATACCAATTAATCATTTTCTTGTTAGCTAGTTCCCTCCCCTCGTCCCACAAACTCATTAAGAATTGATTTTCAGACGTATAATAGGTTTTCCATATTCATTAGGGTGGGCTGAAACCGGGAAACGTTACAGTAAAAGAAATTCTTGAAGTGCCGCCTCCTATTTGGTACCTTCCGAGTTTTGGCCTTTGTATCATTATTATTATTTCATGTCTAGTTGACTAAATTCCTACGTTGTCAAATTAGTTATGTATCATGTTTCATGATTCTTCCTTCTGTTTGGTCGTGATTTCGAAGGCTCGCGTAATTTGGAAATTATTTTTATTGTCAATGATAAATACTCCAGTCTCTCTCATCTTCTCATTTCAGGAAATTTTCACTCATGGTGGAGTTGGATACGTCCCACCAAGTGCCACCAAGGATGATGTCCAGACTTGCGGAACGCTGAGTATTGTTTCATATGTCAGTATCATTCTCTCATTTTATGATTTACTTGAATGGTTATAATTTGTAATATAAGCAATTATCATAGTGCAGAAAATGTCGGTGACCCTCATTTACTGTGAGATTGTTTTTTATGTGAGCTGTATTCATCACTAGCTTACCTACTCCTGATTATTACTGCAATCAGCAAATCTGTGTGAATAGCTGTAGTGCATATTAGGTAGAAAGATCGGGGATGGTTGTCAACATTTTTCGCGTTTGGATTTTTTTTGCGAAAGGAGGTTGATGAAGGCTCTTCCTGTCTCTGAACACTATACTGAATACTTACTACACTATGCTATCATATTTTTTTACATCTTCATGTGAAGTGGTGAGTTTTCAGGAGCACCTCAAAGTTATCATGTCAAACTGTGCCAACTAACCCCATCTGCTCTGAACTGAACAATTAATATAAAAACTCTGCAAATTCTTGACACAGTCATTTATTATCTTCTTTGTACAGATCACCCTTCTGTCTAGATCACTAAATGATAGATTAATTATTATTATGAATAATCATTAATTATTGTTAATGATCAATAAGTATTGTTATTTATTAATATTTATTATAAATCAACTCGATATCTGAAAACCATGTGCTGTTTGAATCAACTGAGCCAGTATGAACATTGAACAGAAAGGCTGCCGCATGATTCATCCTCATGTTGACGACTTTCGATCTGCTCCAACTTATGAAAAGTTTCAAAGATCATTTGTGAGGTTGGACCAAACCCGTAAACCGAATTTCACAAATTTAGCACAATGCTAACTGGACAAAGTACCGCAGACAGACGGATTTTTTACCATTTTCTGAATCTACGTATCTTTAAACCAGCAAATGTTTATGGAGGGGGGGGGGGGGATATTTTTTCTTGGGCGATTCCAAGCGAAGGTAATAAACCAAAATTGGAAGAAATACTTTAAAGTATTTCTTCCGGCTTTCGTCTTAGTTTGTCAATTCAGAGCGCCATTCTATATGCCTTCCCCTAAACATCATGGCCAACTAGCCCCGAGCTGGATTTCAAAACAAACATTGCTGCCAAGGTCCAGGAATACTAAAATCGAGCCGGAGTTTTACATTAAAGAAATCAGGTTCGAGCAAAGAATTATATGTGACAAAGATTGGAAATATTGGTTGACATTCCAATTCTGGAGAAGAAAAAAAAGCAATTGGAAAAATTTACTTACCAAGCTGTGAAGCCAACTTTTGAAGACCTTTTATCAAACAACACATAACACTGAAAGCTTAGTATCTAGCTACCTACCTGTGGAGCTAAATGTCACGTGGTTAGACGGTGGAGCCCCTGGTGGATAAAATTAAGAGCAGATCGCCAACTTACCCCTTACGCCAACCAGCCCCGGTTTCAACTACTTCTTTCTTTTCCATCAATTATTATTATGAAGGGTGGAAGTTACCGAAATCCGTCTTCAACCTTTCAGAACTTTGGAAAATGCATTGAGTGGAAACCCAACGAGGTCTCAATAGAAACGGATGGCTCAGAACAAGAGTGGGCAATGGTGAACACTTCGAAATCATCAGTGACAAGTAAGTTGCATAGTTATACGACATTTTGTCTTAAAAAACATTGTTGTTTTCAAGAGCTACTACTTATATTTCGTAAACTATGTTCATGTGTAACAAGAGAAACTTTCTGATATTGCTTTATCGTTCTTCAGAGCTCACAATTGTTCCAGGTAGCACTGGTGACTCCAATCTCCAACGCTGGCTACCAGTTCGGATTCCGATTCAGGAAATTAAAAGTTACAGGGTGTCCAATAAGAAAACGAAGCTGCTCCTCGTGCATAAGGATCGCATCACACACACCGCTTTCTTTTTTCAATTTGAAAATGCAGACTGTTTCACCAAGTCACTACGTTCGGTAGTCAGAACCCGAAGGTGAGCAACAATATTAAATCACTACTCAGTGCTTAATTTGAGGAAAAAAGAGGTTGCGGTTCTATGGTAAAGGTTTTTACGCCTTTCTGTACACCTTTAAAAATTAATCAATGGACAAAAGAGCAATCTAATTATGATTGCCAATTTCAAATAGAATGAGACTGATGTAGCAAATTTTTCTTACCATAGAAAAGTTAAGGTTAGTTGTATATACTTATTCACTTTCGGTACGCCGTACCGGTGCGTACCGTCACAAATCAAGCCCTGTAACTCATATTCCTTGTGGGATAAAGTCTTCTAATTCAGCTATTTCGTTGGGATTTTCCAGATCCAGACATGATAAGCACACGTACAACATTGTTCAAGAAAGAGCCGACCCCACGTTGCCCCAGTCGTTTTCCGACTTCAACTTGCTCTCAGATCAGAAGGAAACGGTTTGGAAATTCGTCAGTGATTTGCGCACCAGACCCTATGAAACGACGCTATCCACATTTTCCAAGTTTTCCGAATACCTACGTGAGTTATTTATCGTCATCTTCATACGACACATCTGTTACTGGTCTTATGGCAGTATAAAAACTCGAAGCAAACCATTCCTTAAGGACCTGGAAATTAACTGTTCTGTGGGTTTGGATTTAGCTTGTGGGGTGTATAAATGTTAGAAAAGTTTTGAAACTGAGGGAAAAAATAATAGTTAATAATAAGACAGTTTTTTTTTTCTCCTAAAACGTTCTGCGCTTTGAACGAAATTGTATATTTTATTAGATAATTTGCTAAAAGCTTCAACAATATAGATTTTTTTTCCTTAATGCTCTGCAGTCTACAAAAATCCTGACGAGAGACCGTCAGAAGATGTAGTTCGACTATTTGAAGGAAGAACGCAACAGCCGCAACCTACTGTCTCAGACGGTTTGAAATTCGATGGGCTCAGCGAGTACCAGGTAGTAGAAAAGCGAGAAAAAATGCCTCCTAGAACCCTTTGCCCCAGAGGACAACCGTTGAATGTTCACCAGTGGACTAACGCCATGGATGCCCAAGGACGAATCTTGGATGTGAAAGGCATCAAAAAGATCATATTTGAAGGGGTAAGCGAACTTAAATATTTTATATTGTATTTACTTGACGCTATAAGCAATGTTAGTCGTGAATGTATCCTCATATCAACCTGAAATTCTTACTGAACAACGTACGTGGAATTTTACAGGGTGTACAGGATTCGATTCGTTACGAAGTGTGGAAGTTCCTCCTCGGTTACTTTCCGTGGGAGTCTTCAACACAAGAACGTCAAGAATTGAGACAAGCTAAGACTGACGAATATTTCAGGATGAAATTGCAATGGAAAAGTATGACGACGGAGCAAGAAGCTCGATTTTCGGATTTCCGTGATCGAAAAACACTTATAGGTCAGTATACAGAAATAAAAGCCTTAAGTCAGTTTTCATATGATGAAAGAGGTCTAACTGAATGTACGGTATATTTAGCTTAGTCCAGTGACGTAGCCAGGATTTCATCATCAGGGGTTGAATCAACAAAAACGAAAGTCCAAAAGTTTTGGACCCCGCAGACCCCCCTGGCTACGTCCCTGCCTAGTCACTGAAATAGTACCTAACACATGTACTGTAACTGAAGAGTTAACTCATCGTTAATTTATTTCCAGAAAAAGATGTCAACCGTACAGACAGAACCCTCCCGTTCTTCCAAGGGGATGATAATCCCAACTTGGGGCTCTTGTACGATGTCCTTATGACGTACGTCATGTATGATTTCGATCTTGGCTACGTCCAAGGAATGAGCGACTTGCTGTCGCCCATTTTGTCGGTTATGTCAAACGAAGTCGACGCATTCTGGTGTTTTGTTGGATTCATGAAACGTGTTGTAAGTCTAATATTGAGTATCTGTTCGAATTTCGGTTTTGTTCAACGTACATTTTTGTATTGTAAAAAAATAAGGTTGTGGAGTCTGTAGGTCGGCAACGTGAATGAATACCATGTCGCTTGTGGCATGGGCAGAAATCCCTATTACTACTTGTAACTCCAAAACTCCTCAACATGACAGTGATGTTGATGTCAAAATGCAAAGGTCGTATTTCACGACTAACCACCGAATCCGTACCTAATACAAATAGGAAATTTATAGGTTTTCACTTTGTGCCTCGTTGACAACCTGTAGTTCATAACGACGACGGAGATTATGATAGTACCACCTACAGTTTGTCATGCGGTATACATCAATTCTCTGCTTCTAGGTACGTCGGTTTCTGTACTTATTCAGTATTGACGAATTTGTATTTTCTTATTGAATGAACCCCACATGTCTGTACAAAAAGTACGATTTTCCAAAGTGGAACCATATCGAATCGATGGGTATTATTGATCACCCGCCCTCCCGCGTTCCATCATATGGAAGCTGCGGCTGAGCATTCCAACTGGAAGCGCTAGCCGGCTGCGGTGGCTCGGCCTTTGTTAACCCAGACACGCACGCGCCAGAATAGATTAACGCTGCAGGATGACGTCATGGGCTAGCTAGATGCTTGTTGTTCCCCTGCGGCCTTCAACTTGGTAGGTGATCACTGCAATCAGAGTTTCTTGGTACTTCTTCTTATGACTTGGCTTCAGCCATAGTCATTGGATTCGTGATTCAAAGCAACCATCAAAGGTAGGTAGCTGTAGGTAACTGGCATAATGAGCGGGCGATTCAAATTTTCGATTGATTAAATATTTTGTTATTTTTTATACATGTTTTCATCATTCAACTTCTACCTGCACTCTTCATTTCTTGTGGGGAAGCGCCGGTTCTCGCGCTTCTCCAGGTCAACGTCGGTAATACGACTCTATACTCTCTATCAAATCGACCAGTGGTCGGCAAACTTATTTGCCATAAAGCCAAATATGAAAATTTAAACGATTAAAAAAGAAAATTGTGAACCAAAATTAATTGTGGCTGGCAAGCCGGTAGGATATTTGTGCCAGAGGCTTACATTTGCATGTTTGGTTTTAACATGCACTAACTTGGAAGTCCTTCGGTTCCGTCGTATTTTGAGCATGCGGGGGAGCAGTTTTTATGATATTTACCCAATGTCTTTGTTTCGCAGTTCAGAAATTTCGACATGGACCAGTCTGGAATGAAAAAACAGCTAAGTCAACTTCACACGTTGTTGTCGGCCGTGCACCCCGAACTCTCCCATTTCCTCGATGAACACGATTCGGGAAACATGTTTTTCTGTTTTCGGTGGCTGCTTGTTTGGTTCAAAAGGGAGTTCACTCACCAGGAAATTATGGAACTCTGGGAGGTGGGTATTTGTTGCCGAGAAAGCTCTTCCGTTTTACCATCAGAGATGAATACGTTCATTCACAGGTACCTATTTCTTGTATTTCAGGTTCTTTGGACAGAGTTACCATGCAGCAACTTCCATCTCTTGATCAGTGTCGCAATTTTAGAAAAAGAGAAAGATTTTCTCATTGAAAATAACTACGGATTCACCGAGATATTGAAGGTAAGAACTTCAGACTTATTTTGTAAATAAACCTCAGTAACATTACCAATAAGTTGGGGGAAACCTTATATTTATACGATTTTTCATAAAAATACACTAATGGCTCCACGATCTTTGATACATTTTCAATCCATCTCCATATTTTAACACGTTTACAAATAATATTACTGATATATTATATCGTCTGGATCCAGTAGTGGGTGATGCCACCATCTCTGGTGTAATAATGTATATTTTTCTACGGATTCTAGTCGTGATCCGATCAAAATCCAATTTTAACATGGATATGCAACGTATTTTAACAGTTCCCGAGGTGTCAGTCTTGAACCTTGTACAGAACGGACGAGTGCCCTGTACAGATAACTTTGTTGCTGTTCGATCTATCGACTTGAAATGTGAACCACAGCTTCCTTAGGATCGTTTCATACGAATAATACTTGCATTGACGCTATATTCAATCGCCTTATTGCAAATTTAAATAACGTGAATTATATATCAAAAACCTCTGCTTAGCATTACTAGGCACCAGAGGTAAATACAATTTATTCAAATGATACTGTGTTCAGAAGGAGTATTCTTTTTTATTCGAAAATGCCCATGATCTGAACTCTCTCCCAGTATGGAGAATGTTTTTTTTTACCTGATAGTTACGATTTTTCGACGGTTTTTGCAACATTATTAGTATTTTTCTAGGTACTGTGTTTTTGTATATTAGTCAAGTTTTCCACATAACACAGGATTGAATTTAAAGTGCTCCAAACCGGATATGTCTCTGAATTGTACAAACTTTTAAGTGATTTGAGGTACAACAGCCTATTCACTTTCCTTGTGATTAGAAAAGTTTTCAACTTAACCAATTCGCTTCTTTCCAGCACGTGAACGAACTATCGTTGAGAATGGACCTTCAGAGTGTCCTGGCAACTGCCACCGCGATATTCAAACAGGTAGAGAGTTCGCCTAACCATACAGTTGCCACTCGCAGGGTACTAGGACTGTCAGGTGGATCTAGTCACAATACATCGAGCAGTGAGGACGACTCCCTCAGTGATGGCATCGCCTGTGAAATGGCTGCCCTTGAAAAGGAGTGTGACCGGGGTATGAGTTTGCATTACCTATGAATGATTCTTCTTATGGAAGATTTCCACTACCTTCACTGGTTTGTATTAGTACGACATTATTAACTGAAAAACACCTTTTATCTATTCATGCGCCCTTCTGTTGATTATTTTGTTCTTGTCGACGCTTTAAAAAGGACTTAACATCATTCCTTAAAAGAAAAAAACCTCACCTCGAACAGTGTCCTACTGTAAGCTTCCTATTTATACCCTAATTTACATCACAATCCAGTGCACGTTTGAACTTTTATTTTAGTTTTCATGCCTGAATCATATCTGTTCTATTAATACATATTGCTGTTTGTAGGCTTCTCAAGCAGTGTTACTCCTGGGAAATAAAGACTACAGCCGCTCAGAGCAAACGTTTGCTGCTCAAAAATCCTATGTATGATTTATCAAGTTTTATACTGCGTGAACTGGCGGTTAGTGATGGGTTTCCTTGCATTGGTATCCTGTATACTGCTCAAAACTCGACGCGTTGATTATCAGCCCTTCCCTCCAATTATCGAGCCGTAATTGGTAGGGTTTACTTGACCGAGTTTTGATCTGTGTATGAAATATTAGTTCTAAAGGTTTCGGTTATAGTAGAGATGATCTCCTCAAATCCTGAGGAGCTTACTGTCAGTTTTCTAGTTAACATAATATGATATTATAATATTATCATGTCTCATTAAAAAAAAAAAATACTAGTTTTATATTGGTGAGGATTCAGTTCATTCAAAAAATGTAAATTCGTGATTTTGGTTAGCTCATAGTGGAGAGGGGGAATAGAGATGTTGAAGAAGTGGTTCCAAAACTGAACATGGATTTTCAGGCTGTAAAATGAAGATAAAACATTTTTATGTCAAATTATGATAGTTTTTGAATTTCACCTCTTCATTCATACGTAAGTACATGTAGTTCCTACTGAGTCTCATTTGAGAAGCAACTCCATCCACCCTTCACGTGAGTTTACTCTTGCAGTGATTCTTAAATATTATTTGGTACCTATATTGATTGTAAGCTTGTTAGTTTTGTACATATTGTGATATTTGAGACTCCTGGATTTGCACTATACTACTCGTTTGGGCCAACACTTTAAATTCACAAAGGGCATGTTAGTATCCTAGTGAACGGTAGATATTTATGTTTTTATTATTTCAAGTTTTACACTAATTGCTCTCAGGACTCAAACCCTTGTTCCCAGTGGATTTGAACTTTGCCTGAAGGATTATGGTACTTGTTGGATTGGATTCAACAATAACCTATTTCAGATTTGTAACCATGTTAAAGAACCCTGAATTATCACCACTCGCATTGTTTGTACCGTTTGACTTGAGTGTAATTACATTGGTACTTTTTGAGTGTCCACCTACGTATCGATCCAATTTGCTCAAGTTTAATGTGAATTTAACAACAACCTTAATGTTGTACTTTTCTGGAGTATACATCATGCTAATTTCACATAGAAACCAATTAAGAACCTACCTCGCACTATTTTCTTGCTGTAACGACGACCGTGTGTCGAAACGAACTGTATTTCTATTACATGTCAAACTTGCTCAGTGTAGCAATAAGTGAATAATTGCACATGAAAAAATATCGTTCTTACACATGTGAAGGAAGCTTTCAATTCATTATTATGTTATTTTTTCTGTAGATTGAACACCTAGTATTGTTCCAAACTTAGAACCAGACATCATTATATTTTATACCTATTGAGATATATATTTTTTCAGTACACTGCATTGATATACCAATACGATGTGTAGTTTAGTTTTAATGCACCACGTTGCCAAAGGCCTTCCTTAAGAAGTTGGAAATTATGCTATAGTCTAATAAATGTTTTGCTTACATTCGCTGATTCTTATATTAGCCTTGCACTAACCACTTTCTCAAATCAGTGAATACTGTGTGTTCATAGTTGTATTTCTCTGGATACAAAACAATCGCTCTCGGAAGTTCAAAGAATTACATTCATAAAAGTTCAATGTAGCGCAACATCTTGACACACTTTGATGGCAAATCTAGGTAGAAAGCTAGCCATTTACATTTCAGCTCATGGCGACCACGAATCAGCCATTGACACTGACGAAAAGTGAATCTGAAACTTGAAACCATCGACGTTTTTGACATTTTAAAGTTAAAGCCGAAATCTGAATTACCTACCTAAGTTGTTATGGATAGAAACTATGATTTCAACATCCTTTTCACTATGATTTCAACCCTTTTCATCTTTAAACGTGGCTAGAATGTGAAAGCCAGCGAGTTTACATTCCATGTTGTAGCTATCTATAATTTGGGACTTGAAAATCCCGGGAGATTTTATTTATTCTTTATTTTCCACCATTACAGAGGCGGAAACAACAAACACTAATTATGATGATGCCTGCACAGAGGCTACACTTACTTCTCGATGTGTGAGAACTGAGATAAAATCTATATTTCCGCTCCTTCAGGTTGAGGTGTTAGTAGCGATTCAAATAATTTCATGAACATTCCATTTCTAGAAAGATATTTCTCAAGTCATTCATGCAAATACCCAAGACTAATAATTAGTCTTGGGTATTTGCATGGAATGTTCATGAAAAAATTGTGGAGAACAGAAAGATAATGAAAAAAAAAAAAAAAAAAACATATGGTTAGGTAAATCGAGAGCTATCCAACGAGTGGTGAACGATTTTTGTACGATGATAACTGGCGAAGTTAAAGTTCCGTAGCAACGAATCGGTTGTAAGCGAAAATCATCAGAAATATTTTCGTGACGATTTCGTGTGACGCTTTTTGTGTAACGTTTTTCGAGTTATGTGCCAGAGTAAAGGCATAAAATGTCAAAAAACTACCGAAACCTTAAAAGCATCGATACCTACCCCTAGTTTCGACCCTTTTTCGTACAATTATGGGCGTAATGATACGAATGTTGGGACTTTCTTTAATCAAAATTTGTCAACAAAATACAAACTTGACTATCACGATTTGTGATCACCGTGGTCCAGAAGGATTATTGATTCTATGATTTTGACTCCAAATGGCCAAATTCCAAACCACGTCCGTTGCCTATTTTGTATTCACATTTTCCTCTATCCCGGTATTCAGAGTCAAACATGGCGATATGCTCGCCTGTAAATACGAATGAACCACTAGACATACTGTTATTTCCTCCCAGAGTCTACTTCACGCTCACCCCACCATCGCGAATGGAGTGGAAGGACGGTCGACGAGGTAATGCTACGCGTTGTTAATAATAATTTATTAATTAACATCAAGATACAATAATGTAACTTGGTTCAGTCCGCGGTTCGCCGTAGCAACAGGTGATGGACTTGAACCTGTTTGTATTTTTATCCAATTGCCCGGAATGCTTCTTAAATTAGGATGGTATCACTGGAAGAAATGTACATCAAGTTTCTTAGTAATACGTGAATATCATACTTTTCATCTGGCTTACGGATTTCACATCTTTTTTTGTTAAAGCTAGGAAAAATATAAGTCTATCCGAATTAGGTCATCGAGAATTTAGAAAACTTGTATTAGCAGGATGGTAAAGTTGCCTCGGGGATATGCCATGAATTCGGGGCACTGAAGCATTCAGAAAATAATACTATATATTACACTGAGGGTTTTTGTATTCCTATGAAAAATTTCACATTTGAAAGGAAACCCCTAGACTAGAAGAAACTGTGTACTGTGCTTGGGCGGCTGTCTTGAGGGAAATGATGTGGGCCGCCTCTCTAAGGCATTTTGTGAGTGGAAGAGCCTTGTCGAATAAAGGAATGGCTTTCAGTAGATTTCCTCTGCGAAATTAAATGTTCAAGTAAGTTGAATTTTATTATTATTTCAATATATCGTACTGATGTAAGAGAATGAAATGTAAGACAAACACGAACACACCTTTGCACCTCAACTGAAGCAAGAGTTTCATAAGCGAATTCACACTTTGGATCCAACTTTATTGCCCGCTCCATTTCTTCAATAGATCCATCGACATCGGCTTTCCATTGCAAACGTAGCAAGCCTGCAAAGTAATGTGATTTACATGATATTCTTATCGTAAATGTGTATTACCTATATGCTAACGTATATACCTATTGTTGTCGAAAGTTACAGTTCAATTTTGAACTAATATGGGGCCATCCAAGTACCAACGCGCACCTACCCTCCAACTTTCAGCCCTTTTTTGCCAAAGTTACGGACTAATGACGATGAATAAGAAACAAATACGTAGTAGTAGCGCACGTCTCCTAATGTTCCTCAAACTTTACAGTAAAACTAACACTACTGCTGCAGAAAGGAATTTTAATATATCGGGAGGGAGGGTCACATGGAGTTGTTGAATGGGTGGATTTGAATGGGACTTGAAGAATAATATTTTGTAGAGCGCAGATCAACTTGGAATCTACAACTGTCGTTATTGAGGACAAACAATTGCAATAACGTGCACCGATTATTACCTACATAATATGTAGGTAATAATCGGTGCACGTTATTGCAATATATTATACGGAACTCTAGAACTTCTTAGTTGAAAAAAGTGAGTAAAAAAGTATGAACCCGAACCAAATCACATGAAATTGATATTGTTCAACTAATAATGGATTCCACGAATTTATGGACATGACACCCACTATTTTATTAATCCATACTTCCGTGGCAATTCGAGAATAAACCCTTTCGAACCACCATTGATTGAATACATCATGGCAAAGGGGAGGATATGAAAGAACCATAACTTAAATCAGGGGTATATTAACTAGAAAAGTGGCGATGTGAATTGGACCAAGAGGGCTTTCTCAAAACCAAACTTGAAACACATATTAGCAGTTCGCGAATCATATTTGCAAATCTGAACACCCGTTTGTCATATCAATCGACTCGAAAATGCTGAAACTGAACGAAAAAAAGAAATCATTAGAAAAATCTGAGAATCCGTTGAGAATTCCATCATAGAAACGTCAAATCAACACTTGAAAATATCAGAAACCTTTTCTCACACCTCTCCAACTACCTGTTCATGAAACTTACGGTTGTAGGTTGTGACTTATCTCCTAGTGGAATAACAGACAGTACAACCTCCCTTTTATTTCCTGGTTCATCTCCTAACATGAAAATTTTTAATACTTCAAAAACCCCCCGGAAATGTTTTGAAAACAGGGTACTAAAAATAGGGGTTTAAACGTTGAAAACCCAGTCAAAAATCGAAAAACTTCTTTTTTTAATCTTCTTTAAATTCATGATTTAATTAATTTTTTATGGTCTTAGTCTGGACCCCTCCCCTCCACCCTCGCTACACTACTGATTGATGCCAATCCGTTTCAAATTCTGTAAAACATTATGTTTGTAAATTACACCCTACGGGAAAGATGCTCAACTCGCATCTATAACATGCAGGAAGGAACTTATGAATTTTCATACAATACTTTTTCTTGTAAATTACCTTTGTGGACGAGTATTGTGGCGTTACGAGGATCTGCTTTGATAGCACGGTTGATGACGTCTTCGGCTTTTTGGAATTCGTCATTCTCATTGTAGATCTGCGAATCGTATTGATCAATCAATTACATTTTCCGTGGTTGTATTCACGTGTTAAGCTAACAGTAAAATATGAAGTAAACAGTACCTGAGCTAAAAGCAGAAACCCTTCGGTAACCATGGGATTTTGTGATACTACTTCGTCCAAACTCTGTTTAGCTGCGTCTGCTCTACCCTTATCTTTGTTTTTAATAGCTAATTTATATTCTGCATATAGTTTTTGAGTCAGTACAATGGTTGCTTTAGGGTTGAGGGTATATGCTTTCTCGAACTGTTGAAGAGCTAACTCGGTTTCGTCATCCAAGAGCAACATCTAAAACAACAAATTGGGAATAGAATGGAGAAGTACGAAGGAAATAAAGTTGTAGGTAATATTGGAGCGAAAATCACCTGGGCTTTCTGGTGGTAGATGTCGGAATTACCAGGATCGATTTTGATCGCAGTTTCATAGTCTTCGTGAGCTCGCACCATCTGTAAATCTTGCATGAATAATCCTGCTCTCTTCAGCAAAGCGCTAACAACCACCTGTGACAAAAGTTGAAAGTGAAAATCACACTCCAAGTTGAGCCGAGGAGGAACAAGAAAACGAAATCTTTGACAACCTTCGGATCGGCAGACTGAAAAGAATCAACGATCTCTGTCAGATCGGATCGAGCGAGAACGTCCTGACTGGAAAGAAGATGCAACGTTCCCCGAAGTAAAAGGGCTTCGTAGTACGCGCTGCTTGGTGGAGAACCGAGTTCCTTCACCAAATTTATTTCATTGGAACACAGAGGAATCACGTTTTCATAATCTCCATTTCTCATAGCTTTCTTGGCTGCGGCCAACCCTCTGAAAGAATGATGAAATTTACAGTTTAGATGAAAATAAATTAATAAACTTCCACTGTCCCCACGCTCATGGTACGAACAAGGAACGTTAGGAAGCACGACTTTACACGCTCACTGCGGATTCTACCTGGAGGTACACCCTGCCTACTTTTGTATGTATCTATATCAAGAGCTAATCGGTTGGGAAATTACGAAATCGTCATAAATGGAGATTTCATAATTTCCCAACCCATTATCTTCTCGATGACGCTACAATTTTAGGTCCCAGAAGAAAAGGCCTCAGTACCAGCGAACAAGGCTATGAGGATTTCGTCTAGTTCCCATACAGTTTTGTGTTTATCATTGTTCGAAACATTTTTGGTTGTTTATGACCATTATTTCCCCGGAAAAAATATTCAGAGGTGAAGATGAGAAAACTTGTAAAGCTCTTGGTCTGATAGAGAATAAACATAATATATGTTTGTTCTCTATCAGTCCAAGAGCAGTTACAAGTTTTCTCATTCTGTAATGTTATTATGTTCTGTTACTGGAGTTTTATTTTGTTTCATGTATACGAGTGTAGTTGATATTTTGCGATTTTTACGTACCTACCTACTGCCAGGTGCGGTCAAGGCTCCCGTGGCCAACATCTACCTGATTTCCATGGTAAGTATATTCATGATGGAAATTTCCATAAACGATATTAACAGTAGGCAAACCTGCAAAGTTTTGCCATTTACCCTTCAAAACGATGGCCGACACAGATTCGTATTGGCTGCAATTTTGTCACAAATTGCTATTTTGTATTGATTAAAATAGACAACCCCTACCCTTAAAATGGCCCATTTTCAATTTTTTTAAAAGTTAAACACAATGTAATTTTCCATTATCTGATTACATCAACTTACACGACCTCGCCTTCATCTTGACTGTCATTTTCATTTGACGTCAGGTACTTCGAAATAGGATCGTTGGAAAAAGAGTTGAAATAGTGTTTGATAAATTCAGATGAAGGGATGACAGCGGGTTTCACCTTCATGTATTTTTCTGCTTCCTCCAAACCTGAAAACAAGATACTCCTAGTAACACCGAAAGATTGATCCGTCCATCATCCTGTAGGATGTACAACAACACTCGTCAAAAACCTGCATAGTCTAGACCTACCCAATGATTTCAGAATCCGGTCGGCGTTTTGAAGCTCTTCAGTGCTTGAGAACTGCTGGAGTATGCAGCAGGCTGTGACGTCTTCCATAGCCATCCCGAGCTTGCCAAGTTTTTCACATGCCTTATACCGCCGAAGAAGAGCTTTCAAATAAGTGGGTTTAATATTTATGGCTTGTGTGCAATTTGAAATAACAGCTTCAAGGTCGCCCTGTAAATATTTAAATTACCTACCTATAGGTATTATGGAGGAAAATCCGAGCATAAACTATTACTAATAGTACCTTATATATTATATTATATTAATTCAGAATATAACCGAACATAGTTACCAGTGACTCATAAGCAGCAGCCCGGTTTTGGTAAAGAGCTGATAGAAGGTACTCCTTTTCACTTGATGGACACAATTCTATTGCCTCCGAGTAACATCGAATGGCTTCATTAAATTTCTTAGCTTTATACATAACATTTCCATCTTCTTTCAATCTCAAAGCTTCTTGAAGAGGCGTCTGGAACAATATTGTATAGACGATCATGCTACATTCTAATGCACCAGATTACAAACAATGAACTGATGCTTAGAAGAGAATAATTTATAATGGATAATCTTGTTTTATTATCTTCGATAATGAACCATTGGAAATTCCAATTTGGAATCGACCAAGGAAAAAAAGGGAAACCCCTCTGGATACGACCCCCCCCCCCCCACCATCAATATAAAAAAAGGCTTTTATAAGGTTGTGGCTAAACATATCGATGTTCCCAAATATCGATTTGTTTCAAATTATGGAAGTTTCTCCCATAGGATCTTTCCACTCCTACGTAAATAAAATTATTTACGCTCCAATCTCTCAACCCAAGCGCCAAGTAATTTTACTTGGCGCTTGGGTTGAGAGATTGGAGCGTTCCTATTTTTTAACCATCACGAATAAACACACGAATTAGCTGATTACGCCAGTAGAGGAGATCAATCAAATCACTGAGCAGTTATCTACAGTTGCTTTTTGAATGTTGGTGTTACCTACTTTTAACGTTCTACGTTGAAATAGAATAATTATAAAATCAAAATACCTATCCAGTTTAAGGATATTGTGAAGTATTTCAAAGGAGATTTGTACATTTTCGTTTTCAACGAGGAAAAATACTAAATTTAGTATTTATGCCATTATAGATGACAAAACATCATGTACTCGACACCCATATTCAGAATAATACTATGCTGATACGTCAGTTGACTACAAATACAATTATTCGAGTTCTTTTGCACCAAGTAAATTGGTACCTGAAAAATCATACTATTCCAATATGTAATCCACAAGTTTCGTTAACACTAATATCCTACAGTAAGAGACAGGGAAGGACAGTCTCAAACGTTTACATAGCAATAATAAAATACGGAGTTATTTCAATAGATTAATTCGGCCCATCTATCAGTGAGATAGCAATATGATACTGGACATAGGGAGTTATGAAATCGATACAAACCAGACTCAAGGCACATGAGCCAAGGACAACGAGGATTTGATATGTAGGGGAAAAAAGTTACATACCTTGGGCGTCACCTCTGCAGGAATTTCCGATTTTTCTAGAGAATCAGACTTTTGCGGCCTCTTCTTGGGATCTTTACCATCAATCGAGTCCGGCTTGGGCTTATGCTTTCTCATATAGTAGATGACATACCCCATCGCTGGTACCCCTATGAGGACAGCTAACATCACCCTCGACCACGATTGTTGGATTGAACTATCACCTGACATTATTAATTAGGTTTAATAACTTGCTTCTATGAACTTTTCGCACTACCGACCCATTCAACACAGAAAAATAACGCCTAACCTAAAGGCAGAACATGAAATAAAACTACCTACCACGACGTTATCAAACTAACTCTTCGGTAGCACCACCAGAGAGCATCAAATTACGTTATCAAACAAAATTTTTCTCAGTGCTGAATGTTGACACATTACAAGCGTGGAGGAATTAAAATTTAAATATGATTGGTATGTTATCCGTGGTTATCAACTTATTGAAAAAATGTTATAGAACTAAAATAATTAACACTTTAATGGTTTTCTTCTAATAAGCATCTTGTTTCGCTTGGAAGTTAGATGGAATGAGAAGTTTTTCTTATTCCATAACATTTCGGGGTTGCTAATACATAGATAAGATACTCAAGATAGTTTTATAGCATCCATGATAGACTATTCGGGATCTTTCGTTCCGATTCGGGTAATGTCGGTGAACTCGTCGCCCAGATCACCATTTTTGCGTGGGTTCCAGTGCTACCACCTTGAGGGAAATTTTCGATCTCTTGGGGTGGGGATGTGCGATAGCCGATTGTTGAGCACTACTGATATTATCAGTTAAAAACTATCGATAGTTTTTCGATAGCAGCTTCCTTTTTTCCTACCTAATCAATAAGGAATGTATTAATGACAAATTCAATTCAATTAGGTACCTATTACTTGCTTGACGCGGGATTTCATTCAGATATTACTCGTCCGCATTTCTGAATCCTACCACAAGGAGACCGCTTGAACGAGTTTTTGCATGGAGATGTCTTATCGCTGGGGGTCATGACCCAGGTCACGATCATCTGAGGGGCTAGTAAATCTAATTTCTATGCTATTATGAAATGCTGTAATTTGGTATGTGCAATGTGGTATAAGGACTTACACTAATTATAGTGTAGTAGAGTAAATTTATAGTGTCATAGAGACTAATTTATAGAGTGAATAGCATCGAAATTAGCTTTAGGAGCTGTAATTTGGTATAAATTCCGTTCATTGAAATTTAGCCTCGTTAGGACTTTCACTTTATAGGTCCAGGATCAGCTGTAGGGTAGAGACTCAACATCAGTTTACTGATTTGCAGTATTTGGGGTGGGTTTGTAGATTTCACGGTTAAGAAGTAACTTGCTAAGAAACTTGTTAAGAAGTTGATTTGCATAGCAATCATTTTGCACTTCTCCCTTTTTTCTTAGAACTTCCCCACATCCAATTTTGGTGGCATATCGTCACTCGAGATTCAACTAGAACTAACTCAACAGTAGAGATGGGTTGTTCTGTATCAATCTGATACTTTGTATCAGATACCGAGAAGTATCAGATACTCTTAAATGTGACAAGCCAAAAGTACCTGATACTCGAGTACCTGGTCCTCGTTGTTCCTTGATCCATTTGGTTGCTCCTCGGTCCTCGTTGTTCCTTGATCCATTTGGTTGCTCCTCGGTCCTCGTTGTTCCTTGATCCATTTGGTTGCTCCTCGGTCCTCGTTGTTCCTTGATCCATTCGGTTGCTCCTCGGTCCTCGTTGTTCCTTGATCCATTTGGTTGCTCCTCGGTCCTCGTTGTTCCTTGATCCATTTGGTTGCTCCTAGGTCCTCGTTGTTCCTGGCTCCACCTTCCGGAGTTCCTAGTCCTACCCAAACCCACCCTTCTACCGCCCCGCGGTATTCGGCCCCTTTTGGCGCTCGTTCGTTCGGATACCAACCTACCTACCTCTTCACACTGCATTATCAGTATCGCGTAGGTACCCTATTTAAATTGTATCATTATTCATGATGTTCTTGTAATATTTTGGGTGAGTTCTTAGATTTTCAATGCAATCATGCAATGCACGTATCATGGGTTCAACTGGATCAAAGTAAATAGAAGTAGATTTCTCTCTCGCTCTCTCGACAAGACTTGTCAAGGTACCTATGTCGGTATTGAAAAAAAAAAAAAAAAAAAAAAAAAATGATGGCCATGAAGAACATCTCGAGTATCAACCACGTTTCTTCATCTTCAAAGTGCTTTAGATTGAGAACGGAATAAGATAATATATTATAGCAATTCTGACTTCACCATCTTATGAGGTGTCACTTGACAGACCGTTTCATTTTCGGAATTTAGGGTGAACCCCCCCCCCCCCCCCAACAAAAACCGAAAAACCCCCCTCAGCTTTTACACATTTCCACGCTGAACACAAGGTAAAGTCAAAAGACATTTTGGACCGAGAACAATAGCCACATTTTCTTCGAAAATTCGCTAAAAAAATGAATCTTTTAATTAACAGTTCGATGGAACGTTTCCTGCCACGAGCACGACTAGATAGGTAGCTATTGGAAACTGCAGAAAAAAACACTTGCATACGTACATATATATATATATATATATAAAAGAAAATACAAAATTTATTCATTAAAAAATGGTAGGTTGAAATGGTATTTGAAAAAATATTGAACCATGACTCAAATCTACCAAACTAAATAAAATAATTTATTATTATACAAATAGAATAAAATAGTAACTACATAGATACACACCTACCTATTGCTTGAAATATTAAAATATGACTCAAATAATGAACATAAAATGACTACACTAAACTCAAATGACTCATATTAAAAAATTTACAAAACTTCCAAATTTAAAACTTAAAATAACCTACGACTCAAATGCGAATTTTGAGATCTGCCTGACAAAACGAATAGGTATAATTTAAGAATAGAGAGAGAGATAGGTAGGTACATCATAATATTATTTTCATTCATAATTGTACTTGAGGAAAATTAATTTTTCGACTTTATCCGCAGAGAGTCGGGATCTACGGTCAGATAAAATTGCCCCAGTTTTTGAGAAGACTCTCTCACAGGGGACGGATGTAATGACGGGACAAAATTTTTGACGAAAAACTTGGCGGAGAAACGGAAAGTTGTAGGAATTTTTTTGCCACCACACAAGAGGATTTTGTCTGTCCCCGAGGAGGTCTTCTTCCAGGTATCGTTGAACTTCAATAATCGCTCTGGATTGAAATGTTCCCACTGGTTTGTACTGGGCTGCTTTCTTCCGGAAAGAAGAGAGGAAGCTGGTGCAGGAACCATCGGAAGATTTGGTTTTGTCATCAGGTGGAGGGTCTGGTTGAGACTTTTTTTCATCATCTGCAGTTTTTATTCGGTTGGCCACTACATTTATCACAAGCTTTTTGGCATGTTCCGCGGTTTCAGGAGTCAAACCAACAATTTTATAGCGAGGGTCTAAAAATGTCGATAAAAGTAAGGTCTGACTTTTATCCAAATTACCCAGCCTGCTGCTGATGCCGTCTGACAGGTCCTTTATCAATTTTCTACTTAGGGGTTGCAAATCGGTTTGTACCATACCTTTGTACTTGGTCGAAATATCATCTACGAAAATTATCGCCGAAGAAGCAGTTATGAATCGTTCACCACTTATGATAACCGTCAACTCTTTCATGGGTTGTAGGATTCTGCTGATTTCCTCGGCTATTATCCATTCTTCTTGGGACAAATTCTCAATACATTTATCCATCAGCGCAATAGTAGTGCGGATTGCAGTTTTTTGCTCGATGAAACGCTCAAGCATATCGTGAGTCGAATTCCACCTCGTCGGTACATCTTGAAGAAGTTTCTTTGGTTCCATCTTATTTTGTTTTTGCACTTCCTTTAATTTTTCGGTGGACGTGCAGCTATGTTTAAAATGAGTGACAATAGATCTTATTTTTTTCAGCAAGTCCACCAGGTTGCCGTCATTTTGAAGAGCTGATGTTACAATCAAATTTATTGTGTGTGCCAAGCATCCGAAGTGTTTCCATTTCAAATCCTCCTTAACAGCTTTGCAGATGTTGGCCGCATTATCAGTCACGCACAGTAATATTTTCTTGTCAATTTCCCATTCCTCTGCCACCCTTTTCAATTCGTCGGCCAAATTTTTGCTCGTATGCGCTTCAGGAAACGATGAGCAACTGAGCACGTGGGTTTTCAGTTCAAAGTTCGCTTTAACACATGGGCGGTCACTGCCATGAAATTTTCTACATTGACAGAAGTCCAGCAGTCAGTTGTGAGAGTAACTGCTAAAATTTCCTCGCTTGCGTAAAACTTTTTCAATTTATTTTTTGTTTCCTCATAAGCAGCAGGGATGAGAGAGGTAGAGAACGTTTTTCGCGTGGGTAGGGTATAGTTCGGGTTTAACGAGCCAACGAATGCTCGGAATCCCTCGTCTTCGACCACGCTGTACGGCTGTAAGTCTTTAAAAAATAATTTCATCGCGCATCTATCAATTTTTGCTTTTTCAGTGGCAGGAATTTTGCGTTTTACAAATTGCGAGACGCTGAGCTGATGAAGAGACTTCCTAATACTAGCAGGCTCGGTGGATGAAGTCGTTGCCGGGGGTGGGGGTCGGGCACGAATGCCGTCATCTTTTGATATGGCTGTGGAAAATGAGGATGGTTCCTGCTCAGGAATATCTTCAGGATCGTCGACATCATCAGATTCTACAACATCATTGGCGTCCGTGACGCGCACACCTATTGGTTGGTTGGTTGGTGTTGTTGATACAGTAGGATGTTTTCTGGCGATGTTCTTTTTGAGATTTGAAGAACTTGATTTGTAACTAAGTTTGCACTTACAAATTCTGCACACACCGTAGGTTTTAGTTGGGTCCAGCTCAAAAAAATTCCAAATGAATGACGTTTTCTGGCGCGACATACCGAAATGATGAACGACACGTTGTTTGGAGTTGACAATTGAAGTGAGACTGAGCTAAAAAAAAATATTTTTGAGGCAGTTGTGGGATGGAAATGGGGAGAGGGAACTCTCAGAATGTGGTTCATGAGTCTTCCAAGAATAAATAAAAGAAAGAGCAAAAGATCTGTGTATATTAGGCAAGTATATGGTACATACATATTCAGGTTGAACTTAGTAACAGAACAAACGATAGGGGAGCGTGAAGATTCCACGAATATTTCGGAATACCCAAAATAGGGGAGCTGAAAATCCTAGGAAAAATATTTTCGAGGCACCAGATACCGTGAAACGGCAGATCCGAACGAGTGAGAGGACTAGAGGAGGGAAGATCCTCGTTACTGAGCATTTTCGGTTCTTAGTTGTGACAAGTATCAGGTAAAAGTATCAGGTACTGGAAAGGAACAGGAACAACTTGTTCCTGTGACAGAAAGAAGCTGTCACAACCCATCTCTACTCAACAGCACATGTGCCACTTACTTTCGAGGAATCAAATACTGTCACGAGCAGCCTAGGAATCTCAACTCTAGGAATTCCATTTCAAAGAGCTCGACAGACCTTCATATTCCGAGAGCTTCAAATTTATTGGGAGGAAATCGATAATCGTGACCTATCGATCTATCGGCGGTAATTATTGCCCATCCCTACGCTGTCAGTTGTGAGTGAAGTATCGGCACTAGATTAATGACCATGTCTGCTTTCTTGGGTCCAACATAGGAAACTTTGGGTCCTTGATCAGTACCCACTAATAAAGTAATGAAATAATATAAATAATAAATAAATAAAATATAAAATAATAAGGTAAACACTCTAATCAAAGGCTTCCCCAATATCCCTGACTCTGCCGAAATCGACCGGTTTCTCTGGAAAAATGGACCAGTCGCATTAGCTGACGGAAGAATCAAACCCATTCGAAATATTCCAGGGTAGATTGGACGTCTATGAAACATTATAGCGAGGAATGAATTTTATTATTTCCACGATTTTTTCAGAACGGGACATTTTTCAGGGATACTGCAAAACGAAAAACTGTAGTTGCATAAGGGGAAAAAACCATGAGTTGGCAGCCCTGGTTCGGAGGAAGTCCATTAGTTTCAGCGTGACTACTTCGCTCTTCTTTCGGATTTTCATCAAAAAGATCATGTTCAACGCGAAGAGCTGTGTGAAAATAGTTTTCGTTCGATAAGAATCCTGTACTTCATTAGATATCGTTTGTCGTCACTTGATAAACAAATTTCTCGTGCAAAATGAGCGTGGACGCGTATGGCCCGAGTTCGCAGTCGCTCACGTTTCTCGAGACCGAGGAAGCTGATATCATCGGAGCTGACACGCAAGGATCTCAGTACGATTTTACAGATTTTACAATTCCTTCGCAAAGTCAGACTCAGCCATCGACGCTCGAACCTCAAACCCCAATTCAGGTAGTATGATTATTGCTGATTTCGCACGTAGCAATTTGCCCTTCAGATTACCTACCTAGTTTTTTCTTCTTTTTTTCTACCTATCGTCATGAGTTTCGTTTTCGACTGCTTATCATGACGCAATTCCGTTGCATGCTCTCAGTCGCCCGAATTCAGCAGTTCTCTATTCCACAATAAGGTATCAGCGCTGTGGGCTTGGGTAATATAAACGTTACTCATGCAATATACATGCTGATAGACGGGATATTATTGCCTACCTACATGAGTAAATTCTATGTTGGTGCCACGAGTTAGCAACTTCGATAGTAGTTCATCCTGGACCTTGATTAGGTATCACTTTCCATTCGTGACCGTTTTATGTCTATATAACGCAATATTATCCCGCTCAATGCATGTATGATTGTAGCCTTCAAATAGCTTCTCAAAATGTGTCTCGACATTTCGGCCAATTCACGTTATTATTGAGTAAGTACTATCTCCAGACATTGATAGGGGGAGGGTACATGGATGAGCCAGTGGGTTTTTTGGAAACGTCACCTCGACTAGCAGTTTCATAAAAGTTGATCATTATCACCTGAAGAAAGTTGTAACTTCATATTTTTCGCATCATCCAGGAATATTCATCTCAAGGCTTCTCTTATTAAAACAAATAGATACTTTGGCATTCGGTGGTCAGGGTACAAAAGATTAATTCGGTACTTTGAGAAGCATGCATCCATAGTTCATGTCATAATTACACGCCCAATTCGAATGTGTAGCTTTTTAGCGACTTTTCGTTCTTGTTCTCGGTCCAAAATTTTTAAAACTCGAATTTCCGAAAACATTGCTTACCGAAATCTGTTCCTGACCTTCCTGAATTCACTGCCAAAAGACACCAAAATCTGTACTATTATTATGTATTATATAATCAAGTCATATATTATATTATAATATAATCAAGTCATATTATGACTTGATAGAATTTAGATAAAAAGTTGGAGTTTGCACAAAACAATCTGTCCTGTCAGAATCGGGCCACTCTGGGGGGGGGGGGGGGGGGGCTAAGTGACAGCTAATTTTAAAGGTTTTTTTTAACGCTCATTCCGTTCTCAAACTGGAGCACTTTGAAGATGAAGAGCTGGTTACTTGAGATGTTGTTCAAGGTTCATCTGCTCTAATCTGATAACGAAATGAGATATCGCAATTCTGACTTCGCCATCGTGTTCAGCGTTGAAAAATCTATTGACTGAGCTGAGGTGTTAGACGGCAAAAATGAAAACAAAATTGAGATCAAATAGACCGTCCACCCCAAATTTAACTTTGTGTAAAACCACTCCTATTTTAATGATACCATAGTATGGTATCAAGTTGGGAAAACATTGTATTGGCCGAAAATGAATTTTCAGGACGTTTTAAGCGGAGGGTAAGATGCCGCAAACGACAAGTAGTGACGAAATAACACAATAATTGTTATGGTGATAATTATTATGGTATCAAGATGAAACATCTCAACGATTGGCCAGTTCAGCCATTTACCTATTAGGTGGAAATGGTCAAATGTTAGTAAGAGGTAATGTTAAAAACTGCAAATTCTTGACACAACGGTTTATTAACTCCACAACGGAGATCACCCTCCTATCTAGATCACTGAATGGTAGAATATGAAATATTATGAAGTAGTGTAAATTATTATTAATTACTATCAGTAATTATTAATATTTTGCTCCAGCTTTGAGCCCTCATTGTGAACGAACGGCTGGTCGTACAAACCTCCGGATAATCTTAAAAATTTTGAAAAATTGAACTATTTAACCAAGGTCAGATATCCATGCACTCACGTACCGAAAGTGTTGAAATATAGGGTTTGTATAAATGATAGGTGTTAAGTTTGATCTGCCTATGACCAATATGGATAATTTATATTATAAATTATATGCTCAGCAATTCACAGCGTCTAAAGTGTTGTGTTTTGCTCCGGGTCCCCATTTATGACTATAAACGACGCACTCCAATAGCAAACTCGGATTGAATGTGTTTTGTCCTTGCTCCTCGTAGTATGCAATAATGATGATATTATCGTTTCAGCAAGTCAATGGAAAAATAAGCATCGACTTGGACACGATCACCAACAACACTGTACAGAAGCTTGCCGAACTCCAATTTGAAGAAGAAGAGGAAGATGCGTTTTACAACAAGGTTAGAATCATTAAATCACATCAACGAGACCATGGTACAAATTCACAAACCTAATATATATCCCGTGGGCCTGTGTAAGGACTCTAATCACAGGTTGTACGTCATGGTTTTTTACGAATTTTTTTAATGAAATTTACAGGAGCTTCCGGCGTACGCCTGCAAGTACTGTGGGATCCACGATCCCAGCTGCGTTGTCATGTGTAATGTGTGTAAGAAGTGGTTCTGCAATGGACGTGGCAACACTTCAGGCTCACACATTATCAACCATCTTGTTCGCGCGAAACACAAGGTTAATGTCGCTTTATAGGATAATAAATTATTCTTACTCACTTTTTATATAAAACACGAAGTAGTTAGCTATCCAGAATTTTCAAAGTTGTGGCTATACGTGCCGATTTAGAGTTAATCTTTGAACATGGGAGTTTCTGGAAAGTTGTACGAAGTGCAATTTTGCTTTGAAAGTCATCAATTAATTGCACCTTATAAGGCCAGAAATCAAAAGGTATGGTCCTCTTTTAGTTATCAAGCTAGCAATTTATGGGTAGCGTCGATTAGTTCTTAGCTTTTGATACACAGCTGGATCTCTTAAAACTTTCTAAGGACTCCAGAACAGTTTACAATGTATGTGGTTACCCGTCAAAATAAATCCTTTTTTAGTCAACATTCACTAGAGGTGCCCAGTGGGCTAAAATTTCTGGCTCAGCGGATGAATACTCCACTTCTTCATACTCCACTTCTTGAACTTTGTTTCAAATTCTTAATGGTGTTAATGTATGTTATTTCATGATTTCCACAGGAAGTAACATTGCATAAAGATGGTCCCCTTGGGGAAACCGTTCTCGAGTGCTACTCTTGCGGAGTGAGAAACGTGTTTGTTCTTGGGTTTATCCCTGCAAAAGCTGATTCCGTTGTTGTTCTTCTCTGTCGACAACCATGTGCTGCTCAGACGTCTCTAAAGGATATGAACTGGTTAGTGTAGATTCACATGTATTGTCCTGCCAGTCAAACCTTAATGTTATATGTATAAATATTATAATGTTTTCATTTTGATATTAGTTCATCACTACTCAACGCAAGAATCATGACCCTTTACATTTCAGGGATCAGGAGCAGTGGAAACCATTGATTACCGATCGATGTTTCCTAACATGGTTGGTCAAAGTCCCAGCGGAACAAGACCAGCTCAGAGCCCGCCAAGTCAATGCCACTCAGATTGCCAAGATGGAAGAGCTGTGGCGTGACAATGCTGATGCCACATTTTCAGACCTCGAGAAACCCGGTGTGGATGAAGAACCTCAACAAGTTCTCTTGAGGTACCTATTATTTCTTTCAAACAACGTTTATTTTACAGTCAGTTTAAATTCCCTGCGTTTTTGGGGAGACTTTTCAGGCAGCTGACCATCATTTTCGTTATTCTCCTAGATTTAAAAAAATAAAATAAATAAATAAATAAAAAATAAAAATTGACGCAAGTTCCCCATTACCATTTTAAGATTCCAACCATTTCCAACGATAATTTATGCCTCTCTTCCCAATTATTGAGAAGAGATGCATAAATTATCGGGCAAGTAACCGAAAAGAGGGTCCCTCTATCTCAGTGGAACTGTAAGGAAAACATTGTGTAATGAAGGGCTCCTCGGTCAAGTGAGAATTCCTTCGGTATCCGCATTATCGAGCCTCTTTTGATTAATATGGAGTGGGAATAACTGGATAAGGATTTGTCTGCTACATTCCGAAGTATGTGAAGTGCTCCCTAAGATTCTAGCAAATGTATTGACGTGGAGAGATTGATTGAATTATTTGTTGAATAAAATTGATCTATTATCTACCACTTTATTTAATCCTTTGAAATGCAGGTATGAAGATGGCTACCAATATCAAAACATCTTTGGCCCCCTGGTCAAATTGGAAGCTGACTACGACAAGAGGTTGAAGGAGTCACAGACTCAAGACAATGTGGATGTCAGATGGGACGTTGGCCTCAACAAGAAAATCATTGCATACTTCACGTTGGCTAAGTCTGATGGGGGTAAGACTTGACGGCAATGTTAATTTGTCTTATGTTTATAATGTTTATAATTATATGTTTATAAATGTCAAAAGTGAATGCCCATTGATAGATTTTCTCGTGTTTTTCATAGACATGAAACTCATGCATGGTGACGAACTGAGGCTTCGCTACCTGGGTGAAATGCATAAGCAGTGGTCTGGCGTTGGACATGTCATCAAAATTCCTGACAATTATGGAGAAGAAGTCGGTATTGAGTTGAAATCTTCTAGCGGTGCCCCGACTGAGTGCACTTCGAATTTCGTGGTCGACTTCATTTGGAAAAGCACCAGTTTTGACCGGTGAGGGACTAGATATATCTCGTATGTAGAATCAATGAATCTGGGTGTCAGAACCACTCGCTGCCGATTATTTTTTCGATTGCTGCCGATTATTTTTCCATGTTATTGTCAAATTCGTGGATTTAAGGCTACAATTAGGTTGGCCCAAAATTCGTCTTCCTTCTGGATGAATTCTTAGGAATCGCCACTTAGCTTGGGAACCTTCCTAACGTCTCGGGTCAGACGTCTTTTTTCTCATCCAACGCAAATGCTTTGCTGTGCAATACTATTAGGAGACAAATTACACTGTATGGAATTTGGAGTAGGGGCTATGGGATTCATAACGCATTATCTTGTTCGTGTCCTCAGAATGCAGTATGCCTTGAGGAAGTTTGCCGTGGATGACGTTTCAGTATCAGCCTACATTTATCATCGGCTCCTGGGTCACGATTTTGAGGACATGCTGTTCAGAGTTCACCTTCCGAAACACTTCTCAGCGCCCAACCTTCCTGATCTAAATAGATCGCAGGTTAGATATTTCCTTGTAATTTGATGTGTACAGAAATTTGGTGATTAGTCCATGTTCTCGATTCCCCCAGAAAAAACGAACACCCCTGCTTTGTTAATTTTGTTGCTCCCGGTTGTTTTTTGGAAAAGCTTTGTTTTTCAAGATGGATTTCGATGCCTAGTGGGTTTCGAACAGGCACGTCCTTGAAATCTACTGTTTCCATTTCGTACTATTCTGAAACCAATTGACGCAATAACCATTTTCCAGTACCTCCATTGTGTTACACCACTACACAAATTGACTATTTGGATTGGCTTATTTCGCGCTCTATCAGATGCTCACCCACTTCCCTGCACTAACCAACAATCAATTAAACAATGTTACAGGTTTATGCGGTGAAACATGCACTCCAGAGACCCCTGTCTCTTATCCAGGGACCCCCTGGAACAGGTAAAACAGTGACGTCAGCCACTATCGTTTTCCAACTTGTTAAGCAGAACGGTGGTCCCGTTCTTGTATGTGCACCATCGAACATCGCTGTTGATCAACTCACTGAGAAAATCCATCGCACGGGCCTGAAGGTGATTGCCTTGCCACTATTCTCAAACAATGATTTATTCTGTATCGCCTTTATTTCCATCTGACAATTACATTCAACTGAAATGTTTTAGGTGGTTCGTGTTTGTGCCAAGTCTAGAGAAGCTATCGACTCGCCTGTGTCATTCCTGGCTCTGCACAATCAAATAAGGAAGATGGATTGGTAATGTTTTAATTCAATTGCTATTCTGGTCTTTGATTGGACCTTTCTTAATATTCATAGAAGTTTCAAATGTCATTTTTTTCAATTTTAGCAACACTGAACTGCAAAAACTGCAGCAGTTGAAAGACGAAACTGGAGAACTATCCTCTGTAGATGAAAAGCGGTACAGGATGTTGAAGAAATCGGCTGAAAAAGAACTGTTGGACGCTGCCGATGTAATTTGCTGTACTTGCGTGGGAGCGGGTGATCCTAGACTCACCAGACTCAAATTTCATTCCATTCTTATTGATGAAAGTATGCAGGCCACTGAGCCTGAGTGTATGGTTCCAGTCATTCTCGGGGCAAAGCAGGTTTGGCACTGAACTTATTTCTCACCCGTGAAAAATCAAACAGATATCGGCATACACATTTTCCATACCACACGGCGGTAATGCATTTACTGTTTGTTATAGTTGATACTTGTTGGAGACCACTGCCAGCTTGGGCCGGTTGTCATGTGCAAAAAGGCCTCTCGTGCTGGTTTGTCGCAGTCATTGTTCGAGCGCTTAGTGGTACTCGGTATTCGACCATTCCGACTGGAAGTTCAGTACAGGATGCACCCCGAGCTCTCTCGCTTTCCATCCAATTTCTTTTACGAAGGATCTTTACAAAATGGAGTGTGCGCAGGTAATTCATCTTCTCACAGGACACAATCACGCTGATGAAAGTTGCTTTTATGATTACAGCTTATAGTCCGACTATCTGCCACCATTGTTTTAGTCCGATATTTTTGTAGTAGGTGCATTGCGATTCATTAATTCAGTTTTACTATTACAAACTGATTTATTTTTTACTATTAACAGTAAATTAAGGAAATCGTATTATTTATGAAGCTAAGAACTTACCTCACCTGTATCTTCGTTGTGTTTTTCTTGGGATTCACAGAGGAGCGAAAATTGTCCAAGGTCGAATTTCCATGGCCTGTTCAAGATAAGCCAATGCTGTTCTACGTAACACAAGGTCAAGAAGAAATTGCTGGATCCGGTACCTCATACTTGAACAGAACCGAAGCTGCAAACGTGGAAAAAATGACGACCCGGTTTTTGAGAGCTGGCGTGAAACCGGAACAGATTGGAGTTATCACACCTTATGAAGGACAACGAGCTTATTTGGTAACTACTTCAATCAATGTTAATCCACAGGGTTTTTAGATTACGGTGTTGTATGCGTTTTGTATGGTATTCATAGAAATGTTTACTCTTAATAGGTTCAATATATGCAGTACCAAGGAGCGCTCCACGCGAAATTGTACCAGGAGATAGAAGTGGCGAGTGTGGACGCATTCCAAGGTAGAGAAAAAGATCTCATAATCATGTCTTGCGTTCGATCCAATGAGCATCAAGGGATTGGTTTCCTCAACGACCCAAGACGCCTCAACGTTGCTCTCACTCGTGCAAAGTATGGCATCATCATCGTTGGCAACCCAAAAGTCCTTTCCAAGGTTTGTAAGGGAACTTCTGCGTATGGCTTTCAATGTTCTAAATATAATTAGATGGTGCTCTGATCCATGAATTCTTGTTTGTAGCAACCCTTGTGGAATCACCTCCTCAACTTTTACAAAGAGCAGAAAGTCCTTGTTGAAGGCCCTCTGAACAATTTGAAAGAATCACAAATCCAGTTCTCTAAACCGAAGCAAATCGTCAACACTGCGAATCCTGGAACTCACTTCATGTCGACAACTGTTTACGATGCAAGGGAAGCTATTGTCCCCGGAAGCATCTACGACAGAAGCGGTGCCTCTGCTGCGTCCAATTATTATCCAAGACCAGGTTTGTAATTATTTTGGAGTTGGACCAAGCCTTTTCAAACATAATAAGCTCAATTTCGTCCTTCAACTGTTTCGTTTTATTAACATGTTTGTTGTCATCATGAACCTATATGCCGTTAAGGCTGTCTTAACAATTTATCTACCTTATTTTTTTTAATTAGGTACCGGGACTTTGGACATGTTTTCAAGGCCGCATGATCCCATTAGCTACATATCCCCAGAAAGAGCTCAGGCCACCATCCCCAACATGCCTGTCCCTCTTGGGATGTTCATGAACATGACACACGTACCTCCGAGATTCTACAACCAGCATCAACAAGCTTTACAAGGTAATTCTTGTAAAAGCGTGAACCATGGCTTATTTGTCACCGAATTCGGGACCAAGAACAGCCACTGGTACTACGAATTCATGTCTCTTATTTAGAGGGAATGGATTCCCCAAGACCAAATAACCATATTCCACCAACGGAATTGTAGTCTCACCTTGCTTAGTTGGTTGTTTCCAGGGAAGTACATCGATTTTCGTAGCGATTTAAATTATTGATGCTCAATCAAATATCGACTTCTACTGTTTTGCATGCGTTGAAGATAAAACATACAATTAACAGAACGGGAAGAGTAGACTGCATATTATGCATTAAAAATCATTTACAAACTAAAACGCTGCATTTATTCGACAACGGTTTATTATTTTCTATATATATCTCACTTCTGAAGTTAATATCATAGTGAATCCCTTAACAATACCGAAATTGGAGTAACAGGGTAGGTACTCAACATCCTAATGATTGTAGGCCGCCATATGATCCTCTCCAAGCGAGTAATGAAAATTAGGCTGAAGTTTTTAATCATGTTCATTATGTTATCAAACTATTCAGATTAGTATTTGTTACATAAAAAGCTGATGTTAGGTTGTTCATGTTAGTATAATTTGGTTTATCATTTTCACTAATGAACCGAATGACGTAGAACTTTGAGTGATCTTCAGTTGATTATTGAATAAAACTAACATGGGTTTCAACATTCCGATTGTTCAGTTCGATTTAATCCAGTTGTTGAATCAGTTTGGGCTTGTTCAGGGATTTGCGCAATCTGGCTTCAATTATACTCTTGAAATTCCACAGCTCGGCAAAGTGTAAGAGGCGGACGTCTCGGAAGTGGAAGGATGAAAGGTAAAGGAGGAAACATGAAGTCCAAGATGAACTCCCTCAGTCAGAGCAACAGTCAGGATGTGACCCAACCCTACAGCCAAGGAATCACTCAAGCCATGTCCCAGGTTCGACTTCCACAGATAGAGCTACTGTTTTCTTCTTTAAATTATAAAATCTGCTACCAGTTTGAATATAATTGGTCGTGGGAGAGGATAATATCCTGCGGCTAGTGGAGCTATTTTGTGTCTCAAGCTGGTATCATGACTGATAACTGCCTATATTCAATCTCATGTTGAGGCGTTACTACTTTAAAATGAGACAGAATGAGTTATGTACCTTATTACCACACTACCGTATTTTAACATTGGAATTCTCTTGCTGTCAATATTCTATTAACAAGTCAGCGATTTATTCATGTTCATTGGCTCCCTTGTACAGCTTGGGTTTCATCATGTGCTTTTTGCTGTCTATAAATTATTTTTTTTTTTGCAAACGGTATAATGCAGTGTGGTCTCTTGTAGTATTAATACATTATGAATATACTTAAATCAAATAAGAGTTATCTTCAATTCGTCCCCGGCTCTTTGTTCAGGGCATGTCTCAACCCGGATTGAGCCTAAGTCAGGCTGGGCTGTCTCAAGCGGAGCTATCTCAAGATTCCTACCTCGTCGGAGAGTTTCCATCGCAGGTGGACGGCCTCTTGTCCCAAGATTCCACTTACCAAGGGGAGAGGTCACCATTTTACACACCGCCGAACCCCCATTTCTCACAGGTAAACAACCAAGTCACTCGGTTCTCTCCTTCTGTCTGAGCCGACCTACGTAATTCCCTCTGGATTTTCGAAAAATAAGAAATTCGTTTCGCATATCTGTAGATGCACTAAAAAGTAGGGATTATTATCGGTTGGATAAACATCGATGTTTTTTCCGAAAGTACGTTACCTACAGTAGGTAACGTAGGCCTATCTAAATACAATTACCTACCTAGCTGTCTATGTT
The DNA here is from genome assembly GCA_963920205.1 of Stenodema calcarata. NCBI lineage: Eukaryota > Metazoa > Arthropoda > Insecta > Hemiptera > Miridae > Stenodema > Stenodema calcarata. Next base: position 20,154,901 of record OY986052.1, on the reverse strand, counting down.
TTTGGTAATTTAGTTCTTATTTTTAAAAATTAAATATGAAAATTTACGTTAAAAAAATACAAAATAATGGATTGAGTGAAAACTTAGCAAACAATTTACTTTATTCCCAATATTTATTTTAGCCTCATGCAAAAAAAAAAAAAAAAAAAATCAGTTTTGCAGCCATATCTTTGGAAAGGCGATTTCTATGTGGGTTCGAAATTAAATCCGCTTGAGATAAAGCCTCCCGCGGGAACAGAGGAGGCGACTGCAGGTACTCATTTAAATACTACTTAAGGAAGGTTAGGATTTGTATCCTTTATTGAAATCCAAATTCCATGACGTTTTGTTGAATTTTTTCGAGTTCAAATATAGATGAAACTCGTCAGGGATCGTGCTCACGCTGAAACGTAAAATATTTTGTAATTATAGGTACTTGGGGAAAAAGGAAAAAACATCGATGTTCAAAGAAAATTATCGAGTATTTGATACAGATCCCTACTAAAAAGAAGAACAAAAAAACAGATTGGCACTTTTAGCGTGGTGGTAATGACATGGTGCCATCGGCATCGAGAAAATATCTATCTTTAAGAAGCATTCTTTAAAGTGTTTTAAACTCAGAAATAGGTACATATCGACGGTAAAGAATTGAGACCTCGTATCTCGCATTTTGCATAGAGCGAAAAACGTCCTTATTTCTTTATTATTCCGTCAATTTCAAATTCCTTTCCCCACTATGTTTCACTTTTGAGCCAAAATACTTCAAAAATCCATCAAATGAGCGCTAAAATCTGTTAAAACCAAGGAAATTATCTACTACAAACCAAAATCCCGTTTTTGTCAAAAATGTAGATACGAGGTCTCAATAATTTAATGTAGATACGAAGCCTCAATACGAGGTCTGAAGAATTATTCTTCACCGTCAATATTCAGATATGAGGAACGTCCATAAAGTAAGGTTACAACATGACATGTTCAAAATTGTGTTCAAAATTGAAACATGAATATAAGTTTCTACGGAGTTCTGAAATTGATATACTTTAAGTAAGGAAAGAATAACCTTTTCGTAACTCCTTTTTTGGCCGAAAACTAAAACTAGTGCAATTATTTCGCTGCTTTCCGAGCGCCACGAAGTTAGCACACGGTTTTCAATGTCGCAAATTTAGGTACATACCAAACCGTAGGGGTGCTAACAACGTATGAAAAAATTGTACGTAATGGGCATATGCAAAGTTTTTTTTTGTGTGTCTACATTGACTGGCCTATGAGAGTCAATCCATGTATTACTTTTTGTAGCCAGTCCTTATTACACTTCTAGAACGTTGATTAATCTGTCGTTCCTTCCTAACAGCCATACTGAGTGGAAGGCAGCAGTGGGAATACCTGAGACCATGAAGGAAGAAGTACCGAATGAGGAAAGGCTCACTGTTGCTATAGCGATGGTCTCTGCCACCCGTGAGATTTGACGGTGGTGTGGTGGAGCTGCGGGCCGCAATGTCGACGAATTACTTCTCATAACAAGTGCAAGACCATTCAAAGAAGAAGAATAGAAGAGAAAGAAGAGTTTCGATCTAAGGACGTGGACACAAAAATTGTACGAAGTTCTAAAAAAAAAAAAAAAAAAAAAAAACACCGTCTAAAGTGGCCAATCCACCACAATCAATACAAGGGAAATATCTTGTTTTAAATTTTCAATTTTACCAAGGTTTAGTTTTCATTTTCACAATTCGGTTTCAGGCTTATCTTATTCTTTCATGTACCTCACTCATCACGGCTGGATTTTTTTGTTTTTGTTTCTTCACATCGATGTACCTTTGTTCGTTCTATGTGCCCAGTTTACAACCAGTTTCCAGTATTTGGAAACAATCCCGTTTGTCCTTGGGGCGCCAAATACATCTCACGTAATTACGCAATAGAAAGTATACGGTTTGTGTTTTTTCTCCCGTCTAGTCTGCCGTGTTTTTGATTTTGTTTTGTTGTGTATATTTGCGTTAAAATGCAATTCTTTTTCAATTATTTCGAGTCAAGTATGAATCGGGTGTTAAAAACTGCTCTCGTTTCTATGTCAGTTTTACCACGTATGTGGTTTTCAGGTACCAACAGTTTGTTCTTCATTTTATTGTACGCTAACGTGTTATTGTTTATTAACACTGTTCAAGTTCGGTCACCATCAGGTTTATTGATGTACCCGGTAGTTATTTCCATGATCTGTATTCTAAAATATGACGATTCAACACTTGAGGACTGAAAAAACAGTGGCTTTTCAATCGCAAACATTAGCTTCAAAGCCGAGCCATGTTTTCTAGTTAGAATAGAGCGCTGAATTTGATTATTTTGGAAGTTTGTTCGATGTCTTCAAAAATTTATTTTGTTGGATACAGATTCATTGAATATGATTCACCATTGAAAAGGATCAGTATACTTACAACAATCTGATAATGGAGGAATGTAACGGTAAAATCGACAACTTTCAATCATACACAGCGATTGATAAGCATTAAAACTACCACTACCCCAATATCTTGAGAAATCATTGGTATACTATTCTGAATGCCTGTTATTTTCAGCCAAGTATAACTCAGCTTGACCGTACATGTACGAATTAGTTCATTTTGTGGCAGTGCATAATTCAAATGACGATTTAATTACATGCCTAAACACTGCTTATCAGAACCGTATTGGTGACCTGGAATGGGATACAAGACCAATCCCATCACAATTTATATTGGAACCAATCTGAATGACCCATTTTCACGTGCTGTTTCTTCCTTATCCCCCGTTGCCTATTTTCACCATCACGCGTATCAATTGAAAATTTCCTTGCCGATACTGTCAAATCGCTCATTAAAAATTTCTTCTCCCACAAATATTAAGCGCATTATCCATAAAGGTTTCTCATATTCAGTGTTGCCATAGGTGGTTATCGTTCATTGTTGGGTGCTGGTTCAAATATTTTATCGTGTTATGTTGCTACGTAAATGTAAGAGTTGAGTATTCCTCTTTAGTTCTACTACCAGTGAGTTGATCCAAATCACTCGAAAATTATCTCATGTTATATTCTGCAAATGTCCAATACTTGATTCTATCAAAACCAAACACATTCCATTTGAAAATTCGTTCACTTTATTTGTACTCCTCGCTACCTCAGAAATAGCCGAAAAGTAGTGTAGCCACCAAACAGTGCGAAATGTTTGCTATATACAAAAGAAATAAAGATGGGCATTCTTGAAAACTTGGTTTTTTTCTCCTGTTTTTTATTTTTTTAACTATGGTGCTCTGGGCGCAGTTTTTAACAAACGGCAAAGGTTCTGTCTGGAGTACTACTAAAATACAATAAGGAATTTCGAGATAACTGCTGAAACTGCGCTATTATCAAGAGGCTGTTCGTGAACCAAGATCAATCATATCCATTATGGCGCGCCATTGTTGAGTCAATCATAAGTCAACCATTTTTAGCAATAAAGACACATTGATCTTTCGGAGCTTGACGAAGGTGCTAAGGAGGCTGCAGCCCCCTCCGAGCAGTTGGGAAAACACCACCTCACCGGGGTAGTAGTAGGAGTAGTATAGGGATTTTTCCACTCTCGTCCTCCTAATATAACACATTAGGAACTTCAGATTAAGAAGTTTCATTTCGAACCCTATTTTCCTTCCTATTTAGAATATCAGAACAGGTGTCAGGGAGCCCATATAAAAATCACAAAGATACAATTCCCCCCCTCAAAATCACAACAACAACAAAAAAAATCATTAAACACCACAAAGTAAGTAATTGATATTTTTGTAAGTATCTAGGAAATATCGCTTGCGAAAAAATAAAAGTACAAACTCTCGAAAACGAAATGGTTATTCCAGTTCGTGGCAGGAGGAGCACATAGAAACGGGTTTTCTGTGCGAATTGCAAAGGGCCTTATTGCTGACCTTGCAAAAGAATCTGGGTTTAATTCGCAGTCTTAAGAGAGCTAAAATAATTAAGTGCCTACTAAATATTATGCGTTCCTTAACGTGTCTAAATAATGACTTAAGAAGGCAATTCACATCGTTAAAAACCCCAAAAGATAAAACCAGCGTGGACGATTTCCTCCGCGCACTCGAAGACCTCTATCTGAGAATGTGTATGAGCATTGGCGGATCAAGAAGCAGCGAAGAAGAAGAACGACGGACGGACGCTGATAAACAGATGACTGTGCGCGGCGCACAGTGCGCCTGTCTTCTGTTCACCCCTCCTCGCCACTTTCCCTCCAACGCAGCCAACATTCAAAAGACATTTGGGGACGCGTTATTTTTGGCCCGACATAGCCCAAATCGCGTTTCCAAACTTTACGCCACGAAATCACCTCCAAATATAGCCCAAATCGCGGTTTATAGCCCAATCAGGCAACTCTACTGGAGAAAATGGAATAACGAACAAAGTGGGTAGTTCCAGTTCTTCCACAAAGATCGCTATGCAAGCACAGTGTCGTAGTTCCTGGAGCAAGTATTAAATACTTATGCTTATTAGTAGGTACTACCTATTAATTTTGTGTATCAACATTTTTCCATTTTGGCGTTTTTACGATTCAAAACTAGACGCATTTTATCTGGAATGCAGGAATATCATGGAAGAAAATCTACGGATTTGTATACGTACAAACTATGGAAAATTTTCTCGGATGTACGGATGTTGAGAAGCCTGTAGGGATGAGCATCGATGAACAAAACATCGAACACATACATCGATCTCTAAACATCGATGTATTTCGGCGCAAAACATCGATGTTTTTAAAAATCATTTTAAAAAGGTAATTTTAGGAATATAGGTACTAAATACAATGAAACACTCAACTAATTTTAATTAAAAGAAATACAATGAAATACACAAATAATTTTATACTTAAAAAATACAATGAATTACTCAACTAATATTATATTAAAAGTGGGTGTACAATTTATTAAATTGCAACAACTAAACTACGTATTATTTACAGTTTTTTTATTATTCCCAGCTCCAAAGCGTCTCATCAATGGAATGGAGGAAAACCACTTTGGATATCATTTTTCCTTGTAGTCTGTTTCGGTTTTTGGTCAACCGTTTCGGTTTTTGCCCAACTTTGGAGAACAATTGTTCAGATGGAACTGTTTTAGCCAATTCAGACAGTAGTGGGTAAGTGCTGGCCATTTGCTTCCAAAATAGAAGAAGTATTTGCTGGATTTTTTTCAGCGGGGGCACCTAAAAACCAAAACTAATGTAAAACTTCGCACGTACGACCATATCAAGTTTATATGATAGAATATAAAAAATAAAAAGCTTACCCAAATACAATGACAGCTCTGTCACTCAGTGTGTGTGTGTGTTTCCTTGGATTATTGTCTCCGGTTTTTTTTTTTTTTTTTACCACGATGAGACACACATGTTCGATGTTCATTTACAATGATAATGACGTTGACAGTAGAGATGTAGGTCACTCAGTGAACTGAACAGTATTTGGAATACCTACTGGAAGTTTTTAGCGAGATTATCTTATGAAGTTATGAAGCCAAGAAGCAGTGGAGGGAGTGAAAGGCTGTTATCGGAGGGTTTCAATGAAGCCAAGTAATTCCCGCCGGCGGCCATCTTACTCTTCTTAAAATTCAAAACTTCCTCTTTATTTAATTAATATTTAGTACACATTAACCAAGTTTTTAGAGATTGGTTCCTAAAAGCTATAGTGTTGAAAATAAAATTAGCAATTTCACGTTTATAAAACATCGATGTAAAACGATGTAAACGAAAAACATCGATACCTTACCATCGATGTCAAAAACATTGAACATCGACATGAAAACATCGATGTCTTGAAAACATCGACCATCGATGCTCATCCCTAGAAACCTGTACAGAACCGAAACTGTCTTCTGTCTTCTGTCTTCTCGAGACAGAACTTGGAGACTAATTTTTGATGTTTCTCTGTTGGTCTTGAGTCACTTCAGTCACAAGTTTTTTTGTGATCTGTGTTGCATCTTGTGTTGTTCTCTCGGCATTGTGGTAAGTATTATTTGCCCTTAAATCTTATCATCATCCAAATGACGAAATGTTTCTTATCCTCATACTTCGTCAAGTGTGGGACTTGTTACTACGTACAGATTTATAATTGTTCTCCACACTTGCTATATTGTTCATAATCGAGTTATTACTCAGTTGATACTCGTGATTAATGTGCGCTATTTCGATTACTGTTCATGATCATAGTTATCACAGAACTGCACAGTCAAGTGCAAGTTTTTTTTTTTTTTTGCTTTTGGCCGATGGGGTTCACAGAAACTGAGAGTGATGAAAGTTCCCCCTCCCACAACTTCTTGAACCTTCATGACACGTACGGTTCGCTCCTACTGTTATCAGATAACAGATTCTGTTCTTTTGTGTTCACTTGGACGTTTCATTATTACCATGGATCCTCTCCTTGTTTTATACTGCTCCGAGGAACGTTTATATGCACATTTTCGGCGCCACCTGGAGGATTGTTGGAAAGGGAGATCCGGTGCAATGATGACAGTAAGGACCGGCGCAAATAGAAACGCAGATTGGTGAGGTAACTCACGGCGAGTTGTCTGTGAAACACAGAAATGTATGTACTGCGTAATAGGACCGTGAGGTGAGGTGAATGTGATTCATTTCACGGCCCCTGTTTTGACCGAGAAAAATGTTTTTTCTTCTGTCCTAATGGATGCTGCGTTACTTCTGACGTTTCATAAATTCATGCACTTCACTGACTGCTCGCGATTCAGACGAAATTAATTGGAGAATTTGAGGTCATTGAATTACCTCGTTTGGGCGACCGTTACCCCATGGGACGACCTTTTCTTTATATATCCGGTCGTGGGCAACTTGATTTTTGATATAGCCAACAATCAGTTAAGGTCATCTGCATCATCCGAGCTCACGTTTGAGCATCAGTAATTTTTGTACAGTTTCAGTATTCATTGCATTGTCATAAACAAAAGCGCTCATAGAATTTGACTCACACAGCAGTTCTATCCGACCTCAAGACGACGGATCAGAATGCTAGAAACAGAGGCTTTATCATTTTAACATAGTCCCTTGGGTGACTGTAGACCGAAAGATTGAAAGATTTCTTTTCAAGTGAAGCCTTTGAATTTCTGATCCTCAAGCAAGTTAAGTAATTAGTAGGTACCTACTCATTTTATCTCCACTCATAAAAAATAATGCCAGTTTCAGTCTGGTTTCAGGAAGCGACATAGTTTGTGAAACAGCTCTGCTTCATGTCACTGATGACATTAGGCTTGGTTTCGGAAGGCCCGAATGAACTATTCAGGTGGTTTTGGACTTCAAGAATGCCTTTGGTTTAGTGGATCACTCACTGCTGGTTTTTAAACTTTTCGACCTCTTTAAATGCTCCACCTCCGCTTGGAGAATGATATCTTCCTACCTAGCTGGCCGTATCCAGCAGGTGCGTGTTGATTCAGTTTTTTCTCGCCCCCGCGGGTTGGAGTGCGTCGTTCCACACGGCACTGTTCTTGGTATTTTACTTTTTTCGCTCTTTATTAATGACTTGGCATTTCAATTAGATTCGTGCATGATGATTTTCAGGTTTATCCAAGGACACAGAGAGAGGACATGTTTGATGTGATAGGATTGGTTAACAGGGACCTTGGTCTGATTGCCAATTGGGCAAGGACTAATGGTATTTCGAGGGTGAAGTGGCAACAAGGCCTACCTGAGATAGGGCTGGTCAACATGGGCTACCTCAAATGGTGCTGTACACACTTCCGGGTACCAATATATTACACAGACAACTTACGTGATGATGAATAATTTTAATTTGAATCAAATAAAAAAAAGTCAATATGCCCATAAATGTCAGTTGAAGTAGGCCTTGTTGCCACTTCACCCTCGATTTGTCTGAATCCAAAGAAAACCCAGAGTATTGTTTATAATAAAAGGCCTTTTCCCACTGCCTCTGTTCCACCAATCCCTGTGGAGGGTGAGGTAGTTTCTTTTTCTTCCACGGTGGGTCTATCTGGGAGTGGTGTTTGGTCTACCTTTGTTGGAAGGCCCATGCAGTGCATGCCTCCAGGAAGGTGTATGGGGGCTCTCTCTGCATTGAGAAGGCTCAGTAGGTTTACTCCCTCAGCACTTGAGCGTGGTCACTTGCGGTGGTACTAATAATGCCCATTTTCTCATATTGTGACTCCGTCTTCAGTGCCTCTGTTTCTAGCATTCCGGACGATCGTCTTGAGGTTGTATAATATAGCGATCCAAAGGCATGCCTTTGGATCGCTTGACCACCTCGATGCTATCAAGACCAAATTCACGGGATTCGATCCTTTTTCTCATTACAAATATAGGTTGTGTCTGATGGTTTTTAAGGTACTGCGTGGTATGGCTCCATCCCATCTCCGCCCAGTTCATGTGTCCTGAGGATCCCTACCCACACTACTAAGTCTTATAGCGACTCTTTCGCGGTTGCGAGACTTAGGAATAAACTTTCGATGGAGGTTAGCTGTACCCACTGGCTCGGGCGTTTTCAAAATTTAATTTACATTCCCTGCATAATTCTCTTCTCATATCCCTTTCTTCTCCTATCTTCTTCAATTTTGTATTCACTTCGTTCTTTATTCTTTTTTCTCTTTTCTTGTATTTCTTTAATGCCATTATTCGTAAGTCATTTGATGTTCAATAAAAAAAATCAATTTCACTATTGAGGCAACATGGTGATTGTTTGTTAATAAAACACATTAACTAATTGAAAAATATCACTTGTTTATTGTTTTAGATACTTGATACTTCACCCTGGAGTGGATGATTGGTAGATATGGACCGCCGTCCACCTTACAGAGGAGTTAAGAGGCCAAATGGAGCTAATGGTAGAGGTGGCCCACTGGTAAGAGGAACGTTAACTTGGTCCATTCAACTTGTCAACTGAATTAAAAATGTCAAAACTCGAAAAATTCAGATGAAATGGTTTATTTCATATTTAGATAGAGTTTATGTTTTAAGACCACCCACAGCTTTGTACGACCAGCCGTTCATTAACAATGACGGCTCAAAGTTGGAGCAGATCGAAAATCGTCAACATGAGGGTGAATCGAGAGGCAGCCTGTCGGGTCCATTTTCAAACTGGCCCAGCTGATTCAAACAGCACATGGTTTTCAAATATAGAGTTACCAAATAATATTTAATAATATTTAACAAAATTTGTTAAATATTATTAAAGTAGTGTAAATTATTAACAACCAACAATAAATATTAATAATTTACACTACTTGATAATACTTATTAAAAATTAATGGTAATTCGTAATAATAATTAATATCATTTGGTGATCTAGACAGAAGGGTGATCTGCATAAAGAAGATAATAAACCGTTGTGTCAAGAATTTGCAGAGTTTTTTTAACTTTGGCTTTACCAGCAAAAGCTTCACATACCATGAGTTCCTAGCTAGGAGCTCCTAGCTAAAGTACAGTGTTCGTGACTGTTCGGCTGTTTCAAGAGGTTGTATGGTAATGGCTTATCGGGACTCCCTTGGAGCCTGCTATATATCCTCAAACGATCAAAGGACACTGATTCAAGTTTGCCCATTGCCTTTACATTTTCTTGAAAATGCGAGCAACTTTCCTGTGTTTTCCTGCATCTTGATTATTATTATTATTTTTAATATATTTTCTAGAATCACAATGCAAGACGAGCCCTCAGGAGTTTGGTTGGCAATGAACCCCCAGACAGAACAAATCAAGAGCATTACCCCTCTGATGCATTTAGGAAGAACCGTAATCAATCGCGCGGTGCACACCACGGGACTAGTAGCGGAATTGACCATAACGGCGGAGGGGGCAACCCAGGAATGAGGAGCGGAGTTACTAATCAGAATCGAGATGAAGGCTGGACGACCGAGAATGGCAGTAGACGTCGTTATCGTAAGGAAGATCCAATCCATCAGGGACCCAATTACAGAACTGCAACTTCAAAATTTGAGGACAACAATAAATACAAAGATGAACCCAGCAGAGGGAAGCGATGGAAAACTCCACAATCCTCTTCCATCACTCAGCTCAATACTGTGGCCGATTGGAATAATCTTGCCACCCTCAGTGATCTAAGCATTGTGTTGAAACTTCAGGAGTTGGAGTCGTCGTGGGTGGAGTCATTTCATTCTGAGGCTTCCCTTGAAGTAATGGACGTAGCTTTTGTCCTCTTTGGCAGATTAAATGATAAATGGAAATACAGAAGGCTTGCAATTGTGAAATCGCTTTTCACTCCACTTTTTATTGATCGGATCATACAATTGTTGGACCCATTGACTAAAAGTTGGGTTATAACAGGCAGAGACAAAGTCGTGGCTTATGTTGAACACTTACGTCTCAACTTAGAATTCATTTTAACTAACGATCCAGGTTTCCATGATAATGAATCACCGCTAGCACGAGGTTTGTCATCTCTGATTAAAAAGATCATCTCAATCCTCACTCACATAAATACAAAGATGGAGGAACTTCAGGGCAGTGATGACAATATCATAGCTGCTAAAATCTTGGAAGTTGAGGATCTTCGTACAATAGAGTACATCCAAACTATCATGTTGGACAAACCGTTGTATCCAGAGGGCTTCAGGAATTTGCCTGATGCAATAATGCCTAACACATTGTTAGGACCTTATCAAAGTGACAATCATTATCTTGAAACTCACTTTGGGTTGCTGAAAGAGGACTTCGACAGTAATCTTCGTGAAGGTGTTGAGCAATACCTAAGTGATCCAAAACAGAAGAACCACAAAATATGGATTTATCAGAATGTAATCGTTCAACGTGATTTTTCTTCACAAAAAAAGGATATGGGGCCAACAAAAATTCTCTTTCGAGTTAGTTTCCCGGAATGCAAATATTTTTCAAATATAGATTGGGATCACACCAAGAGATTCATGTTTGGATCATTGGTTGTATTGACCACTGATAAGTTTAAAACTTATCACTTTGGTGTTATCGAGGACCGGAATTTTAAGAAGCCAAGTGCTATTTCCATTGTGATTTGTTTCATCAATGCTCCCCCAAAAGCTATACAAGAAGCCAAAGTTTTACTTGTTGAACCAACAGTATTCTATGAGCCGTATTTCCAAGCAATGAAAGTGCTGAAACAAATAGCTCGTGGACAAATTCCTTTGAAAAGGTACTTGGTAAATGTCGAGTCGACTCTTCGTTGCCCATCATACATAAACCGAGACACTCATTACAAAATTGGACGAAACGATATCAAGATCTGCGACGTTCTTGCTTGGCCTAATGCTGAAGATCTTGGCTTGAACGTATCTCAGAGAAGAGCTTTCATTCATGCTCTTACCAACGAATTGGCTGTTATACAAGGGCCCCCTGGCACTGGTAAAACCACCTTGGCTCTGAAAATCATCACAACGTTGATCTGCAACCGCTCTAAATTCTCAAACTATTGGCCAATAATGGTTGTATGCTACAAGAACCATTCCTTGGATCAGATATTGGAAAACCTCTTAAAAACAGGTGCGAGAGTCGTCAGAATTGGAGGTATGTCGAAAGTAGATGTAATAAAAGAGAATTGCAGTTTGAAGAATATTCCTTTCTCTTCAGGAGGGGAGTGCATAGCAAAAGAGAAGAAAGTTTTGGAAAGTAAGTTATCTGCCATGGTAACGGCCTTGAAAGACGTCGTCAATGTAATAAATCTGATTAAATCCAGAATCGGCATTATCCACTCGAACCTGCTTAGTCAATGTCTAAATGTTCCTGCTGCGAGTATGCCTGATAAGATACACCAATGGCTATTGGAATTGCTGGAAGACGCACCACAGTTTGAACTCAAAGATATCAAAGGAAGTGGCATTGATCCGTCCGTTTATGATAGTCTTGGAAGAGTGTTTGGGTATTGTCGTTTGGAATCTTTGTTTGAAACAAACCTTATTGACATTGGACATGAAATACTAATTAATCATGAAATGTCGATTAAAGGCGAAGAGTCTTCTGTGTCACGATTCTGGTATTCTTTCGACCAATACAATTATCTTTCCCATGGCCTCTCCCTTGCTGTTGACTCTTCAGATTGTCCAGATCACCAACTTGAGGTAAAGTCACGTTGGGCTTTGTACAATGAATGGGAACATAAATTCATCAATATGTTCGAAGAGAGACTCGCATCATTGCAGAACCAGATCCTGGAAATTCAGAGCAATCTTCTTGAATTTGATGAGATGATATTGAGCGAAAAGTTGAAGTATGGACATCCTGATGTGATTGGTGCCACTACATCTGGGGCTGCTAAGCACTATTCGGCATTAGTCGCAGCAGGAGCCAAATTTGGTAAGGACCAACTTTTTAATTGACTGTTTCATTGTAATTTTTAAGTGCATGTTTCAATTGTCTACATTTTTTCTATGGCCCCAAGTGAGAATGCAAACAATGGGGAATTCCACCAGCAGTTATCATTTTCGTACATGCATGTCGCTCCCTTTCTTGGTTCTTGGTTTTAGTTTGTAGTTCGCCTACTCATTTACAAGAAATTTTTTAAACTTTTTAGTAAAATAATGTTACAACACGAAATCAATTTACACATTTAAGTACCTATTAAACAAACTCGCCGAAAAATGCTGATATAGGAGTTTGAGGAAAATAAAGGAAAACAAGTGTATTTAAAAAATCGTCTATTTCCACAGAAATATGCTGTATATACTCATATACTACATATCGTCCCTTAAGATCCCACAAGGTCTAACTCAGTTTTTTGGTAAAATGACTTAGGAACGGATACTTATGCGAAATCTTTCGGTCCGTCTTTCTAGCTCATTGGCGAATCCTCCGAATTGGCAAAGACTCCATGCATACAGTTCTTGGCCCTTACTACTAATATGGGCTAACTCAAGTGATAGGTCATTCCTACCTGTTTCGTAATTGATTTTCCAATGCCACCCTCCTCCTTCTAAGCCTAAGATCGTCCCTATGTCCCTTCATCCGAACCTAGAGCTTCCTACCTGTTTGCCCCGCATATTCAATCCCACAATCGCATTTCAAAATATAACATATTATGTACAGTTTTTCCTGCGTTTATTTAGATAGTATAACAACTAGTTACAATGATAAATTAGGTAACTATCTAGGTGTTTAGTTGAAAATTTAACACTTTTTGCGGTCAGAGACCATTAGCTTCCGTACTTAAATTGCAGGTCACTCATTATAATAATAATTATCACCCATGATAATTATCAGGGGCTAGTTTCTCGTCGATATTAATGAGAGTTGTCAAATAGCTGGATAGTAGCAGGATTTGGATATTTAACAAGCCTGCGCTCATATCTCATAGCTAGCTTTTTTATGATATCGGTGACTGTCTCCACTTTTCATGGCTCCATCCTCTACCTTGGAATGCACTTAAGGTTCAATAGAATTTTTAATCAAAACTGCTGAGCCCCCTCGAGCGTTATTAGCAGGAAGAAGAGCGTGGTAAAGTAGATAACCCCTGATGTGAAAATAGCTCCATCCTCCCTATCCTCCCTCTCATGGAAACCGCAAGATGGAATTTCTTTAAACTTAATTTTATTGTGAACTTATATTAACAATTTTTCTCTGCTTTCGTTTCCCTTATAAATCGGGTTTCCCTTATCACCAAAGAAGTGGGAAAAAGTTCATGCCACTAAGAGCAGGACCGTGGGTGGTGGAGGAATGGAAAAATTACGTTATATACAAGTTTCAGTTGGCGAGAACCTATGAGAGACCGCAGGACTGTCCGAAGGAAGGATGGAGTAGTGTGGGGGTAGCCCCTCAAAACACATGTTGATAGATTGAGGAAAAAGTTGTTGTTTTGAAAAATTAGTGATAGAAATATATTCGCGAGAAGAATTATTGAAACAGGAGTATTTAATTAAATTTGGATCTTGTGGATGGGGCTGAGCAAATAAATCTAACGCCTGCTGGGTATTTTAACGTCATTTATATAAGTATTACATATAGTATAATGTCATTTCTCGAAAAGACTTGGTGTAACGGTATGGTTTATTGTATAAACTTGGATAGATGTTTGAGAATTTAGTGCCCTCGAGATCCCTTAAAATCCACCGTGTAGTAAGGAATTGTATGATCCATATGACGTGATTCTGTTAATTGCATTCTAGTACTGGTTGAAGAAGCGGCAGAAGTCTTGGAGGCTCATGTTGTTGCCGGAATCACATCCAAGTGCGAACACCTCGTCATGATTGGTAAAGGATAAATTTGTAATTTATTTGTCTACTTGAACCTCATTTATTACGTAGGTACTTTGATTTCAACTTCGATTGCGCTCTTGTCGTTTCAGGTGATCACCAGCAGCTCAAACCATCGACTGCTTCATTCGAACTTGGAAATCAGTACGGGATGAGTACATCACTTTTTGAGAGAATGATAAAAAACGGGGTTCAATGGATGTCCCTCTCGACGCAACACAGGATGCGTCCGGAAATTGCTGCTCTCATTTGCCCGTCTATTTATCCCAATCTCCAGAACAGCCCCTCTGTTTCACGGTATCTAAACGTCTTAGGGATGAACAAAAATGTGTTCTTCTTCGATCACTGCCATCGAGAAGAAGTTGTAAGTTGAATGTACTTATTTAGGAAGTTACCGCTTGTATGGTCATTAATTTCATGAAAATCTGTTGAGGATTTTCTAAAACCACATTTGATTGCTCCAGAACGTTCAATAATTAACATTCATACTGTCACCTTGGCCTTAAACTGAGATTGTTCAGGTCGGTTCTCAAATAAATATTACGTATATTTATTTGCCCTAATACAAACAAGTTTTCAAGTTACTCGTTCAAACCTTTCCGAACCTTTATCAACATGAATAGGTATTAATGGTTCACTGTAAATTTAGTCAGTTAGTTTTTAAGGACGGGTTTCCTACCTATCAAATTACGATTCTAATTTTTGAAGGTAATATATCTAAAATGAATATTGTTTTGGAAAATTTTTGATTCAAATCCGTTTTGGATTATTCTGAAGTCAATCCGGTAATACTCCTAAGTGAATTTCATTTGTGGAGATAATGAGTATGTGAAGAGTTCTCTTTATTCTACATACCTACCAGTAAACGAAGTTCAAACAATATATTTTCAGGGAGTCGACAGTGAAAGCAAGTTCAACACTAAAGAAGCAGAAATGCTGCTTGCTATATTCAACTATCTGATCAAACAAGGTTACGAATCCAAGGACATTACTATTTTGAGCACCTATCTTGCACAGAATAGATTCATAGCTAAAGTAAGTATAACTCATTTTTCTACCCTGTAGAAGCCCTGAAGATGTTTTTGATACAGACTGATATTTTGATATTGGAGCCAGGGGCGGATCCAGACTTTGATTTCGGAGGGTCCGAACAATACAACTCACAGAAACAACTGGAGTCGAAAAACATTGATTTGCCCATGTTCAAGTAAAAGTTAGGTAGAAATTGAGTTATTTTCAGTGATTTTCTAAACGCTCTATATGCAATAGAAATAATTAAATCGCTAAAAAACTTCCCGAGATAAGGTAAACAAACAGTAATGCGATCATAGTCCATAATAAAAAAAACAAACCTTAATTAAAAAAAATCATGTCAGACGTTCCTCACATTCTTTTAGGTTTCAATCACCTCCCTAGTAGATATCTTTGTTATTTACATGAAAAATAAATTAAATTTATTAGAAATAAGATCTAAGAAAATAAGCATGACATCAGTTTTTCCCCTTCCCCACATTCCAATTGCATTCCGAAATTGAGAGATAACTTCAATTTTGAGTATACCGTTGGAAAGGTAATTAAATTTTACAACTTTAGTGAGATTCGGCAGCTTACAGGATTTTTTTTTTGGAAGAGCAGTGATCCTCAAAACTTTGTCGCTAACTACACTTTAAAATAAAATTGTTTCTTGATCTGTTATTGCGGCTTAAAAAGACACCTGTGAACATTGTGAGTGCACTAGACTTGAAGAAAATTTAATGCTGATTTCGAAACTGGGTTGGAAAGTTGAAAAACAATGTGGGAAAGCAGAGAAAATTGAAGTTTCCAATGAAAAACACGGTTTTATCGAAATAACCTTTGAAAGGGCATATCTGTGGAATGCAATGAGATAGAAACATGCGGTTGGCGGCGTTTAACTACATTTTTGATCTAGTTTCTCAATCTTGCGTATTGTCATCTACTTGCGATAATATACATATATTATATATATATATTATATACATTAACTCAAAAATATTATGACGTGAATGATTACATATTGGTGGTTGCTCTCTTTGGTTACAGAAACTGAAGCAATGGCAGCAATTGAATGATAATTGTAAGGTTAATAACACTGTAGTGGATAACTACCAAGGTGAAGAGAACACTATCATTCTCCTATCGCTTGTAAGAAACAATGTCTTAGGTGATGTCGGTTTCCTGTCATCTGAAAACAGGTTTGTAGTAGCTATTTCTAAAAAACCTCTGTTTAGTTTGAAATGACTTAAGCCTGACAGTAGGTAGTTGGTGGCTGATTGCGAAACGCTGTCTATGGGGTCTGTTTCCATAGACATATTATGTGCAAATTCTCTTTGTTATACCTCCTTTGTATCATGAGAAAGCAATGGATACACGAGGGCTACATTTATACACTTCAATCAGATTTTGACGTGCATTGAGGTGTATGGAACCTAGTTGTTAGACTAGGTATACCTCGGGGTTCTACCCGCCTATTCTCCTGTGCGTTGCATTGTATGATATGAGACTCAGTATTTCATAAGACCCTTTGGTCCAATCACGCAAGATGCCGCTGTAGTATTTTCAGATTTTAAACTTTGTTTTCCTATCTACGTTTTACAGGGTATGTGTGGCTCTATCACGAGCAAAACACGGTTTGTTCATATTTGGAAATATGTCGTGCTTGAAGAAGAAGCAAACATCCATATGGAGAAAAATCGACGAAGTCCTGGTAGGCCAAGAAGCCGTAGGTTAGTTTTTTGTGTAGCTGCTTACTTCCCTCACGTGATTTATTAATTCGCACTAATCACTTCATCATAACTGGCCCCATCAGTTATCTCGACTTTTGATACAACTGACCTATTGTTACAGGTACCACATTTCCATTGAAATGTGTCAACCATGGTAACATTACCGAAGTAGGGTCACCTGAAGATGTGAACGCCCTAATAAACGGGGGTTGTACTAATCCTTGTGAAACTCAGCTCTCTTGTGGACACACTTGTCGCCAAATGTGCCACTCTACTGACAGGGCGCATTCTAACACATTCAGTTGCAGAGAGATATGCAACAGGTGAGTTGGTGCCGGACGCTAATAAGTGTCCCACATGAACATAAAGGAGGCCATATACGTACTGGCAGATATCAATTATTCATCCTTCCAGAAACATGCTATCATTGTGTGTTGTTACAGGAAGTGTCCAAATGATCACGCTTGCAATGATGTGTGCAACAAAGATTGTCCCCCTTGCGAAATCCGAATAACGAAAGTTCTTGATTGTGGCCACTCACAACAACTCGAATGCAGGAAACCTAACTTGCAGTTATACTGTACAGAAACAGTTGAGATCCAAATGGATATCTGTGGTCACACTCAAATGATACTGTGCAAAAATACTATTGACAGAACGAGAACTGTCTGTAATGCACTCTGCCTCAAGGAAAACACATGTGGGCACATTTGCAAACGAAAGTGCCATGTTAAGTCTGATCCAGATCATACAAGTACGGTAAGTTCTCTTGTTATTTCTCAGTAAGACTCCTCCAATGGTTGGCCCCCTTGTTTGTACTTCTCCAGGGCCATTAAAATCCTTTCTGGCACATTTTAACTTGATTGGTTAATTTCAAATTACCTCACTACTGGTTTTCTGTAATGAAAGTCTTGTTTCAGAATCGATGTGCAGACCCTTGTGGATTGGTTAATAAAAGCTGCCCTAGGAAACACAAGTGCAACAAGAAGTGTGGTGAGCCCTGTGGCGACTGCCGTGTAAAAGTGAATAAAACCCTCCCATGCAATCACACAGTTGAGGCAGAATGCTCTGACGATCTTACGAACTTCATTTGTAACCAAAAGGTAATCAACAGCTTGTTTAATAGAGGGATCTCATTGTCTGGTATTATGCAATTAATATTGAACTTCTGACCCTTTGCAACTTATGGCTGTACATAAAAATGTTTCCCTCACATAACCTATAAATGCCTTGGGAGAAGCGAAAGCGAAAGTCGAGTAAATACCAGGGTGCAATCGCGCATCGACGCTGCACTGTCTGGCTCTAGTCCTCTAGAGGTAGGTCGTGTCTGTTCAAGAGGAGTTAACATAGCTGACATAGCTGAGCTCATCTACTGGTCGGCAAACTCCTCCTGAACAGTCACGTGATATCGTTTTTCTAGGAGCACCCTAATGTCACGGCTCAGTTGCTCTTGAACAATGTAGATATACAGGGTGACATAAGTAATATGGGAAACGGACAATTTTCAAATGAAGGTATACTCAGTTGATTTTATTTTACAAAACGAAAGATCTACCATTTAATTTAACATAGTTAGGTATGAAAAATTATGACACTCAGCTGGCGTCTATGCAAAGTCTGTGCCGGAAATACGTTACATCGCGCCACCGCGCACACTACCAACGCAGTGTCCTGAAGATCGCAGTGTTCCCTGAATGCCTCTTTTCACGTTTCGGGGTGACTTCCAAGATTACCGGACTTGTCCTCCTGCGATTTGTTTTCCTTAGGGGGTACTTGAAAGAACGTGTTTATGTTCTCAAATCCCAAACTTTAATGAAGTTGATAGATGCCATTACAGAAGCGGTGCATTTGATTGAGCTGTTAGTCAAAGTTATGGATAACTTCCGGCATAGACTTGAAGTGTGCATTCAAGAGGATGGCTGCTACCTGAGTGACATAATTTTTCATACCCAACTATGTTAAATCAAATGGTACATGTTGACCTTTCGTTTTGTAAAATGAAATAATTTTTAATCAAAATCAACTGAGTAATCATTTGAAAATTTATTACGTAGGTATTATGTATTTTCCAATTCGTTCACTTCTGTATCACGACATCATAGTGGTAAATAAAACTGCTTATAGTTGTTTCACATTCTTTTTCAACTATTTATCCAGGAGGTTAATTAAATTTACTGGGAACTTAGTTTCTCGGGCATTCTATTTAAATTATATTTCATCACCACTCCTCTAGAAAAAGTGAATTCCGTATTCCAAGTTGTGTTGGAATCTACGCTCGAGATGCTGTTGAACAAAACGTGTTCAAATTTATTTTCTGGGTCAAAGAGCCGTATAAAATTACAATGGTTCACGTACATGTAGCATTGGTTTCAGGTTGTTATTTCCTGTAGTGGGATTATTATAATATAATAATCATTTATACTTCATTTATTAGTAATTTTCTGTATTGTTCATTATCTCCTTTGGTTGAAAAACCTTTGTCAGTTTGGAGGGTTGTAGGAGGCGGTAAGAAAAGAAGAAGTTTTTCCGAGCTTTCGGCTTTAATAAGCCATCTTCAGGGCTGCAACATATATTGACATCTGCTATAGGTTTGACCGTTGTCGGAATCATCAACTTACAATAATACAACTTACAATATTACAAGAATAATTCTATTCTTGTAATATTGTAAGTTGTATTATTGTAAGTTGATGATTCCGACAACGGTCAAACCTATAGCAGATGTCAATATATGTTGCAGCCCTGAAGATGGCTTATTAAAGCCGAAAGCTCGGAAAAACTTCTTCTTTTCTTACCGCCTCCTACAACCCTCCAAACTGACAAAAGTTCATTTATTAGTATAAATGATTACTTTCAGTATGATCTCCCACTAAGCTATTAGATATTTTAGGTCAAGAAGGTCGTCGAGGCTTGTGGTCATAGACTGGAAGTTCATTGTTCAGAAGAGCCTTCACGCAAGAACTGCAGAAGCCGTTGCGTAGCAAACCGGTCCTGTGGTCACCGATGTCCTGGCAAGTGTCTGCTTTGTATTCATAGAAACAGTTGTTTCCGCCTTTTCTTTTCATCGAATTGAGCTGTGTTCCCTAACTCTTATCCTCACTCTGGTACACTTACAGGTTTCTGCAATAGCGACTGCGAGAAAGAATTTTGCAATGAGGTGGTGGAAAAGGATCTTCCTTGTGGGCACAAGTTGTCTAAAGCTTGTGGGACTTTGGAAAAATGTTAGTATTCTTTTCATTTTGATTAATGGTTCTACCAAAATTCTATTTACCAGGATCAGCTCTAGACGAATTCTCGGCAAAGTCAGAAATATGTTCCTATTCAGTAATGATGATTTCAAATTCTATGAATGTAAGTGCATCATTACTGTTGTGAATTTCCGTCCACATGCTCGGCATGATCCTCTAATTAAACACCAGGTATGTAGCAGTAATCTTTCATTGAAACTCGCGCAGTCCAGGAGTTGATATGATCCCACTAAGGATTGGAGTGTATTGTTCACTGTGAAAGATTGAATGCCACCAGGAACACCTTCAGTAGACCCCCTGGAAAACTAATTTATTAAATTGGGTCCATCATTTAGAATAACCCTGTGCATTAGTTTTCCAGGTGGTCTACTGAAGGTGTTCCTGGTGGCATTCAATCTTTCACAGTGAACAATACACTCCAATCCTTAGTGGGATCATATCAACTCCTGGACTGCGCGAGTTTCGATGAAAGATTACTGCTACATACCTGGTGTTTAATTAGAGGATCATGCCGAGCATGTGGACGGAAATTCACAACAGTAATGATGCACTTACTTAAATAAATTTTATTCAAGCACAAATTCGAAATAAATAATTTATACGACAATGTAAGAGGTCACTTTTTTTAACCTTTACATGGACGGAATTGGGCGGTGGTAGTTGCAGAAACTGCAGCTAGAGTTCTCGCGCCTGCCGCCAATTGACTGGACAATGTTGGATGTTTGCTTAAATCTATACGAATTTATTAAATTGGGTCCATCATTTAGAATAACCCTGTATAATTCAACAAAATGAGAAAAGTGGATATTTATGACAGTAGGCTTCATAAAATTATAGGAGTCATTTCAGGGCGTAGCTCCCTTTGTAACGTCGGTAAAACCAAGAAATGTTTCCCCTATTAGGTTGGATTTCGGTTGCGAAGTCGTCATGATATCAGGCCGTAGCTCCCTCCTTTCACAACCGATTCGGTTTTTACCTCGATTTTTCATTGTTTCGTCGAGAGTGGGCTGTGAATTATTGGCATATAGAACTGACCTTTTAGAAGTTCCACTGTTGCTTACCATCGACATGTCCACTCACACCAAATTTTGAAGTGCGTTCCATCATTTTTGTTGCAGATCGCCAGGACATCATTTACCTGTGCGAAACACCCTGTGAGGCGTTACTTCCTTGTGGGCATCTGTGTGAAGGGTCTTGCGGGACGTGCTTTCAAAACAGAATCCATGTTCCTTGTACCCTCCCCTGCTCGAAAACTTTAGTCTGCTCACATAAGTATGTAACTGTCAGAGTTTATTGGGGTCCATCATCTTATAAATTACTTTCATTCATCGACTTATCTTCTAATTACATTCCAGATGTAAGAGTAGTTGTAATCATGCATTACATACCTGTAGGAATCCAAAATGTCTTGAAAAGTGCTGGATCAATGAAGTGAGTTGGTAGAGCATACAGATACAACATTACTTCAATATGTGGTACATTTATTTCAATATTTGATTTCGAGATGTCTAGTTGTATGGAACAAAATTTAATATCTCAGCTTTTCAGGTTCAATGTATAATCTTGATACTTTCCAGATAAACAACCCAGCTTTCTACCGAACTCAACAGATAGGTAAAGGGAAAGCGAGAAGAATAGTGCGTCATTTCGATCCTGTTAATAAGTTGCTTTTGAATCTACAAAGTGCTTTGTGCCGTAAAAGCCAAAGATCTACGCCTATTACTAGAGGTATGTAGGTACGGTTGTTGAAATTGTGAACCAATTTGTTAAAAGTATTTTATAAGAAAAATGCAAAAAGCAAAATCGTTAAAAAACATTGATTTGGCCATGCACAAAGTGGGAGTTAGGTAGAAATTCAGTTATTGTCAGTGATTCCCTAAACGCTCTAGTACGTACTATGTAGTAGAAAGAATTCGCTAGGGTTAGATTAGGTTATGAACCTTATGATTCCCCCCCCCCCCCCCAAACTAATCAAAGTCTGGATCCGCCCGTGTATGGATTTACTAGTATGTACATAAAATGAAAGGTAGTGCAGTGTCTTCCGCCACGTACTTCCTCATCGTCTGCCTATAAGTGGTACCTACCTCTTGAGGGATAAAAATTCATTTTTGGGTTTATGGAAACGTTGGATTCAGAAAAACTGGCCGGTTCGATTTAATGAGAGCTCAACTGTGAAAAAACTCTGCAAATTCTTGACACAACGGTTTATTATCTTCTTTGTACAGATCACCCTTCTGTCTGGGCCACTGAATGATAGATTAATTATAATTACGAATTATCATTAATTATTATTATTATGATCCTCGGAACTTTTAATATCCCTAGGTCAAGGGTTCAAAACGAATTTTGAAATTTTGAAAATTTAATTTCAAAACTCGCAACATTCAGATGTAACAGTATAATATTATTTTTTATTTCATATTTAGACAGAGTTTATTTTTTTAGAAATTTTTAAGACTATCCACAGCTTTGTACGACCAGCCGTTCGTTCACAATGAGGGCTCAAAGTTGGAGCAGATCGAAAATCGTCAACATGAGAGTGAATCGAGAGGTAGCCTGTCGGGTCCATTTTTAAACTGGCCCAACTGATTCAAACAGCACACGGTTTTCAAATATCGAGTTGATAAATAATATTTAATAATAATTATTAATAATGAAGCATAAAAATTATTAACAACCAACAATAAATATTAATAATTTACACGACTTGATAATAAATTATTATGTATCAATAAATTTTATTATTGAATAAATTATCAATACAAATAAATATTATTAATAATTATTAATCATTAATTATCTGCATAAAGAAGATAATAAACCGTTGAGTTTTTGCGAAGAATTTGCAGAGTTTTATTTATTTCTAATAAATACATTGAAGCTCTTCTAATGGTGCTTGGTTCTATTATGAAATCCTTACCCTCTGAAATTTGAAAACTATCATTAATAAGAATAATTTGGTTTATAGATCGGTGCTAGAATAACATAAGCAATAGAACCAATAAACGTTCGATATTTGATCCGCAATTAGGTTTTGTGTGTTCTCCTGAAAAGTGAGGTTTTGTCACTTACGAGATATCACATTTAGGCTGACGATAAAAAAACGCTCCTAAAAAACCAGGTTTTAGTAAAACTTAGATCGTTTATGTATAGGAAATGTCACACATCAAATTAGTGTATTGGACAAAACATAATAATGTCTCCAAACTTCGATTCAACGTTTTCAATGGTCTTGATTCATGTAAGTTTGACACGGGCGTAAATAAACGTTCATCCATCATGAGATTCTGTCTGTGGTGCAAATGGACCCATTGCAAGACATAATGATTGATTAATAATAATATTATAATATTCAAGCTCAGGGCACATGAGCATTGAACATCATCGAGGGGAAATATGTGTAGAGGATTGTTCTTTTATTTTATGGTCGTTAGCGTGTACTGTGCAGACATATATAGCGCCTGGGAATGTAGCAGTTCTGGGAGTGTTCTTTCGGGAAGTCGTGGTTGCTAAATAACTTCACTATACATGGAGGTGGCCCCCTCGCCCAAACCTCAGATCAACAATTTCCCATGCGGTGATCCTTCGGTGATGGATATGTGATATACAGCTCGTAAATTGCTGTCATCGCTATTCATAACTTGATCTTGATCAGAGTTGTTCATCTACCAGGTCCGTTCAACCATTGTCGGTGAGTGTTGTTGGGCATATGTAGGATTTCAATTTGATGAATCGCACCAACTCTTCGCCTTGGGTCGAGTCCGGTTGTATTTTCCCGATGTATATCGGATTAGCCTTTAGTAATGTATTGAAGAGGTACTTCCCTCTCTCTCCACCTCGAGACCTCTGAATGTCAGCATTAAAATTAGAAGGGGTAGTGTGAAGTCTTTGACTCAACAATAGAGGTGGCAGTGGGTGGGAACTCAATCAGCTCATAAGTAATCATGTTGATCCTGCTCAAGTCCAGAATTTAACCTCTTGATTTAATTTTGATTCTAGATTTACCTTCAAACAACTTGGTATCAGAGATTCTGGGTAACATACGGAAGTTTGTCATGGAGCCCCCCTCCTCCGCTGATGGTTACAAATTGTCTGTCCTTAAAACCTACATATTCATAACTGAGTTCGTATCAGTTTTTTGTGTGACCATCTCACGTCTCATGAATAGCAGTATGAGCTCAAAGAAGAAAACTGAGTGAGTACAGGATTCGTGTATATTTTTGTATAATTTTTGAGTCTTATTTATGAATGTTAACTTGTATGCCACCTGTGGTAGTTGATTCAATGTGTGTTGTTACTGAATTTTCGGTGTGTTGCAAACAGTAGAGGACTTCTAATTTGATTTCACAGGTTGCAAACTTTTTTGGAAAAGATGATCTACCGTTTGAGTTTTCGAAACTCTCCCATGGTCCTTGAAATTCAACAATTACAACAGCAGATGGTCTGGGTTTCTCTGACAATTGATGCTCATGACATTGGCGACAGCAAGGGAAATGAAGTTGTGGTGAGTCTGTTTAATTATTACCATGTTTTAGATGTTTTAGCCTTCAACTAACTGGTTGAAACCGCCCGTTCGTTACAAATTTGCGTGATACAAAAAAATGTGATGGTATGTAGCCTATTAGGGCATTAACTTGACGCTGCCCAGGCCCCGGATAAGCTGAGTGGCTCCTACAGCTAATTTCTGTGCTATTCACTCTATGAAGCTGCAGTTTAGTATTTAGCCTCCTTAGAAACATGTTTCATGCTTAAAGAAATTTAGCCATATGACTCAAAACAAAAGAAGGGATCGATTCTACAATTAATTTGCAACAACTTTGGTCCCATAACATTTTTTTTTTAACTCCGCTGAAAATCCGACTTTTTCACCTAATTGTTCCTCTCTTCGGAAAAAACATCTGCAATTCAAGAACTTTTCAACGGTGTGTTCCAATTTATTTTTATCTACATAATGTTTTGAGAAAACGGCGTTCGAATGCGGAATAATTCGATATTTTTTAGCGAAATCGAGGGTTTTGCACGAAAAATTATATTTTCAGGACCCTGAGGTAGGGGGTGTATCTGCTCGGCATTCCAATATTTTTTACGCTGAATTGAACGGTGTCACTCCCGAGCCCCTCTCTTTAATTATGTAATATAAACTAAGATAATAATATAATATTATGACGAAATTTATAGGATGCCGAGTTGCGTGGTACGTTGGGTCCACCTAAAAGAAATATCTATGTACGTGTTTATACAATTTTTTTCTGTTTAAACTTGCACTATACCAAGAGAGTAATAGGTATGTCATATGTATATGTAAGTAATATGTCAAGTGCATAATATTTACTGTTTGACAACTCTTGTCTCGTCGCTACGGCCCACTGGCCTTCAGACGAGCAATATACTGATTTAATTGTATCTAATTTAATTGTGAATCTGTTATTATTTTTCAATTAATTTTTTCTCTCTCTCTTTGTCTGAATTAAAACTGTTCTCCCAATCAAAGGGAAAGAAAAAATAAGCATAGAATTATGCTTCGGAATGATTGCTAGTATTTTCTCAGCAGGTTCTCAAAGTGAGAGCCTTGTTGACGACACAGGGGAGCTCGTCTCAACACAGAGGAGGTACCTAGCGTCTCATTTCATTACAACACCTTCTAATTCTGCCCAGCAGTTCATCTCGACTATCGACAGGTGTCTCGTACACCTGTTGATCGTGATGAACTGTTAATATTACATAAAGTGTAATCATCTTGACAGAGAAAAAATTGAGTTATTTCCCTTTGGTCGATTTGGTATCAGGTAGTGAAACTCCTGTCCTGTCAAGAGATCGTGAGAACAGTTTTAATTCAGACGAAGAGGCTCGGGAGTGTCTCCATTCGATTCAGCGTAAAAAATATTAATGCCGAGCAGATACACCCCCAACTCCAAGTCCAGAAAATATGATTTTTCGTGCAAAACCATCGAGTTTGCTAAAAAATATCGAGTTTTTCCGCATTTGAACGCCGTTTTCTCAAAACATTATGTAAATAAAAATACATTTGAACGCACCGTTGAAAAGCTCTTGAATTGCAGATGTTTTTTCCGAAGAGAGGAACGATTAGGTATGGGCAAGAATAGCTTTTAAAAAAGCCATCATGTTCAACCAAAATGTTGTAACCGACAACATTTTCACTTTGGCGTGATTTTTGACCCACCAAGCTCGTTCATACAATTTTGATTAGGTATCGAGAAGAAAGCAAATTTAACGCTCTTTTCAACGGGATCCTCAATTTTAATTTACTCAGTAAATTAGGGCAGTTATGGTAATTTTAGTGAGTTAAGGTCGAAAACACAAAAAACATCTTAGAAATGTTATGTTATGAAAGTGGACCAGCGTCTCTCCTTATTATATAGGACTTCTTGTGAAGGCTTTTACTCGTATATGCACCCTTAACTTTGAGAAAATAAGTTTATAATATAAGCTGCAGTTTATAATATATTATGCAGTAAAATTAGAATTGGTTTAAGTACGTGCGCTCAGAGCATATACCACTAACAGGTGGTCATTGCTCGAGTTGTACCTTTGATGAACTTCCCATTCTTTGGTATTGGGATGGTCCCCATGTATGCCACAACTATAGCGTAGCGTCGGCAAAAATTGCTAACACGAAAGCGTATCTATTCTATTCCAGCTACTTTTTGTGAGTGTCTTTACATGGCCCCCATGGATTTCTTATGATTGAAGCTATTGTAGCCACTCCAATAATGGATTGTCTTATTCATTTTGTAGGAAGCCCTCCATCGAGCTTTGGAAGATTCGAAGTTTACCTTCGGTTCTGAAGAGAGATGTACAATATTTGAATTGGTGCGAGCTTTAAGAGAGGAAACACCTGGGATCGGCGAGTCAATTGCTACTGACCCATGTGAAGTGATGTTCCCTGATACGTTCCGATGGTGCCAGCCAATTCACCATCATTTGCTTCCCGTGAAATCCGAGGTTTCACGAAAAGAAATGAATCACGCCAAACAAGATGTGAACGTTGCCGTGGAAGTGGATGGTAGTAAGGAGAGGTCCAGGAAGGGTTCTAATACAAAGCCGACTGGTAGTGAGAAAGTGGCTATTGCGAATGAAACGTCTAAAGTTACCAGCAAGTTGCCTATGATCGCCTCTCCACTGGTGTCAGGCGGAGGAAAACGAGGGCCGGATAGGTACGATAATGCTGAAGCGTCTGGTAGGGGAACCTTTTCCGGAAAACGAGGGCCGGATAGGTACGATAATGCTGAGGCGTCTGGTGGGGGAACCTTTTCCGGAAAACCAGGACCGAGCAGATACGATAATGCTGAGGCGTCTGGGGGAGGACCCTTTGCCGAAAAACCAGGACCGGACAGATCTGATAATGCTGAGGCGTCTGGGGGAGGATCCTTTGCCGAAAAACCAGGACCGAGCAGATACGATAATGCTGAGGCGTCTGGGGGAAGACCCTTTGCCGAAAAACCAGGACCGGACAGATCTGATAATGCTGAGGCGTCTGGGGGAGGATCCTTTGCCGAAAAACCAGGACCGAGCAGATACGATAATGCTGAGGCGTCTGGGGGAAGACCCTTTGCCGAAAAACCAGGACCGAGCAGATACGATAATGCTGAGGCATCTGGGGGTGGACCCTTTGCCGGAAAACCAGGACCGGACAGATACGATAATGCTGATACCCAGGAAATATTGGTCAATGATCGAAATTCAACGTCACCCCCTGAACAGAATTCAGAACCATTGAACTTTTCCCAAAAACGTAAGGAAGCCTTGAAACGCTCCGCGTTTGCCCAATGGTTCACTCATATTGAAGACCTCGACTAATAACTGTAGGTATTATGTTCTTTCTTGATTTACTGAATTGTATGTGGTTCAAAGAAACTGTTGATAAATTTGAAGAAAATATTACCTGAATCTTGTTTTTCTCTTCGTATAAAAGTTGAGCACACAGCAGATAACAGTTACTGTTAGTACTGAATCTGCAAAATGTTCCTGAATTGTGCGATATTATTTACAAATCTTCACTGCTATTTTAAATTATACGTATTATAAATTAATTGTTCCTTCAAGACTATGTCAGTGATAAGTACTTCATAATAAGTTACAAAATTTGTTTACAAAATTTATTTAATAAAAATTGGTGATATGGTTTTTGTGGATTTAGATCCGTGTCAAACCCCAAAAACTCTGCAAATTCTTGAAAAATTCATTATGTCTGGATCATTGTTCTGCTTTATTTTAAATAATATTAATTATTAATCCAATTAATATCTCAAAACCAGCCAGTCTAATTTTTGTACTGGGGCAAAAGATTTGCCCCTCACTACGCCCATGGTCCCCACGCAAGAAACTAGCACATATCCTGATCAGTGACTGCCACAGATCCAACTGGGATGGGTGACTGCCTGGGAACACCAAAGGCTGTTGGCATTAATTCATTTTGGCTCAATTTAACACTGGTTACATCCTTTTGAGTACAGTATTTTCAATTCGATTTATAACCCTAGGGAAACCATACTTTTGAGTGCTCATCCTAGACACTTTCGTCTGGTTCCAGAAGGATTTCATTTTAAAAGATCAGTTACTATGGTCATTGATATTTTTATGTAACTCCTTGTAGCAACAATGATTCTTCATGTCTGCAGTTAGCACGTGACCTTTCCATGATTTTACGAGAGTTACTCACAAGGGCGTGGGCGTACTAATTTTTGCCCTGGGGTTTGATCTTCGGAGCAGTCTTCTATTTCGCTCCCCTTCCTCGCTACGCCCATGAAACCACGCACTGTTTGAATCAGCTGGGCCGGTATGAACATTAACACTGGCTGGAGCATGATTCACGTTCTTGTTGACGACATTCTACCTAACCCACTTTTGAGCCCTCATTGTGAACGAACGGCTGGTCGTACGTTTATTTATTACGACAAGTCGTCCGTTCAGTGAGGGCTCTAATGTTGAACCAATGCAATGACGTCAACAATTCAAACGTGAACTGGAAAATATACCGTTCGATTTTTCAAGATATGAAGTTTTCAAAGTTTCAAAATTCGTTTTGAACTCATTCCCATTGATCTAGGATTATGAAAAGTTTCAAGGATCAGGACCAAATTTCAAGAGAACGCTAGCAGGGCTTAGGCCTATTTCACACCATGTGTCCAGAGACGCTTCTGGTCGTGATTCGACAGCGAAAGACAACCGAATATTACTTTCGGCGTCGAACGCCGCCGTACGGTTCGTAAGGAAGCGGTGGGTGAAGGCGTGCAATGGAAGGTTTTAGACGTTCGAGTAAACTTAACGGTTTAGTGGACGGAATTCCAGCGTTTAAATTAATTATCTATTAATTATCTGTGTAGTGCAACTATATGGGACAAATCTTGGTCAGGGTACATTTTTCATGAGCAGCTTCGGTTTCCAGACAAAATATTCGAGGAAAACACTACTGAGGAGACGCTAAGGAAGCGCTATACTACCCCTCAAACTTCTGATATAGAACAGAATAGGCAACTAATCAGCTGAATTGCCTTCAAGCTAATTTCGAGGCTGTACTCTCTATGAAGCTGTAATTTGGTATGTAGCCTCCTTAGGACTTTAGCTTGACGTTTCCCAAGAAAAATCCGAAAATTTCCTGAGATTCATTATTGCAGATAATAAACCAAAATCGTCGCAAACAAACCGATAGTCTCCTTGTCGGCATCTTGCCAAACCGAGCTGTTCCTAATACAATCGTAATTCAGTGGCCACGTCAAACAAACAAAAGGGTAGGAAAACGCAAAATTTCATTGCTTTCATACAATGCATAAGCATAAATCATTTATTTATTTTTTTTTTGAATTTTTATACCTTGCTACAATAACAAGTTTCTTTGCTCTTAACAAATAATTCCCTAGGAAAAATGTTCAAAAACATTACATGGCTTCATCAAAAGTTCTACTTTTGGATAGGTAGAAACGGATAATATACTTTTGTCACAAGAAGACATGTTTTAATCTTAATTGATCAAGTTACTCCACAATTATCACCCAGCAAAATTTTATGACCTTCGGCCGCCATGCAGTAACTAGTTTTCAAATTGTTCAGAGATTGCTTTTCCTCTAATCTCCAACTAATTTGTTAAACTGGTTCCCAAATCAGCAGATAATACTCGACGTTGGACTCGATGAAAATACTTCGTACACAATAGAATGCGCATCGATTGGTAAATCGTGCAAATTTTACTGTTTGATTGAGAAATATTGCATAAATAAAAATAAAGTCCACAATTTTCTTTTTTTTAGTAATAGTGAATGTCATTTCACTCCCTCCATTAACAATGTTGAGGGGAATAAATAAATGTATAATAAATAGTTACAAGAATGTTACATGGGTTTTATACAGGAGGAAGATTTACGTGAATTTGGTGTCAATTGGATTGGTTTCTAGATATTCACGAGGTGGTTTAACAAATGGGAGAGGAAGGAGATCTAATCAATCAATACAGATTTTCAGGAACTTCTTATAGCTGGCGAATATCGTCAACAAAGTAGTAAACCCCCAGGAAATTTAGCTCTTCGAATTGATTCCTTAATGCCAAAGTGTCGGATGTATTTGGACCAAATTTCGTTTGTGATTTTCTTCTAAATTTGAAGGGGTAGATATGATTTCGTATATTCGTGCTCTACATGTTGGTTAATAGTGTTGAGGGTGTACCACACATACTCTGCTTGTGCTTCCTGGGAGATGTAAAGTAAGTTCATCATAACAAGTTCCAACGTTAGTGACTACACGTTTTCGACTGGTCGCAGTTCTAGTTCCAACAGGCCCAGACTTCAGTTGGAACTCCTCCGAACAGATTGAGTTCTCACAACTGTCAACGCTCCTCTGGGATGTGTTTCAGGACTTTGAACCGAACGACTGAGATCGAGCAACGTTTGGCGTATTATGTACTGTTGCCACATAGGACTTCTCACCCCTGGAAACATTATTAGGAAACGAAGATCAAAACGCTGCTTGTTGTTTCTGATAGTGCAACCAACACTCACACTCAGTTTCCATCAGTTTGGAACTTGACCAAATCCATTTTCTCAGTACAAGCGACAGTTGACATAAACGGTAAGTTGAGGAGTCAAATCTCAGAACTTCATATGGTATTAAATATGGAGGGGATGAGTAATTTTAATAATAAACCAAAAAAACTAACTATCGTACAGATAGGCGACATAGTGTTTGTGTGGTACACCTACCGTTGGTGTTACAGCAATATTTTTGACAACTGCACTAAAACTAGTAGGCACTTTTTTTCTTAAAAAGTTTGATCGGTGAACTTTTCTGGAAATAAACCATTTCCCATCCTCCTTCTACAAGTCAATGGTGTTTTTGGGGTTTCCGACCACTTCGATGGTATAATAATTATTTTAGGTTTTGTATTAGTAATACAATAATTGTATTACTAATACAAAACCCACTGATCATTTTGATGTATAGAAACTATGAAACGTCAGCGTACGTTTCTAAGTATAAGTGAGTGGTTGTGATAGTACATATTGGTCCTAGGAAAGCCTCAGCCTCATAATTTCACTTCAATCTACAAGGGGGAATTCACACATCGAAAGAATAGAAAAAATTTCTTTGATATCGAATCAACAAGTAAATATACAAAACAGATATTGAATCAAATCGATCGTTCAAGGACATGTGGACTAAGCAATTCGTAATCAACTACAAAATTATTTGCAGGAACTGTTCACGATTGAAAACGTAATATGGTTAACACAAATTCAAGTTAAAACGCTCGTTTCTAGAAGTTAAATGAATGAGTAGGGAGATTGATTCACATTTATTGCTCTCCGTGTGCAAAATGGATAATGAATATTTCATTGTGAAGTCAATTATTTTTCGATGCTGAGTATTGGACGAATGTGGAAATAGTACGTTGAACAAGAAGGTAGTTTGAAATGCGAGGCGGATGATGACATTCAGAAGTTACTGATTTTTCAATTCAACGCGAGGGGGTTCAATCGTGGTTTCACATTCACTCCAAAGAAGGTATTGGGAAATTATTGTAGGGAGAACAAATCAACAGAGTTCCAAGGTCACGTTTGTGGGTTGACAATGAATCATTTCAGAAGTGATACCAAAGGCACAGCCATCTACTCTCCTAAAAATCCCTACAAATTAAGAGTGGATTGAAGTTGGGGAGAGAGAAATAAAATAGATGCTAAAACATTCTCACCTACATCTCGAAACGTTCTAGAAGGCAATGAATGAGAATATTCACAAAATGACTGGTTGTTAGTAGGATTGACCTGAACTGAAACCGCTGAGAAACCCCCAGTTGCAATATTAAGAGAGTTTTTGCAGACCACTTACGTGCTATGTAGACCGCTTTCCTGACGTCGTTTGTGGGCTTGAGGGTACGTGCACAGCCTGCTACGTAGGAGACCACCATTGTGCGCAATTTTGCTGCATAACCTTCCCAAAGGAAAACAAAAAACTGAGACCGTTTTGGGATTTCAGTTAAGGAATTCCCTTTAATTTTAGTAATATTCGATTTTGCATTTTTAAAGGAGCTCACAAACACGACAGAAGGCCAAAACTGATTAAAAAAAAAGGAAAGCTTTAGCGTCATTCTAGTAGAGTGACTCTTCTGCTTGACGTGACTAAACTCGAATTGAGTGTTTTCCCCCACTCCAAGTTCTCTGTTTGTGAACTACATGCTCTAGGCCTTACGTCGTGGTCTGCAATAACTCTCTATCATAACTGGTGTGGGGCGATGTTAGGGCCAAACCTGCTCCGAATGGATACTTCAATACCTTTCCAGTTGAGCACCTATCATAACTCATTTCTACTAGTTTTCCAGTAACTGAAGGCATCTTGAGTTCGGATAGATACCACTATCGCACCACAGTTTCAACTCTACAGACCCACCCTAGTTCACATTTCAACACTGCATATGAACAGTAAACATTACACCTACGGATTTCATCCTAACTGCAATCAGAAGCCTGGGTGTGTAGGACGGACGAAATATGATTTTAGCTTGTTTCATTCAAGGTTGAAGTACCGCAACGAAGTATTTAACGAAAATATACGGTTGGCGGGACGGTATCGTAAGGCTTCATGCAAGGGCTAGATAACATTTGAGTTGATTATAATTGAAACTGTACTGTTGAAGAGCCTGTGTACACATCGAACTTGATAATTGATTTGGCACACTAACAAACCACAGAAAGATCGAAGTAATAGAAGGTAACATTATACGTGGTCAGCTAATAAGCTTGGAAGGACTCATAACCAACGTCGGTATTCTTGATATTGTAGACAACGTAAACATTAGAAAAAGAAAAAAAACACATGTTCTCGTTTGATTCTTTTAAAAAAAAAAGAAAAAAAATCACTGTGCATTTGAATTTATTAATTATGACCTTTAAACATATTGAGCTTCTCAAAATCAACATATAAATATTTACAGTCAGAGTAAAACTGGAATTTTTAAAAATAATAGTTAATGTATACAGAACAAATAATAATTTACAAAACTTAAAATG
Source organism: Stenodema calcarata (assembly GCA_963920205.1). Classification (NCBI taxonomy): domain Eukaryota; kingdom Metazoa; phylum Arthropoda; class Insecta; order Hemiptera; family Miridae; genus Stenodema; species Stenodema calcarata. Next base: position 20,121,226 of record OY986052.1, on the reverse strand, counting down.
TTCAACAACCTTTCTTTTTTACTCAGATAAAACAATACGAATGTAACAAACAAGGCGGGGAGGGAGGTATCCCAATAGAAGTAACGATTCTATTGAAGGAAACTGAGAGGTTACAAGTCCGGATTAATGACTAAGTTGTAAAAAATGGCGAACGCTCGATGAAATCAATGAAGCTTAGTTCACTTGGACGAGACATGTCTGTTGATAGCAACCAACTTGTGTAGATGCACCATCAGGGGCCGGCCCTGCCAGGAGCAAGATGGACCACCATATTAAGTTGAGGGCTACACTTTTCATTCAGTAAGAACAAAGTTTCCATTAAAATTCTCAGTGAGAGAAATCAATGCTGGTAACGTAAGTGTGAGTGCCACAAATTAATCAGTATTAAATATTGATCAATTCGTTGAACTGAACTGATCCGCACAGGCTGAACCAGTGTTACTTGTAAACTCTCCACAGTAAACTAAGCTTGAGAATGGGTTTGGTGACTTTACTAAGCACATGGTCTCCGATATCCACATACTGAGGTAGACGAGGTTTGAATATTCCGGAGCACAGGATATTAAGACGTTTGCAGGGTCTATTACAGTTGGCAAGGTGAATCCTGGAATCTTTGAGGTATATCAAGCGTAGCTAAAAACAATTCACGGGACATCCTCTATGGGTTCAACCACCACAATTCAACGAGATTAGATTGGTATCACTGAGAAAACAAATTCATCTCAATTTTTTTAGGTCCCCCAGTACAAATAATTACAATCGAACCTCTACAACTAAACACCTCAAGTGCAGCTCCTTGCCTGCCGTCTACCAGTTTCATACGGTATCAACTTGAACCCTTTTCACTCCAGAATTCACCAGCACCACCGTGCACAGCATTTCTCCGATAAAATGAAAATTACACCCTACAAACGTGGAAATGTGAAGAGCGCTCGCCAATTCATTCAATAGATCAACAACATAAGCATTCGTGAAAATGAATTGATTGAATGGTAAGATCGTTGGTGAATACAAGACAAGTAGGAGGGGAAAAATTTGTTAAAATATACATCTCTTCCAAATAAACCACTCTTTAAAGAATACTCTCTTTGCTTGTACTAGTACCTCCTGCCAAAATAAAAAATCAGTATACACATAAATAAACATCTAATAAAGAAAAATGGATATATGGTAATTTTTTTTTATTTTACACTATATTCATTGAAAATAAAAAATAAGATACATGAATTTGTCAGAGTGGAGAGTTCCGGATCATAACCACAATTAAATCAATCCATTATTAAATTCTACGATTAATTGAATTCCTAAACCACTAAATGTCGTTCTTTTTATATATTTTTTTAAGCGTCACCACGACAAGTATATAGCCAGTTGCCTGGAACTGTAAGTTATCGCAAATATACAATTATAAAATTACTAGGTATAAACTTTTGTAAATTTGCAAAATACCCTTACACTTCACGAAGCACTTAAATTGTCGCGAATGCCCGCCTATCAGTACTTGATAAATTAACCTAGCTCAGGCCGTACATCGGCTCAGTACGAAAATGCATACCATTCAACAATATGTTTAGCTAAATATTTTTCAGATTTTTTTCCTTTTTTTTAAAGATTTTTTTTATACGTTTTTTTTTCAGTTTTTAAATATTTTATAACATACACTAAAAATGATGGACTCTATTTCTCTCAGATGGCTGGTAAAGTGTTATTGTAACGCCAATAAGCCGTTCAGTTTCATTTTGATATAATTTTTTCATGTCAAAATAATACGTAGAGTAGATTACTTTTCCGAGATGGTGGATCTCTCGTCGAAACGGTTTTCGAAAAACACAAAGCATAAAAGATTATCAATCAATTGAATCACAGTCTAATATTATTGGCCGTCATATAGGCTCACTATTCAATAAAACAATCGAACAAAAATAAAAAAAGGAGAAGTACAACAGAACATTATTTTTTTTAATAACAAATTTTGGCATCCTGGGACAAAAGTAGACACCACTACTCATAATAATAACTGATCCCTTTCCCCCAACCACGAATATAAATTACAAAATACGTTTATTAAATCAGATAAAAACTATCCAAACATTTTCTAGAAAATATTAGTCATTCGCACAAGTCAGAAACATGAAACCAAACGAAAATTGAGAAGGTTGTGAATGTTTGGGCATTCGTGCCAAAAAAACAAATTTTTTTTTCGATGAAAATGAGGCAGCCATGAGGTGTTTTCAAAGTGAAATGCACCGTATCACACGCTAACGTAAATTTCTTACAACTTAGACCTAGATTTTGCGGGTGTGAGCAATTCCAATTTTAAAATGTTATCAAATGTAGGTACGGTGAAACGTACACCCCAATATTATACAAACAAAAGTCCAAACGAGCGTTGGCAAAGATTTTGATCCCATAACAGGTTAGACTAGATGACTTACAAAGATAAATTTCGAAAATACGGCGTGGGGGGTATTGTATTGCATTGTATTGTATTACTTTACAAGAATAAAAAGAGGGTTATAGGTGGAGTTCAACTTGGAATCAAAGAGTGTTACGCCGCGCAGCAGCTATTGGTTTCATGTACTGACTCCTTCTTTTTACTGCCATTTTTTCTGACATATTTTTCATCGTGTGATTTAAGAAAACGGGAAAAGTTCGACGCCATGGTTACCTACGCTTTAGTACGAGTTTGTGAAAGAAGCATGCCAATCAAACGTAGCCTACGAGGGAAAACGAAAGATTCCTACGGAAATATGTGACGAAAATAAAGAAAGAAAACGGGAAAGTAACGATTATTAAAGCCAAGGTAATTATTTCTGAGGAGAGAAAAAAAAGCAAGAAAAATATCAAAGTAAAACATACTCGTGGATTGATGGTGTGATTTACAAAACAGAAGGGTAAAACGTGGATTTACAGGCCCCACGTCCGAGGCTACGATTTTTTCGAATCGTAGTCGAGGACTAACCTCTTGATGTACGACAACTTTTCGTGGAGATACTGAAATCTACGTTTGGCTTCTTGATGCTTGGTATTTCTTTTGTTTTCTTCGTATTCCCTCATGATTTGGTCCTTGATCCTCTGAAAACAGAAAGAGAATTGAATGATTTAGACAGTATTTGTAAGCAGGGGCGGCTCGTGGGCTCAGAAACTGGTGGGGCACCAGGGCAATATTTAGGTGCATACCTACCTATTAGGTACTCACTATAGGAACTAAACTCAAACTACCCTTACAGCTAAACTGCTTCATAATTAATGGTATGCAGCTCTTAGCAAGTCAGGAAACATCGTTCTCCAAAGAGTTCTCTTGAGGAGAGGGAAGATTACTGACCACTATCCAGGATTACCGACGAGGAGGTGGCTGCAAGGCAATCCCACCTACCCACCAAAATAATTATCTTCAAAATTATAGGAAGAATAAAAGAGAAATTGTGACTGTACGAGTACTATTCAAAGAGTACATTATAAAGGTAGTCAAAAATTATATTATTGGAGTTTCTATTACTGGGGTTTTTAAAAATTAGCAATCGCGACCATCTGCTTCCTAGCCGAGTGGTACCTTGAAAACCCCCTCTAAAAATGTCCTCTTATGCCCAGATTGCACATACGTTTTCTTATCCAATCGTATCAAAACATTTTGAACGATCACAGAACAGCAAGATTGATTTCAACTAGCTTTTAGAGTTCGTTGGTTAGCTCAAACAAAGCTCGAGTCAACGAAGTCACCATCAGTTTCAGGGATAACAAATAAAACAGTATTCTCAACGGTTGGCTGAGCTACATAATAATATTATGTATATTACTGTTATTAACGGTTATTAACTGTTATTAACTTACAGAATGTAGAAATCAACAAATGAGATTCCCTTGGGCGAATAGTGATCCACGTAGTATAGTAGGGTTTTCTGTGGATCCACTTCAGTCTTGACGACGAGCAAAGCGTTCACGCGTTGCACGTGAGATATTAAATTTCAATGTTTAGTTGATTAATATTATGGAGACAATAATTCACTTTTACTATGATGAGTAAATACGAAGCTAAAAACCACCAGTCAATGCATTCAAAATAATATTATAACGTCAGGCAACGTTTTGATATCATTCTTATCAAACATGGAAGAAAGCATGGAAGAATGAAACTCGTTCTTCCTTGACAAGGAACGATTCAACGATCGATTGTTTTCGGCGTTCAACTTGATACGATATTTTGGCCACCGCCCGGAACGCCTCCTATCTCGCAACACAGAGTGCCTTCCCCCACCCCAGGAAGCGCCTATACCTTCAACATTGAGACTGGGGCACTTCTGGTCGATCCGATAATCGACTTTTTTAATCGATAAATCGAAACAAAATGCGACTCAGTGGAAGTGGGTAGTCATGGAGGAAGGGAGATCTCCCTTCTTCCATGGTGGGTAGTAGTAGGTAAGATTTTTTTCTCCTTGTTCTATGTTTTTTCTGTTTTCCTTTGCAAATTTTTGGGTGGGGCGAGGGCCAAGGTGGCCTTATGGACGAGCCGCCACTGTTTGTAAGGTCTGGATTAAGACACTCTTTGACCTGCCCTGCAGGGTGATCATTAACCCTTTTCTTATCCGTGAATGCTGGAGGAGCGGACTGCCTCAATTTGAACCAGTTTCACTTGTGCGGTACACGGATGGATCTGTGATGGGTGGTATGGCTGGGTGTCAGGGGCCCAAACTTTAGTCCATCAGGCAGAAACCCATGCCATAGAAATATGTGCACAAGAGATTGCCAGGAAACGACTGAAAGGTGCAAGAATTTACATTTTGTCTGACAGCCAGGCTGCTTTGAAGGCAGTTTCTGCCTTTTCGATGACTTCAAAGCTGATCTGGAGTTGCCTGCACTCTCTCAAAGCCGCTGCCCGGGGCAACAAGCTGACTTTGCTCTGGGTACCTGGGCATGAGGGAATTGAGGGCAATGAAGAGGCCTTGCCAAAAAGAGATCGGAGTCCTGAACCCCAGCTGGGGATCACTAAGAGTTATATAACTCAGCAAACCAAGAAATGGGAGGACAGCAAGTGTGTAATCTATTGGCAGAACACTCCGAAGCAGAGGCAAGCCAAGAGGTTAATGTTAATAACCATTTCCAAGAAACGTGCTACAGCACTTCTGTCCCTGAGGCGTAAAGACCTTCGCACTCTCGCAGGTCTCCTCACTGGCCATTGCCCTTTAAGGTATCACCTTCACAAAATGGGTAAGGTCAGTACAGTTGAATGCCGCCTCTGCCGCGAGGAGGTGGAAACAGCGTAGTACTCGTATATACTTTGTGAGTGCCCCGCTGCTGCATCACTAAGATTTCGGAAAGGGTGTCATAACACCTGCCGATATTGCTAAGGAGATGCCTGAAAACCTCCTTCACTTTGTGAAAGAAGAGGCCATTAATAAGGCTCTAAGTTAAGTTGGAGATTAAGTAACAATAGATCTCTCTTGGTCTCAGTGACAAGGGGTTTCTCCCATCCGTCTTCAGAGGGAAAAAAATACTCTGTAATGTACAGGGTGAGCCGAAACAATCATTGAAATTAAAAAGAACTGAGAGACCCTCGAACCTTGACATGAAAATGTCTTTGCTTGACACGCTAGTTTTTGTGAATTTTTCAATTCTTCCGCTTCTTCTTGTTCCTGTGCGTACGCGGTGAGAATGGATGACATGATCACTAAACATTGCTAGTCCTGGATTTATTCTCCGGGGATCCTCACCAAGATTGGTAATGTGGAGAATTTGACGCCAGAAGAGTCAGTCAGTATAGAGTCCAGGTTTGTTACAAGATGCCAACAGACTGACTTAATCTTGAAGAATAATGCGTTGGTATTTTATGGTTGCATAGACCTATTCAGATTTGTCTTTGTTTTGTCTGACAAAACCTGTATGTGAGACAAAACAAATACAAATCTGAAACTTATAGTTGTGTTGCTGAGTACATTGTTGACCCTCATTTCTTCATCCTGTACAGCTCATCTGCCATTGAAGTACGTGCGTCTGGTTAACATGAACTATTCTATAAAATCTGACGACTCCAACGAGCGGTGAACGATTACCGAGGGATGCACACAGACGGAGTTACAATTACTTAGTTACGGATTGGTTGTACGCCAATATCATGCTAAAAGGAGGATGTCCCAAAATCGTTACACAACATCGGGGGAGGCCATAGCAAAGACAAATTCACTTCGAGGAATTTGTTTTGTTTGATTTAATTCCATAAATTCCCTTTTTGATTACTTAGGTCCTAAAACTGATGTCAGGAAGGTGGCAGCCCACTTTCATCTCCGGAACGGTTAAAAAACACAATTTCCGCTATTGGTGGTGACGGGAAACCGAGAGAAATTCACGAGTGACCTCTCCACCAGTGGCGGCTAGTGGCAGGAGGATGTGCACCCCTAGCCAATAAACCAAAAATAATAACCAATTCTCCCATACCATTTGAAGAGTAAGTTGGCTACTGACAGAAAACAGGATTTTACTATTTGAATCGACTCGCAAAATATAGCAGCACCGGGCTTCTGGGAGGAAGGACCAACCTGACCAATCAGAAGCGCTTTGGAGCAGCTGCTCATGTCCCTTTGCCTTGCCTCATATTTCCACACGTCTTTTGCCTAAAAATTTTCGGTTTAAATGTGGCGGACCTGTGAGAGCGCGAAAATTGTTAATAGGAGCGCTGCAACGCATTCTTTTTCATTGCTATCTCTCCTCATCCTGTTATCTCAAATCAGCCGCTATTCGTTTATACTTTTGTTTTCGTGGTTTCGTCCGTTGTTTTCTTGTCTAGTCATCCTCCCTTTTAGCGAATTTTTGAAGAAAAAGAAGCTATTTTTCTCGGTCCAAACTCGAATTTCCGAAAACATTTTATACCAAAATCCGTTCCGAATCTATCCTGAACTCACTGCCAAAAGACACAAAAAATCATATGTATATAATATATGCAGGGCGTATCTGACAGATGATAATATCAGCAGAAATTATGATGAAATCAGCAGAAAACATATTATGTCTTTACCACCCCGCCAATAGCGTCTATCAGCTTTTTCTGGTAATTTCCGTTTTTCTGTGTACTTTTGGGTACTCATACGCAAAAGTACACTGCAATGAGTTGCAGTACGCAGTGGATTTTTTTGAAAAATAAGAAATTACGTTTCTCGTATCTGTAGATGCACTAAAATGAAAATGACGAAACAAAGCAGATTGGCGCTTTTGGCGTATAGTAACGATATATGACATGCTGCCACTGAGAGGGTCAAGGACCCTTAACCAATCAAAATAGTGTTCTTACCTGCCATCCTTCACTTCCCCGCTCTTCTCTCTTCAATTTCTCATCGAGCTGAGTGAATCGCTTGGAAACTTTTTCGACCATCGCATGAAGTTGTCGGTACTCCTTATAATTATTGTTAAAATCTTCCTTATATTTTCTACGTTGAACGACGTCTTTAATAGTAGTATAGTCCCTGAAACAGCAGAAAACGGTTTGAGCAAATTTTCAAAGAAACCCATAGACATGCCATTTGCACAGTTATAATACATGGTTTGAAAATAAGTACGCAAAATTGAGCTGGATGTAGCCACGGCTGATCGATGTCCACCAGGTTCGACTGTGCCGGTACAGTAAGGATTGTACTTTGAGGACGAGTGTAAAGGCAGGATATCCTTCACTATTTCAGAAAACTTTCAGCTGAGGCACTAACCTCAAGTACTTATTTGCCCATTTATATTATATTAATGCCGCCCCTCCTTCAAATGTACCTCGTGCTGGGTTAACAGGGGCTCAACCAACCAGCTGGTTCTCTATTTTGAATAAAATCTGAGTACCTACACTAAGGAATTGCATCCTTCAAAGATATGTCTACTTTCGAACTTTTCAAGTACATCCAACACGAGGGGCACAAAAAATGAGGGAACTCAATAAATTGACTGTCTGCAAGATAAAAATTAAAACTACGATTCAATTCATTCAAGTGAAGTGCAAAACCAGAATCCCTAAGATTCCCTAACATATTTTTCATGTTCCTTAATCCTTTCACTAAACTTCCTACCAGTTTGGCTACAATACTCGAGTCCACAAGAACATTTTAATTTATGTACTCCACTTTCATCCTGCATATTAATTTTATCCCAACTGAACTGAACCTCTCTGTAATGCACCTTCAGTATTGTTTAGTTGGGGGGGGGGGGGGGGATTACTCATAAATTCCAAAAATGACCAGTCTGACAAGTGACACCTCATAAGTTTTCTTAACGCTGAATACGACGGTGAAGTCACGATTGCGATCAAGGTAATCAATAGAATATGGGTCATTAAGCGAAAAAGGTAAATTTGGTGTTCCGGGCTGATTCCACGGAATTTGCGCGATGCATGTCGGCCACCTAGTTTTAACGTGTACCAATGTTTCAGGAGCTAGAAGTGAATATTATATTCTTGAATAATTGAAAAAGTAGTCTGAAGAGGCCATTTTTAAGGTTTCCGCGACTGACCTACTCAACCTTGACATCATGCTGCTCAATGACCTCCCCTGATATTTTTTCCCTGATTGCACTTATTTGTCAGATTTATTGTTAAGATTCAGAAAACAGAGTTTAACTTTTTTGGCCAATTTGAAATTGGTATAACATCATTCAGAAGTTGTTTCCAGATGATTTGCGTCATTACTTCACCTTAATACTTATTTTAGATCCTGAACCTCCCACTAGAACGTGTTGGGGTGGGAAGGAATCCTCAAGGTAAAAGACACACATGGCTGCCCGAGGGGGTAGAGAGAAGAGCGTCAGTCGGTCTTGTGGTTTTGTGGAGTAGTTTACAGTGTGGAGGGCGTGGACGTATTTTTATTCCTTCACCAACCTTTCCCAAGAAAGTGGGTTCATGTTAATTTCTTTAAATACTTTCAACCTATTCGTAATGTTGTGGATGTTGAAAATGTTGTATTTGTTTTCACAAAAATAAAACTCCACTGACAAGCAAAACCCCTAAACTATGATTTGGTCATTACTTCACCCTCCAAAAATTCCAACCCTGTTGGTTGTGGCTACCCATCTTGTTAATATTACTGTGGGTCGATAGTTGAAGTAGTTTTGGCTCACTTCTGGTTCGTCTTCTCTTTTATTTTATCCAACATGTTTCGCAACATAGCGTTGCCTCTTCAGGGTTTTTTTAGGGGTGGGTTTAGCGGGATGGTCCGCCTTCGTCATTCTGTTGATAAAAAGCCTCTTCTCCATTCTGTTAATAAAAAGCCTCTTCCCAGGTACAGTACCTGGGAAGAGGCTTTTTATCGACAGAATGACGAAGGCGGACCATCCCGCTAAACCCACCCCTAACAAATCCCGGTGAAAAATGGGTGACGAGCACTAGAGCCTACAGAGACAGGAAACCGATGACCCATGTCCTCGATAACTCAAGTATCATAAATTTAACTTGAAACGGGAGGAGGTAATTGGGAAACTTACATCATATATTTGGGTAGAACGTTCTGCGAATGAGCGGAAGGTATAGCAGTGGTACTGGAAGGGGGTGAGTAGGTAGGAGACTGTGGAGAGGCGGCAGGAACGGGCGGCTCCTCAGGTGGCGTTGGAGGTGAAGGATGAGGCATCGCTCCTCTGGCTGTTTGAGGCGAAGGCAGGTGAGGTTGTTGAGGTGATGTCGTCGACGTCACAAACCCAAAACCTCCACCGTAGCCGTTGGTGTTGCCGTTACCTCCGCCCCCGGGCGGACCAAAGCCTCCGCTTCCGCTGCACGGCTTCTTGTAGTGGGATATTCTCTGCCGTTTGGTCGGGAGTCCGTCGGCACCGTCGACATAGCCTGGACGTTTGGCTACGTTGATAACAGGCTCAGCGGCAGATGGTGGAGAGCCAGGCTGAACGGAGCTAGGCGAGCTACCATCTGAAGAGGCTGGAGGAGTCAAATTCTCGGGTTTCCTCCTAAAATTTTAAAAACAAATTGGTTACTAAGATTGAGCCAGCTCTCATGGGCAAGTAAATAGCCACTGGCCAAAAAAATAAGTGTTGTTCGGTGCATAGGAGATGAGAGCAGATCCGAATTGGAAACCCGTTTTTCCCCCATCTGCGGTTGTTGCAGTACACATGCAATTACAACCAATTTTGTGGTGTACTTTGCCAACTTTACTTACCGCTATTTTCTGTAAAACAGCAGAAGGTAGCTACAATCGGATTTTAAATTTGGATTCTGCACCTCAAAAACCATAGAAGTGTCGTTGAAAGTGAAAAATTGATTGGGAATTTTTGAAATGCTATTTTTAACACTCAAACGCAGCTAAAAAAATAGGTATATGAACAATATCTCAAAAACTAGACCTGATGGCGACAAACGGGTTTCAGATTTAGATTCAGCACACCCAACCCCAACATCAACCTTCATCTCTTCTGCACCAAACTTTCACTTTTATTTTGTTGGCCAGTGTAATTGTTTACATGATTATTTTAATTTTTATCTTGATTTCAAGCTGAAAAATTCTAATGTGCACTTTGAAAAATTGGGACACGTTGAAAAATTAACTAGAGTTGGTGAAATATGTGTAACTGAAGAAATCTTCTACTACCAAATACAAATAACGAGGGTGAAGGAAGGGAACAGAAATCCAGAAGAGGGTCGTTTATGACCCCTCTTACTTCCATAAACCTCTAGATAACCATGTCTAAACTGTGATGACATGGTTGCTGAGTTGCCCCTTCAACCCGGGAAAGGTTAGGCAATTACGCCCACTCAGAGGGTTATCTGGTCTGCGTTCACAGATCCAGTGGTTCACAGAGCCTATGCCCACAGTGGTTGAATCACAAACACGGGAAGGAAACAACTTAGCAAACCATTACACTCCCACCTTCAAACAACACCTGGTATGGCAGGTTGTTGTTGATAGAACAAAAAGGGGACTGAAAGTAGTATGGAGTTCCAATCCAGGAACTGGAAAACTCCAAGGTGTGTTTAACCTCCATCGTAATGGTACTACTGCAAATTTATTAGTTGTGGAGAACTATGCTCCTACAAGCATGGATATTGGCAGGGGATAGAAATAAAGAAAATTGAAGAATGGAGTGAGAAAGATATTGAAAAATGCCAATATAAATACTTATACGCAAATGGGTATGATCCCTAAATAGGAGTCGGTTCTGGGAAAGCTCCTTAGAGCTCCATAACAAAAAAATAGTGGAGGAGGTACCGAGGCAAAGCCAGCACGTACCTACCAACCACGCTCTGCTACCATGTGATGAAATAGTTTGCTGAGTTTCCCCTTTAACCCGGGAAAGGTTAGGCAATTACGCCCACCCAGAGGGATATCTGGTCTGCGTTCACAGAGCCAGCTATGCCCACAGTGGTGGCATCACAGACACGGGAAAGAAACAACTTAGCAAACCATTACAAAACGCTGAAAAACGACCGACACTAGCCGTAAGAGATTCTTGGCCTGGACCAACAAATACAGTGTGAGTATCATTTTTTAATACTCCTTGAACGTACCTTTTAAGTACCACCCTATCTTGCTCAGAGTAGAAGGGCCAATCATCCTGGACATCATTCCATATGTGGCGTAAAAGATGATACGAGTTATCCCGCGCACTGGCAACGCTAGATATAGTGTTCGTTATATTAGTTCTGTCTTTTGCGGTTAGCCCCTCTGAAAAATAATTTTAAACAAACAAACTTGAGTTTCTGGAAGCTCACATTATGTACCTTTAGTGTATGATAGTGTATTTTGTACGACATTATAAAAAATATTTGTTGAACAGATTGAAAACATCAATCAAGTCAATCAATCAAATGATTAAATCCAGAGATGACGGAAGATGAATTCGAATGGAATGCCACAATGTAGCTCATATCTGTACGAAATGAATCGTACGAAAAATAAACACAAGCTTAAATAGCATCCAAAAATTTATCTCACCTCGACTTAACGCCATAAAGAGTTCGGGCTTTTTGTATGGCCTGAGAGCCAGTAAATGTATAATTCTTTCCCTGGAAAAGATGCATAAAATATATTTTACCAGAACAATACATAATTTACGACCCAACAGTAACATCATTCAATTATGATCACCAATCCGGATGGTGAAGCAATTTGGCAAATATCACGGTAGGTAGAACTACAAGGTAGAGAACATCTCGAAGGCAGGTCAGGCTCGTGACGAGCCCACACTCTGCTTCTCTCAATAGGAACCATCACCAGTTTTCTCTTGTTTTTGGGTCATTGAGTGTAAATAGTGGAAGATATTATGGCCAATGATTGTTTAGAAGTTATATATTTCTATACTTTTCGTATTGAAATCAACCCAGTAATAATAATACCTAGGACTTTAATAATAAAATTATTGGTATGGTTCATTTTGCATAATAAATTACGAGGGTGGCCCAGCAAGTTAGATTACAACTTGTGTTAAAAATTGAAATAAAATTCTTCTATAAATTCAACGAGCAAAAATACGAGGCTTGTCCAGAAAGTAAGTGCACTGAGGCTCTCACGACCGTAGGGAATATTTTTTTACTATGTTGTCTACACTGCCGTATAATTTCACTCCTAACCTTTAAAGCAAGACCAGAACGATTCCAGTACGTTAAGCACTGTGGTAACGCTATGAACTGTACGGTGATAATTTTCTCAAGTCTACTGTTACTGGAGATGAAACTTGGGTTGCACACTACAGGCTTGAATCCAACACACAGTCCAAACAGTGACGTCACACCAGTTCACCCTCAACCAAAAAGTTCAAAACCACCATTTCAGTCAAAAAATGATGGCATCAGTGTTTTGGGACCACAAAGGCATCATATTGATTGAATATTTACCTCAGGGGGAGAGCATCATCGCAGCAAGTTATTGTGAGACCCTAAAAAAAGTGAGGAGAGCTATTCAAAATAAAAGGAGGGGTCTTTCAACAAACGGAGTCTGCCTGCTGCACGACAACGTCAGACCCTACACGGCCAGTGTCACAAAGCAATTGTTGGACTCATTTGGTTGAGATGTTTTGACCCCCCCACCAATCCCACCGACCTGGCGCAAAAATCAAAAATTAATCTGCCGTCTCACAACCTGCATTGACAGAAATGGTGACTATGTAGAAAAATAACACACAAACATATTAATGTAACCACGTACATTTTGGAAGGCCTACAAAAATTGAGTACACATTTCTGGACACGCCTCGTATATGTGGTGGTGTTGCATTAGATTTCATTAGATGATTATTATAATATTATTTACCTGATCGACCTCTTCATCAGCTCTGGATTTCCTGGCTTCTGAGCATGGTTGTTCCCCTGGGGGCGAGTGTGGCCCAGGACAGGAGGAGTATGGCCTGAGGGAGGTGTGGCGCCCTGGTTCGCAGGGTTACTTGATGGTGTTACTCGTCGACCGTTGGTCACTGGCTTCGTTCTCAGTTTCGACCTTCTTCCAATACCCGTTTTGTCAAGCTCAATTTCTCTTGTGCTGCGGAACAGAGAATGGAGAATTAACTTCAGAAGGTTCTTGGATTCAAATTAAGATAAGGCTAACGCGGGGGGGAAAGGATTTACAGAACACGCACGTCAACAAACTGGAAAGATGGAAAACTTTGACAATACTCGTAGTTCGGTAAGCCAAATAAAAACAGAATAGTGGGGTAAAACTAGAATTTGGGATACAACTTTGAACCAAAAATATATAATATTATTATATTATGATGACAAATTCGGTGTAGAACGGTGTTTTATGTAGTGATTAGAGGAGAACGGATTCTTCTTAGAACGTATACGTATACGATACATCGATGTTAGGATTATACAAATGACTCCGGCATTGGAGAATTTGGATTTGAATCTCCTAGATTGGTACACATATCAAGGAAATGAGTCACTCTTGGCCACAGAGATCACACATGAAGGCATAACTCAAGGTGGCTTCACTATTCGATTGTATGAAAATGCTTCTGTACAACATCATCGCGGAGGTTATGTCAGAATTCCATAAATAGAACGTAAAAAGGCTGTCGATCAATCCAAATAACTGAAAATCCCAAATACATCGATTCAAATGAGTACGTCTAATTGCGGCAGTATTGAAAAACAGAATGAAATATCGCATAAATCACGTTTATGAGCCAAATGGACAAATCGTTTCTTATTTAGGTAATCATAGAGCTAACCAAATATTGTACTTTTCTCAGGAGAACAAGATTCAAAAACATGTAATTCTTTATATGTGTTAAACATATGTGTAGAATATTTCCCACTAATATACATTTTTTAAATACCAAGAGGGTAGGTTATTTATTCCTACCAGTTTTCTTTCTGTTGTTTCTCCGCCGCTTGCATTCTACTTTTAGTCGTTGCGTATACGTCTTCATTCGCTTGCACTCTCATCTTACAGGGAAGCGGTCCAACACTTTCGAGGCACCGGCTAAAATGTGAAAAATTACAAATTTGAATAGTCCTATTGCATAATATTATTAGGTACTTTTGAATTATGTGAAAAGACCCCATTAATTTGGGTCAATGAGTGTACGTCAGGGTTTGGCATGAAACGTAAGGCTACTTGCACACACACCGATTTTGGACGGCCGATTTTTTACCGGCCGTCCAAATTCCAATAGTGAACCGCAGGTGGGAATGGGACCTGGCACACACGCCGACCGCTGATCGGCACCGGTAAAATGCCGGTGAGCAGCCGGCCACTGCCACTGTATACCGCCGGTGCCGGGACGTGCCGGCGATACATTGGCGTACATGACTAAATACACGCTTGCACACACACCGATTGTTTTCCGACCGTCCGCGGCAGTTCTCGCTACACCACCCTCCATCTCAACCATTTTAAAATTGTTACTAAAGAAAGTGTACTTTACATATCACCTTAACATTTAAAATTAGCTTCAAACATAAGTTCCCAAAATCATGACGAAAGCATATCAGAATTTTTGGGACTTAATTGTCATTTTATTGTGGGTGGTATCTTGTTATAATAATTAGTACATTGGGATCATCACTAAAAAGTGTCATATATAATATATTTGATTACTTACCTCAATGTTAGAGCGAGCCTTTCTTTTGAAGGAATAGAGTTTCTCATTTTAGTATTCTGATGTTGGATTTCATTTTTCAACTTCTCATGGAGTTCGTCAAAGGATGCAATAGACATTCTGAAGTAGTTAAAAAACTTACTGCTATCAAGCCTTAGTTCTTCAAAAAGTGTGTAGAATGTTCCCGTGTTTTCTCTGCTTTGATTGATTAGATGAATCCAACACTTACGCTTAATTCTACGGCGCTGAATACGACGATACAATAACCACATAGCAACCACTCTTTTAGGATTAATATTAATATTATTCAATAATCTCGTGTCACAACAACCAAGCAACTGATTGTTTGACCGGTAAAAATCCGGCATGTCTGCAAGCACCGACTACCGATAAAACATCGGCCGATTTTTTTCCGGCCGTCCAAAATCGGTGTGTGTGCAACTAGAACAAGGGTCTAGGTAGAGCATGTCCAACCGCCCTGCTGGCCTCACGGACGTGATCCCAACCACTGATAGTAAACCAACGTTGGTTTATGACAAATTTCGATAAATAAACAGGGAGACTACTCACTTCTGCCCAGAGTGTTGGATGCATTCAAAGCTTCCCTGCGGCCCTTCCATGTCTGCATTGCTGGAGAGGCTGAATTTGAATTTGGCAGTCCTTGACTGGGTACCTGGGAGCGAGAATTGCTGAAACAAAAGAACGGAAATACTTCAAAAAATCTGTCTTGGATAGGATACCCAGTGATACTCATGTATTCAGAAGCAAAAGGTGTATTTGACGTCAGCAGATCCAATTCCCTAAGTGGACCCCTTTGTCTTGAAAGTCTCACTGGGTGGTGGCGTTCTTGAGAAACAGTTCCCATATACCACAGGGATATCTCAAACTTGAAAGAACACACAAAGGGTTGTTTTGGAACGATGATAGAGAATTGACAATGAATTGTCAATTAAATGTTCACGATTATCTAAAGTCAATTGTGTCATCGAATCAGATTTATCTCACATACATATATGTATCTTCGTTATTTCCGCCATTCTCCATCATAAATCGAGCCATTACTTGAGATTTCTCAAGAGACGCTGTTATGCAGTTTAATATTCCACACCCTTACATAAACACAGAGCGTTTCCATGGTCCACTGACGGCGGGGAAGAGATGGGCCAGGGGAAGGGGTCATGGATCAATCACCAAGACCAGAAATTACATAATTGAGGGATAATTTTCCTTTTTGGTCCTCACAGACTGGGTCTTAAGATTCTGGGTTCGGAGTCAATATTGATGAGGATGAACAAGGAACCTTGTTTCGTATAAAAAACTGAAGTACCGACATAAGATAGTTGCATTTGGGCGTTTGGTTTTCGCCAAAGCAGAGAGGAGCAAGGTCACGAACATTGCCTGAACTAAGTAGGATGCCGTTTTCATTTAACCATGAAGATTTGGTAACCAAAATACTTTGATTTGTGGGATTCTGGATTTAAAGCGTCCAGCCTTGTAGAAGGTACAAAAGCGTTTGGAGGGTTGGGGACCGTGTCCCAAGGCTTCATTCCCACCCAAGGTTAGATTTTCAACTGGTTCACTGACGATCTTTTACGTCTCGGGTCTACTAGAAATCTTCACCTCCCACATCTCCACGAATAAAGGCGATTTTGTTCGCTCTTTCGAGAGTAATTTTAGTGACTCTTGAAACCCTGTTTTGTAGGTACATTAAACATCAGGGAGATCACAAGTGATAACGAATATCTTGCAAATCACGAGAATCCGCAGAGGATCAACAAATTCAGCAAAAACAAAAAGAGATTGGTCACAGAACAAAATCAGCTGACTATGAATTTGATACTCAACAATGTGCAAAACCAAAATCGAAGAGCTCACAACGAGTTTATAAAACAAAACTCGATAAAACTGGCTATTGTTCGTGCTGGAAACCCTTCCTGATCAACGAAAAACGTGACGAACAAACCAACATTCAATACGCTTTTAGATGTTTCTCGAAAAGATCTATATACAAGGAGTATCTCAGAAGATCGTTTAAAAATACCAACAGTACAGTCATAATTTGAGTAAAGGATGTTTTTTTGATCGAATGTATAAAAATGAATGTTTTTGTGAGTTTCCTAGCGTTTCAACAAGGGTTCAACAGTTGACATAAATAGTTGTATAAATCTACGAGTTCTACAAGTGTTCCGAAATCTAGGGTGTTAACGCTTGGTTACTGCTGCTTTGTGGGATCGATGGTTCAAGGCTTCCATAAGTAACGGGGCAAGTCACAAAAGATGTTGAAAGATTTAAAGACAGATGTTGGTGCAGGAGGCCCCCACACACGAAATGTTGGGGTAGGGCGCTGTCTGAAGCGCAAGGTGACGTCCACTGGATGAGTGAAACATAATAGGAACGAATGTTTATGTGAAAAGAAGCGTCACGCAGATCCTTTTAGTAGTGCCTTGGTTTCAAACATAGGAAGCTCTCTCAGGTAAATCTGAGGAAGGGCAGGTGGTAGACTAGGGACAGGTGTCCTCCCTCTTCCACGTGTTCTCTCTCACGACTGACACGTGTGAGGGTAGGGACGAGTCAAAGACATGAAAATTGAGAAACCGCTGCTGAAGCCTGCGGTTTGATATTATCGATAGAGAACCCGTGTTGTTATCGACCATACACCATGAGGATTTCTCTCCAGTTCTCATCAAACAGCTTCGTTGAGTGGTGCAAATGAGGCATCTGGTAGGATTCATCTCTAAAGGTTGTGGAAGTAGGTATAGATCTTCGTAATTTATATAAATTCCATTGTACTGAAGCACAATCTGAAAATTGTTACCGAATATCGATCAACCGAAGGTGTGAACCTGCCTATTAGGAACTCTTGAACTATTCCAGACCAAATATCAATTCTCAGGTCCATTACGGATGGAATGGATTTTCGTAATAAATAATAGAGTTTTCTCACGACTTCAAGAAACCCACAGTACTTTAAAGCATTTCCAATATTCCGAGGCAAATTTCCAAACCACAAATAATACACCACCAAGAAACTTGGCAATTTCAATAAGTAATTATTTGTTGAATTTTGATTTTGAGATTATCTGTAGCAGATTTACATGCCACACATCTCCCAGAAAACAATGTGACAAAACCCACATAAACAGACTGTATTGGAGCGTCAAGGGGAACAACTAAGCAACAGAAGTTTCTTTATTGATCGACCGGTGGGTTCTCCATAAATAATGTAACCCTCGTTTCATGCCCTACGGACAGCGGACATTTAAGAGTACATTTTGAACTTCAATCGGCAAGCATAATTAGTTTTTAAAAAATTAAAACTAACCGCATGTCTTGGTGACTTGAACCACTGACCCTACATTAACGTTCAATAAGGAAAGCAGTTTATAAGAAGCAAGACAATGCATCCAGACAACGAATGTAGCTTTGCTGTCGATGAATTTGAAACGCTCAGCTTCTTCTAGCAGACCAAATTAGTCTAATTTGGTCTACATATTATGCCTGTTATCCCAACGTGCTCCTAAAGCCCTGTTGTGTGCAGTATGGTATATCCCCCCAGAAAACAACTCTGTTGTAAAACCTGGCTCGCCAAGAAACCTCCTCAGCTGCAAAAAGGATTTACATCCACTTTGCCCGCGAGCCACGTATATAGCATGCTCGGTGCTTCGCACCTCGCTGTTGAGTGTGCATATAGAAACCTGACCCTCCTACCGCTAACCTTCACCACCAATGTTTTCCTGTTCCCTGTCTTCTTCCCACAACCCCCCCTTTCACCCTCAGTCCCCCTCGGTTTCACCTAATATGTTTCCTCTGTTGCATCTGCAGAGAGCTTTTCGCTTCTTTCAATGCTGTAGGCGGGAGCCTAAAAGTTCCAACTGAAGAAATAATTCTGACTAGTCAGATGTTCACTACCTACTCTTGTACCTTTGCCTACAATAGGAACCTTGGCATACCTTATTGTACTTGAGTTACGTCAAGTTGAGCCAATCTTTTGAAAGGAGTTGGAATAACAGAGTAACGTGAAACTTTCATATCACGTTAGGCATAACGCCCTTAATGAGCTACATTTGCGCTGAGGCCGTGAACTTCCATCGGCATCAGTGATTGATCATTTGTTACGCCAGGAGTCGGAGAGAGAAAAAGCATTACGAAATATCGAAGTTTTTGACTTTCTGACGTGTGTCCGAGGTGATAACAACAAAGTGAAAAAGACCGGGTCAGTCAGGGTGTGGCACATTCTATTAGGCTGTGTTGGACACTACAGTTTATACGTAATATGGCTGGATATATAATATTGGGCAATTAGAATAAATAGTACTTATCCATACTTGACTACTCATTCATCCCTTCAATGATGTATTCCTGACCTTTCAGTTTCGATATTCAACATTGAATATGGTTTCGATAACAAGCATGTCAAGGTTAGACGAGTTCAGAGTTTTGGAGACACTTGAGGGTAAATGACGTGGATTTTAGTGGGGCAATTGTTCAATAGATGACGACACAATTTCCGTTTTTCTTTGAAACGGTTCATCCGATATTCAATCTATTGAGTTATCTAGTATTTGTTATCGCTCCAATTCAGGAGAGTAGGTAAATTTTGTTTTGACTGCATTTATTTTCAATTAAAAATTTTGTTGTTGTTTTGTTCATTTTAACGGCTTAAAACACAAGAACGTTCAATGAGATTCAAATAATAATCTGAGAAATTACTTCTATCAGACTGTGAGAGGTATTCATTGCTTGAGGGTCTGCAGTTACTATGTTAGAAAGTTTTTGAAGGATATCTCAGCCGTGAATGACTTAGAATTTTAAATAAATGTCTAAATTCACTGTATTAATGAGAAAAAGCCCCTCGTCGTCCGATTTTTGAAATTCATAAAATAAATTTTTTTATAAAAAAACAAGTCGAGGGGGCATTTTCGGAAGGCTAATAGATTGCAAAATGCAAACATCGTAGTTAAAACGTAAAATGATCGAGCAGGATCTCGATAAATATCGAGCAGGATACAAAATAAATATCGATTTTTCGATAAATTTCCCTTAACCTTCTTGTTATTGGGTGTCTCGGGGCTTCTATAGTGGCGGACCCCCTCCCCATGCTTTTCAAAACTCAATCACAGCCTTAGAAACCTTCCAAAACCGTCCAGCCTAGTCCTGCAGGTCCTTAAGGGCAGTAATGGCCTGTCTCCATAATCTGGCCATAATCAGTAACAAAACAAAATTTGTTTTGTTTTGTTTTGTTTTCTAGTTTCATTTAATGAAACTAGAAGTTATAGAAGAACTGATCATTTGGACGTTTTGTAGCAACGACAGACAAATCTCAGGGACACCAACAGTATCGAAACACTTCTACCTCAATACCCATTTTTTTGAGATAGGTCATTATTGTTCTCAAGCGACAATATACAAGGGAATGTGAGACCAACATGGATGTAGCCGGATAGATGAACGCACCTGAAGAAGATGAGTGAACCAACGTCAAATCCCATCATTAGGATTTTCCGGAGTGTGAAAAACTTCATCCGGCTCTCGCCGGGTTTCCCGCAAGACAGACGTGGGATCGTGGAGAGGGTTAAAAACACTCCAAACGGATTGCGTCATCTGAATACTTTACCAGCAAGTCCTGGAAACCTCGTGATAGGGGATTTACGGAGGTCTCTAGGTGAAGTAAAAGCGGACAGGTCCGACAAGAGTAGTTAATCTCGAGAGTATCACCGACATAAAGAAGTGGCAACTCGTTGTAGGTAATGAAGCGAATAATTACAAACAACTGAAGAGCCACGAGTTACGATCTTGACAATCGGTCAGGTCTGTTCTTCTCTGGATGGGAGGCGCCTGAGGTCGGTTTTATCGTCGCGGAGAAATGGCACTCACGTATGTCGTGGTGACGCGAATGCCAAGTCACACATAACAACATCATCCGCTTCTTAACAGCTCATTACGCGGACGAAAACTGTGTTTAGCAAAGTGCCACGGCACATGAGCCACAAAGTAATCACAATCGACGTACGTAATTCATTACGCCAATTTGTAAGACACTGTTGATAGCCAGTCAAATCAGGGGTTTTGAAAAACACTAACTCGTAATCTATTCCGATTTCGAACAACGGCATTTTGAACATTTCAACCCCCATTTGGCACCCCTTCGCATTGACCCCGAGTTACTTTCAAAGACCTCATCAGAGTTCACATGCCGAATTGCAAAGTTGTAATAATCTTAAAAGTCGCTGAGTGCAGTGGGCGGACGAATTTGTTAAACAATATAAATTGTATTCGGATTCTGCTCGTGTTAGTGTAAAAAAATTGAGGGTTTATGTATCAAGATACGTAGATTCAGAAAATTGGATTTAAAGAACAATCCGTCTGTCCGCCGTACGCGGCAATTGCGCAGTTAGCGTTGTGCTAAAATGACAAAATTTGGTTGACGGGTTCGGACCAACCCCACAATGATCCTTGATACTATTCATAACCCTGGGTCATTGGGTAGGGGTTCAAATCGAATTTTGAAAAAATCATATCTCCAAAATGTCAAAAAAAATCTTCAACACTAGAGCTTTTCAATAATTGAAATAAACTATTCAATAAATTATTTATAAATATCTTTGCTCGTATTGACATTCATGTTGCAATTACCAGCTTTGCAAGTGGTAGGTAACTTGATAACGAATCTCTGCCGTTGTGCTTGAGTTCACAACCCCCAAACCGAACAAAGATCCGAAACGGTCTTCCGCTTCATGCAAAAACTATTTTTGAAATTTATTGAGTATGTATTGAATGTTGAAAATGGAAGGTAATCACTGCAATCAGAGATTCGCGATTCTTCTTCTTAGATGATTTGGCTTCAGACATGCCAGTCATAGCCATTGGATTCGTGATTCAAAGCAACCATAAAGTGGGTACAGCTTTCGTACGAGTACGCAACCACGAGGGACACTTTATGTCTTTGCGTCCCCTCCCACACCCACTGCATCAAAAACCAGCCTCCAAAAATAAATGCATTCAAAGACCTAAATGTGAAGAGTTCAAAGAAAACGCAATTTCCCAGTCATTTAAGTTAATGACGGTTAGTCACTAATTTAGTCATTAGAATGTTGGTACTCGTATAAACCACTGACCAAGTTGTCAGTTGAGTAATAAATTTAACCTACTCCCCCCACCCCATGCATTCTAATCTAGAATCTTGATCAGAATAGAATTTTAAAGGAGAAAATATCCTGGATACTGAAATAATCTGAAGGTGATTCTTGTTGTTCCGTATGTTGCGTACAGAAAACATTGAATGATGCGAGCCTTTCGCTATGTCTAACGGGACGAACTTCAGGCGCCGAAGGTGATCACACGTAACCGTCTTCAGTCGCCAAGGACGCGAATATGGAACGGCGAACGGAGCACTGGATGAATGCGTGAGTACTACCTTACCTTCCTGCAGGTCTGAATTTCACCAGGATGACTAAGCTTAGCTCAAGGTTCTCAAACACATTTCTCGTTATTTTTAAGGAGAAACTGATTTGAATAAGCCTTAGTAGGCGGGCCAAGACAATCGGATCCGCGGAGAATGAACATTTCCATCAGCATCCAAACAACTCATTACATCTCTAATCGACTCGGGTCGCCTTTTCTTGAGCGAACAAGGACGGCGGAGGGTCGATAAACTGGACGACGAAATGAATTATTGACAAGAAGAAATCGTCCACGGGTGTCCATGAATAATTGTAGCAGAATAATAAATATAAACTGACTCTTGCACGCAAGGATGCTCGAATTATTCGCAATCTGTATTAATAGATACTGTATTACTGTATTAATCCTGTATTAATATAATTATATGACTATGAAATTGAAAGTTCCAACTGGTTGGAGTCAAGTGCGCTGTGCCAAGTCTCCAACGACGGTTCTTTATTATGTTTGTATAATAATGCGCATATGCACGAGTATTTTGAAAACCCCCATATTTTGGGCCCAACTTCAAGAACTAGCTCAGAGATATTTCAACACAATTTCAGGCTGTCATAACCTGGTACCCACAGTAAACGAAATTGAGAAATCTTTCATAAAACTAACGACACTACGAAACTACAGTCTATGTGGATCAGCGTGATTTCACTGAGATAGTAATTATTGAGAACACGCTGATCCACATAGATTGTAATTGATAGTTCAGTGTATCAAACTGAAACTTGATACACTGATGATCTCCCGTTCAAACTTCAGGCCTTCATAAGGATCAAACGGTTGAATTTGGAGCACTTTGGGAAAAACCGGGAAAAAAATACAGTAGCGACCATGTGGCGTGGTTTATTTCGCTCATTGTAATTTGCCTAATTTTATTAATTGTCAGCTCAATTTCTTCATAGCTTGATGTGAAGGGAAACTACCATTACGTATATCGAAGAACTGAAGAAGAAAAATAATAAATTACTTCGAACTTTGTCCTCTCTAACCGACGCCGAAAGATAATGCGATCCCCCCAAAAAACACTCCCTGTAATATCACTTCGCAAATATCATTCTACAGCGGCCAGAAAAAGTTATATCCACTTTCCCCGCTCGAACTTTTCCTCATTAACCTAATGGTAAGCTAAGCATAGTGGAAAGAGTACTTATGAGGTGCGATGATATTTTAATAAAAAGTAAAGAAATGTCCTAACCACATCACAAGCCCCTCACCCGATTCGAAATCTCCCCGTGGAGCCATGATTTATGCATGGAGATTTTTGGGGATATCACATGTTTTTGTTGTTGACGTTGAAATGACCTGTAGAGGCTATATGCAAGAACAATTAGGTAGAATAATCCACAAGTGTGTTTGTTCAGTTCCCTGTGTGAACATCAAATAGCGTCTGTAGCAAAATAACTAAGCCAGCCTACAGTGGCAACTCCCGGCTTTTCCCCGACAGAACTGTCTCAGAAGGATAACACTTACAAAATAATTAACACGACCCAGTGCCATTTGAAAGATTTAAGTAAACTTTTAGATGGATTGGTCCTGTTACCCAGGCTTTAGACTCGTCAAAGTGACCAAAATTACGAGCTTAAAATTAGTAGCCTACTATTTTTTGTTTCTCGTAGCTTAAAATTAGTAGCCTACTATTTTTTGTTTCTCTCTCATAGTGGCTGGTATTTTGGTTGGTTGGTTGAGGTAGTGGGTTAAATCTTTTAAAAGGCCTGAAGTTGAAGCTGTGCAAAATTGCCTAACTGAATAACCAGGATGAGTAGGAGAAGAACATGGTAAGGGTGAAAACCGGGTTTTTGAAGTTACATAACTCCGCTCCGTTTGGACCTAGCGACTTGAAACTTTCAGGGCTTTCTATTAGCCACACTAAGAAGATCCACCACAAATTTGAAGTTGATCGGTCAAAAAGGAGCCCGGATATGGATACCTGGAAAACGCATTTCGTGACGCGATAGTTTCCTTCCAAGATAATGTCAGAAATTATTACATTATAAACCAGCGTAAATTTAGTAACGGATACACTTACCCCTTCATTTCCGTGGAATTGTATGGTCGGCGACTGACTGCATTTGTTCTGTAACAGAAAACAATGTAATGTTACAAAATATCTTACAACGTTGTGGCTCGTAGGCTCCATCACGAAAGTAACAAGTACGAAAGGTAGGAGTACGTAAACATATGAGGAGCTTACTTTCAAAAGGGCTTATATCCACTTCGAACTTTTTTTGGGAAAACGAAAAAAACAATTTATGATATGATGCAAGATTGCAAAGGTTCTCACGTTTCCATTATAGTTTCTACATAGCAGTGTAAAGAACACCATATATTTTCAATTATCTACTTTACATATTGAAGGTGATACCGCCATTTTTAATTTGGATATAAGCCCATTTGATGAAAAACCGTGGATATGAGCCATTTTGAAAAAAAACTGGGACTCTTGAATAAAAACATCACATTTCCATCCCTTGTTATTTAATATAAAATTGAAAGATAAAAATAATATTCTCAAGAAACTTTTTTCAGAAAACCGTACAATATATAATTTGAAAAAAAAAAACTGAAAATTAAACATGCAGTTCGCCGCAGTCAACATCAAGGCAGTCACAACGTTGTTCATCTTCTGTGTCTTCATTTCCCTCAGGATCTCCAGTGGAGTCATCTAGAAGTGGAAGGTACCACTGGAGATCCTGAACATTCTTCCAATCTTCGCCAAAATGGGACATGAGAAGATGTTGGACGTCTTCCTTTTTCTTCTTATCCAACGAACGTGAAGGTGAAAGAATAGCCAATGTCCCCATATTCTTCTCCGCTTTTCCTCTTTTGACGATGGAGTTATACACTTCTGTGGCAGCCCTGGTTCAAAGCCCCCACTGTGTCTTCTTCCATCATCACAGTAATAATTTCAATTCTTAAAACACCACAAAACGAAACGAATGAAAGAAATCGTAATCAAAAACGGTTAATAACAGTGGCCAAGAACACAATAATTCTTTACTCCCGGATTCACCTTTAAACTCCAGAGACTCCTGATAGTAGCCCTTGCCCAGTGATAAACACAGGTGCCCAAGGGTGATGGCGATGCCACCTGTTGTTGACATAGTTTACTATCGTTCAAAGGGAGCTTTGCCATGTGCTCCTACCTATCGGTTGAAAAATGAATCACATTCAAAGTAGGAGTGGAAAACACCAGTTTGGATGTAAGCCCATTCGATGTGAAATGAAAGTCATACACACCAGTATCAGATGGATGAAAGCCACTTCGATGAAAAAGATTCAGTTGAACATAACGGGGTGGATATAGGCCATTTTGGTGGTAAACCGATTTTCAGTGAGCTTTTAGAGGTGGATAGAAATCGATTTGGAAGGAAATCAACTCAGGAGGTGCTAGGCTTCACCCCAAAGATTCATTTTCCACAAAAAAAACGAAAAGTGTAAAAAGTGGATATAAGCCCGTTTGAAAGTAAGCTCCTCATATAATCACCGATGTTTTAGATGTGAATCCATTTATTAACCAAGAATGGCTGAACTCTGAGCTAATCGCCAGCATGAGGCTATTTATTTCAGGATTAGAAATTATCTCTTTAGCCAACTAGTGGTATAATTATAACGCTTCCTATTCGAATTGTATGATTTTATTCGAATGATATGACATTCGAGTGTAAAATAGACGTTATATTTTCTAGGTTTACTATAATATAGTAAACTATTATTTTTCCTCTAATATGAACGGAACGTACTATGATATTTTGATGGGAATGTCGGAGCAATCCTTGGTCTACTAAAAGGCTCCAATGGCCATTGGCGCATGCCGCGACGGAAAGTTCAAGTCGGTTGAGGTTCCAGAATGACTTCTGGGAACACCCGGATCTGGGGGAGACTCTCATAATTTCATTCATTCCCAAACTTGCTAAGAGTGGGAAAACGACGGGGTAATCCTGAGCAAGAAAGCTCTTTCTCCACCAGGATGGGACAGGATGATCTAACAGTCGTCTAGACGGGTTAGAGCGCGTGACAAGTTGAGGTCGTGGCGAGGGGCGAAGAGAGAAGTATGAGGAGAGAAAGCAGTGGACGAGGGCAGACAATCCGCTCTGAACAACCAGAAGAAGAACTCATCAGAGGACCACCAAACCGGAGTCAAGTCGGAAATCGGAATCCAAGGGCGCGGAGGCCGTTTCGAATGTCAAGGCCGATAGGAAACCAGATCAGAAATGGCGAAACCGAAATGAAAATCATTTCTGAAGGGACATTCAGTGACAAACCGCGATGGAATCATTACGTCAGTAATGAACGTCGTTAGCGCAACGGCCTAAAAGTGAGGAAGCTGCCCCGTGAAGGTTAAACTAAGGAATACAACGAGGGATTGATAACAATGTTGTAACGCGTTTCAAACGAGAATTGAATCAGTTCCTGTTTGTGATACAGCAAATTCCTATGCCAACTCAACTTCAATTTGTAGGGCATTCAAATTACAAGAGGTACATGACAATATCGCCACTCGTAAGCTCCATAACTGTTGGTTTTCCACCTAAGACAGAAAGTACCTACTCCATCTTCAAATCCCATGACTCTAAAAGGTCGTAAAAATTGTATGATTAGAACGGAAGTTAGTACGAGGATTTCATCTTTGCGTAGGATTTCATCTTTGCGCCAGCACAAACGAAAGTTCCAATTGATCTGTGGATCAACCCCCATACCATAACCCCTGTGATTCAATCGAAATCGGATGACAAGAACCAGACATACGAGTGTGACAAGTGCCACATCGATTAATTGATATATTATTAATATTACATCACTCGAGGACTTGATCATTATTTCGATTGAAAGATTAATGTCGCATGTCAACCGCATTAGAAGACCGTTAGGCCGATTTCTCTCTTTTTTTACCTTCCATGTGAAATGATCGCTTCTTAATTACAGTGGCGAGGAGAACTTGGTCTGGAGCTTTTCATTGTTGCCATGCGATCCTCGAGGCACATCGTTTCCTTAAAATATTCAAGTCAGTAATACAGAGAAACTGCTAATTGAGTTTTTTTTAATGATTGGCGATTATCGGCAGGTGAAAACTCAGAAAGATACGAAACTGAAGATTTTCAACATGAAACTCTATTTTAAACGCGGGTTTTCGTTTTCCCTCCACAAAAGATTTTAATTAAATTCATTCAGATTGTACAGGTTT
Organism: Stenodema calcarata; assembly: GCA_963920205.1. NCBI lineage: Eukaryota > Metazoa > Arthropoda > Insecta > Hemiptera > Miridae > Stenodema > Stenodema calcarata. The sequence continues at coordinate 20,093,592 of OY986052.1, read as the reverse complement.
TGTCTCATCATCCACATCACTTAACAGATTCAAACGGCAGTGTCGATTTCTACACGAGTTTCCCAACTAGGTCGCAAGGTTCTTGGGAGGTCCAATATCCATTGTATATACATTGTATACATACATTGCATATATTATATATTATACAATAGTAGACTGTTGAGAAAAACTTCACGCCATGAAACCAATAACACCAAAACAGTAGGTATGTAGATAATATAATATACTGTCTCATATTATGAGATAATCACGACAATATGATCCATACAAACCGTGAGTCTGACAACCCGAGCATCAAGGCCAAACGACTGAACTCAATTGAAATAATATGTTCCGGTTTCAAACGTAGGCCGTGCATCAGCAGATTGGCAATCGACAGGCACTAGCTGCAACGCCAGACCAACCAAACGGGTTGTACTAGTACATAGAATATTAGTTATTAATTAAATATGCGTAGTTAGTGGGAAAACCAGCACTTGAAGGGGCGAGCAAAGCGAGCGGTTGTGCAATAATGATTGATGATATACAACATTCATCAACATCAGCAAGTACCCCCCACATGAAAACAGTAGCGGTTGGAGGATTTCCTGAGTTTATAATGGAATAACGATCGACCGGGATTACGGGCGCATCGTTCTAACATCGGCTTCAGCAACGACGCGGCGTTTTACATAATTCAATGCGACAACCCCAGATCGATATGGACAAGAAGGTTTAGTTTTCACGACTGCCAAGTTAGTCATGAACGTAAACGACGACTCGAGTTTCCACTGGAATATAATGGAGGTTTTTATAAGCATCTCCCTTCTCGAGAGGGGGACTAACGAGTGAAGTGCAGAAGGTGAAGGCCGGCCTCACCAAGCTTCTAAATGGCTTATCGACAATAATGAAAATCCACCAACATCAGACCGTTAAATTAAGACTATTTCTAGGCTACATGAAGATATATGGAAAATTTCAAGCAGTCTGGTGAACAATGATGATGATATCAAAACTGAATACTTCGACAATTTTGGCTCACCTCTGGTCCGATTTTCCAAATTCCAAGGGTGCTTTTGGGTTTGTATAAAACTTTCAGAAGATAAACTTGAATATGAAAAACACTCTGGGAAGAATGAGGAAACGTAAAATTACTTGATTTTGATCAAATTTCACCATAAATTACGGTTTTATTAATAGTGTATTTTTATTGTCACACTTCCGCGTGACATTTTTCGGCTAGTTAGTCCAAGGCTAAAGCATGTTCCATGCTAAAATTCATCGGTAATAAAAGCGGACTGTAAAATGTTATCGTTTGGTTAGATGTTGTAGGGACAACAGAGGCCACTAAGATCCTTCAGAAGATCACAAAAATCACTCATCATGATCACCTGATTGCATCACGATAGCTTGGGTAGGTAATCGCGTAACTGTAATCTGAGGGATTGAGCGAAAATAGTTTTTAGAGGCAGAATGTCTGCGAACTAGCAAGGTTGCTTTATCGTTGTGCAAGGTAATCACAGTGACCTCAGATGACCTTCGAAATGATGAACCATCCGTCTTCTTAAGGGAAGGTGCCTAGAGAAACCGTGATTTGGAAGCGTGACTTCCTCAGTTAATAATTACGGTCCTTGTAACGCGGAAAATGAATTTAAATGGTCGTTTTAATGATTTACGTTGAAACGAAAATGACAAGCGACACGATTTCAACCCTCAATATCACACTCATGATCTATAATACACCGCTCGTTTTCTGTCTCATTCTGGTTCATAGACCGACCAGAAAAAGGGGGTTTTCCAAAGAAAATCCGACAATTCACATTACAGTGTTTTAAGCATCAATACAGCACATAAAGAATGGAGGCGGAATGACTTCAAGAGGACGATTGGAAAACGTAGCGACTTCACGTGTCGACAACAAAGCTGAGGATGGAGCAAAAACCTGGGGATCGGCCCCATTGCAGGCGCAAGTAGTGTGATTTCGCAGGGTTACATGAGATGCCCCCAATGAAGTTGACCTCATGGCCGATCGTACGAAATCGTTATTCATGCCAGGAGTACTGGAGGTAGGTGATGGTGGGGAGAGATACTCCTCGAGCCAAGACCGTTTGATTCGACGCAGAAAGAAAGTAGCCCAGTGTACTGTGCCACCGTCCTTGAGGTTTCACAAGCCCCAGTCGCTGAGTCTCATTAGGTTGTCTTGGCAACCTCACAGCGTTCCAGCGACTTGAGCTCCTGAGGCTCACGAGAAAACGAGGCCTATTCAAGCCCCTCCGAAGGATTTTTACTTCTTGCGGATTGAAGTTGGCATTCGGGATGAGTCACATCTAGGGGGTCCATTGAAGAAAACGTCTTAATTACACACAGTCATCACTAGTCCACAGAACTTCCAATCTCCATTAGCTTGTTTCACTCTAACTGAAAGCAAGACAAGAATTAACTAAAATAGATCAATTCGATCACAGAAACATAACGACGTCCATTCTAGCAGCACCCTCTGAAATCCTTCAACCAAATCAGCGCGGAAGGCATGTAAGGCTTGGATTTTGCATATTACTTTTTCCAAAGTGATTTTTCTCCACGAAGTTTGGGTGCTTGTAGGCTAATTTAAATTCAAATTTAAAATGCATTTTTTGGCATATTCTGGGGATTTGTACACATAAGTGCATATAACTGCATATTTTCGGCGTTTTGCAAACATATTCTAGTTTTTGAAAGAAATTTTCACGCTTCTCGTCACGTGTATTTTCAAGGAAGGCACCTATCCCAAACCTTTTGAGAATACGAGGTCAATCACAGGTTGTTTTTCGACTAAATCCAGATTAAGCTACTGACGACGACTGCTGCCATTCGAAGGCTAGGTAGACATTACAGCTGTCCTTATAATCGAATTATACGGGAGCACTTAGGAGAAGACTGTGACTGGATTGAATGCCCGAAGGCGTAGTTTTAAAGTAGACGATTTGGAGAAGACATTGATTGTACAAACGAACTCATTCGTAACTATTTAGCTGATACTGTTGATAATATTAATTAATTACAGATTCGTTTTTATTCAAATGATAACCATTAAGTGATTCTATTTTTGGTGGTTACTCTTACAAATGATCTCAATTTTTTGGTTGTTAATACCTCGCATCGTGACTGATTTACATAGCACTATTCAAAATATATATACGGCTTGATATATTAGGGATAAATGAATATTTCGATGCATATGTTTAGGATACTTGCATATTTATGCATATTTTGAGGTTTTGAAGTGAACATCGATCCGAGCTCTAGTTATTAGAATTTACAATTCCGCATTAAGTGTGACAAAACAACGTGATATCATGTCTACTTTGAATGGAAAAAACATCCTGTCAATTTTGAAATTAAAAGAACCAAACAACGTTATTTCAGTATAGTTGCTGCTCTTTAGATAATACGAATAATATTGAGTGTCAATCCTACAAACTCGTACAAATTATGTAACGAACGTGGGCACTTATACCGATGAAACGCGTGAATATAAGTGAAACATCAAATCGACCTTCATCTCAGGTAAAACGATAATGTAAGTTATATGCAAAGGGGACAGTTGGTAATTGCTGGCCCTGGATGTAATTTCCGTTAACCCAACCGCAGGTCTATTTTAGGTGATTTCTAGGAGCTACGAGGACTGGTTATTAAAATGCCGTTCTGCAGAGTAGTATAATAAGTCGTATAAATCCGATCTCAGGCTCCTCCAAGGTGTCACTTTTATTTATATACTTTTCCTCTGAAACTATCCGAGACCCTGGTGTCATTTATCACGTTGAAACGAGGTTTACGTTCCAGGGTAGGAGTACCTAGTAGCAACATCCAAGTGCATGACCTGAGTTAAGTATTTTTAAACTTTCCTCTATAATATGATGGAGTTTTGACCGAAAAGTAAGAAAAATGATTACCAACTTATTATTGTCCACTTAGGACATAGCGTAAGTCTGTTAAGGCCATGCTCTAACATTGCAAAACCGAAATGTTTCTCAGGTGCACAGGTGTTCAAGAAATTATACAATTAAAAATGTTTGAGCTGTTGCAATCGCTAAGATCTTCCTGAAAGTCTGGTACCTATGAGTCTGGAACGACCCGTCAATACCGAATATATTCATGCAATAATCAAGAGAAAAATGTTTGTCCCGCAAAAAGGAATTCTACATTGCTTTCCTCACTTTTCTGCACTCAAAACCTCGCAATCACCATATCTCAATGAATTAACAATCCAAAAGAGCTGAGCTTAGGGGGATTGGCCCACAATGTAATTGGGTCGTATGGATTTCATCAATCCCCCAATTGCAACATGGAGAGTCTCGCCTTCGGGCAAACACAAGATTTTTGACCACCTCGTAACGACGATTCTGTCCCTCCTCACTATACAAAAACTATCAAGTGTACAAGTAGCTGGGAGAGGTGCGTTTATGTAAATCATATCGGATACACCTTCCGTCGTGCGTCAACGAGTGCTTGAAATTCTCAAAAGGGTGGATCCTGAAAATTCGCGTATTACAACACCCAAGTCAGAAAGAAATGTGCGAATATGTAAAACCGTTCAGGTGCCTGAGGAAACATGCTAAGGACGTTTTCGATCAGCCTCCGGCGGATAATTAATTGGCCAACCATAAAGATTCACGGTTGGAGAGGTTTTCGGGGATTCTTCTCCTGAAAAAAGTCGATCCGCTGCAGCCACTACTGGAGGGGTGCTTTGGACGCCTTCTATTGTTCGCCGGTTAAAAACCAGGGTTGAAAGAGAAGAAAAAATTGGGGGGAAAAAGTACATATCCTGTGTAGCTAGCGGCGAATGGGAAATGGATACAAAATAATAGGGCTGAGGGGGGATAGAGGTTGACGAACTTGGCGGTTGGACGACCGAACCACGGACTTGGATAGATGAGTGAACTCTAAGTGCATGGACGTGAGACCACAATTCGCCGAATTTTCAGGTATTTCGGTAGATTGAAGTGTCTAGTGAGCGAGGAAAATGGGAGTCTATTCTTTTCAAGATTAGGCAGGTGAATTTCTTTTTCCAACCATTTCCACATACAACCACACTGAGTATTTCCCACCCCTTAACATTTTATTCTTGTTAAAGTGTCTTTAGGTTATTTTTATATTATATTCCAACGAATGTTCGTCTCACTCCTGATTACTTTAAACGTTAACACAGAATAACCGGTACCTTTGATGAGGGCTGTTTAGTGATGCCCAAATACTCAACATACTATTCAGTAAAACTATATGTAATGCTTAATTAGAAGATCTTACAAATTAAGATGTAAGAGCTAAGTTTTTAGGTTTATAGTTACCAACCTACATTTTAATGGAGTCAAACTCACTGGCCACAATCTCATGCTTCCGAACTGGCAAAGTTTTAGTAAAAAACTTGAACGCTTTTGATCGATAAACTACGTATTCATGAGACTAACGACGAAAATTCTAAATCTTAAAATCGTTGAGGTAAATTACGAGTAGCGTCTAACAAAGTCGCACTATTTCCCTAGTCTACTAACTACGTACACAAAACACCCAATGCTCGTGAAACGGGGCAAGGTGTTAGATTTTAATAGGGGCGTCCTACAAAGGATCCAGTAACAGTGGCCTTCGTAAATGTCGTGGACCACAATATATTATATTGTCCACAAACTACAGCAGTGAAAATGTAACGAAATCGGTCGAATGGAACCAGAATTATGATCGTTACTAAATGTCACGTATGCACGGACGATAGGAGTAACGTCATATGACATTCCAATTTTCAACTCGTTTGGATTGTTCTTTCATTGAGTTCGGTCGAGTAATGAGGTTAATGGGATTTGGGTGGACACACAGTTATTTTAACTGTTGATCCTAATAAGAAACGAAATTATACAGCTCACGAAAGAGAATGATTATTTCATTTAGGCTTTGGGGTGTAAGCGATTTATTAACAGGCACAGCCATAATTCATTCCTCATTTGATGGTGGTCAATAATCAAATTTATATTTTGTCAGTGTTGATAAAATACCCAACGTTCATCATATTATGAAATGTGTTAAGCTTACATTTTTAATTTTGGTAATTCGAGTCTTTAGACGAAGGAAATACACTCGTTTTCAAGTGCGGGAGAAGCAAAAGTACGTCTGTATCGAAAAAGTAGTTTCCGTTCAAAAAATCTATTAAAAAAACGGGAAAATATAATATATTATAGATTATATTAAACAAGAACCAATATAAACACATTAAGTTTGAAAGTGTTGATTTGGACACTGGTAACCAATTGATAACAATCAAATTCGATTTGTGATCACCCATTAAATGCTATTGATAAAGTAATTACACAGTAGTTCAGTCGAAATTATATCAGTAGATACTATCGATGTATCGATAACTCGTGAGCTGAAAACTAATCGAGTAAACAAATAAAGTCGATTTTCTGGAATCACACGAGTTTGAAAAATCGGAAAAAATTGGACATAATGAGGGTTCTGGGTCGGCGTTCATCTTTCACCCGGAAGATAAGGTCAAAAACCGGACAGCTGGCAATTCTGATATGAATTTTATTGGAACCGCACGGGTTCTTTCTTCTTTGCATGCGTGGTTTCTCAATTTTCGTAAGTTACTATTTAGAGAATTGACGAAGAACTTGTGTTCCACATCGATAGACACGAGACGTTTACTATGCTTTGACTGAAATTTTTAGGTTTGGATAAAGGGTGAGGAAACGGAATATGATGTTTACAATCTGAATGACAGGTGCATAAGTGCAGTTTTCTACGGAGATGACTACGGAGATAGAGTGCATGCACCAGAGCTACAAGCTTGTTGCAGCAAGGGTTTCAACCAGCCAACAATGGTGTCGAAAGTCAACTGGGAATCAATGGGTGTTTTTTTTGCCTTTATAATATAATAATAGGGGGGACCCTCCACGCATCGCCCGATTTGCAAAATGGGTCAACACTCAACAGCCAAGTTCTGCGAACACCAGGCACAAGTGGGGACACCAATAGCAGACTCGTTTTCACTATTCGTTTCGCCACAGATGAAATTCGTCGATACTGATACAAGTAAGGATCGGGGGGAATATTGAAGCCCGGAGAACCCAAAAAGAGTCGAGGCCTCAAAAGTGTCCCATTAGACAAGGTTTTATGCTCTGAGTCTCCAGAAAAACCGAGAATAAAACGATGAACTCAACAAGGTCAGAGCGAAGGGTGAATCTGACCTCCAAATGAGAATTTTTTGTCTCATATGGCCAACTCCGGAGTCCCAATCCCATTCACCACCTTCCGCACATCACATCTCGATTACTGGTTACAGACAGGTTGGAATCAGAACGCGAGCTGGCCTTTATGGTTGATTATTTTCAATAATTTTTTTCCTTTACTTCCATGTAAGATAAAGACGTTTTTTTTATACGAACACAAATTAAATCAACTTTTTATTGATAAATAACATTTTTAATTGATCAACTTGCTTCGATAAATACATTTTATTTTCGAAAGTGTCATTTATCGAAGCAAGTTAGATGGGGAGCATGATCCTTTGTGATTGGTCGATATTTAAACATTGTGGGATACTTTATTTGCGATATTACCGCTTAATCTTCCTCATTCGACCAAGCGATTGTCAATCATATATTTCTTCTTCGTAGTATTACATAAATATACAGCTATTTATTATGCCTACAAATGTCACTCGTTGCTCGTTGGATGCCTGATCATCCTCTAAAGAGGAACTTCTCGAAAGTGGCACTCATCAAGGAAGAGGTGGGGAAATTGATATACCTACCTACTAGTAGGTATACTGCCGTCATAAGGAAGAATGTCCTATCTCCATTTGGATAGTTTTCAGAAAAACGAGGTTTTGTGCATTGCTGAGTATTTTCTACACCGTTGAAGTTAGAACTGCCGTTACAACGATGATTTTCAATCAATTCTGATTGAGATAGGGCTTTCTAACCTAGTTTAATCGATATTTAATCCATATTATGTCTCGTCAAAATCTATAGAAATATGTCCTAACCTCGAAAAGCTCAAAAAATGGAGTTAGGACTTTCTTTCTTAGGACGGCAGTATAGGTAGGTACTACAAAGTCTACAAGGAGCCACCTTCATGCAAAAAGGGTCCTTACGCATTTTTTTTCCGTTTCGAGATATTCGAAAAAAAGCTGTTTATCTCCTTGAAATTTGGGGTTATTTCAATGCAATTTTTACTGCTCATTCCTCAAAGTAACCATTGTTGAGACCAAATGGCTTTTGTTGATAGAACGTATAGTTTTTAGGTCAAAAATGCAAATAGCTGTCGGAATAAGGTCCCTTTCTGCATGAAACAGCTGTGGTGGTTCCAAGTAACGAAAAAACAACTTCAGAACACTTTTTTATTGAACAAATTATCAAATTGAAGATTAGGTAGGTATGTTTTCAAGGTTTCAAATTTCCAAGTTAACAATTAACATATTCTAGTTAATCCAATTAACATAACAGATTAGGTTTTTTTAATTTTTTTTTTTTCAATTTTCTTTTTTCAAGTCAACAGGTTGAATGATGAAAATCAGAGTTAATCGAAATAAGTTGCGATATAGGAGGCACAGGGAAGAGCCTGCCACGATGATGTGTTGGATTTCGTGCAATAGGGCCCCTTCTTGCATGAAACGAAAAACTCGCACTCCATTTTCTAGTTTAAATAGTGCTTAGAGAAATCGGTGGAACCGAAGGTTAAGACGTAAAAACCACCATCATCTTGATTTGGCCAAATGTGGCGATAAGGCGATTTTTGCATGAGGCTATTCAATTGAATGACAACAAGAAATAAGTACTTTCGAGCTTTCGTGATTTGGAACTGAATATTGCATAATCGTTTGTAGATTCAAATTTGAACCAAAACCGGAAAAATCCGTACACCCCTCCCTACTCCTCTCACGTCAACTTATAGTTGAAGGGATGGATGAGGATGAGTGGTATTGTGTAACTCCATCAGGCTCTGACCCCCATCCGTCCTCTCTAAGACGTCCTTCCTGCTTCCCGAGGAGACGCGGCCCTGGGAGCAGGATGACCATGATTAACGTCCTCACAGCCAGGTCGCGGTCACTTTCACGCCCATTTTTTCCGTTCAAGAAATTGAGAATTGGTACTTCGATCCATTTCGGTGGATCTTAGTAAGGCTGAGCCGATTATTTCCGGGTAGCCTTCTCTGAGAGTCATCTTGAGGCCTCATCCTCAATCGAAACTGAACCGAAACGTACAATATAGTATGTACCGTAGTATCTCAAGTATAGTAGAGTACACAACGTTCCAGTTCCATCTTAGGCGAGCAACTAAAGAGGGTAGATAACAAGCACACTCGAAAATAGAGACTTGGGAGATTTAGAGATGGCTACGTATTTTTTAAACAAATGTTTACGTTCTCAGTTCATGTACTCTAAACTTGGTATCCAACTATTAGTGTTAATCGAAAAGCGACTGATTGAAAGTCTGTCAATTATTGAAAAAACGGGAAGATGACCACTTTCCCAGTGCTTTGCTATATGGTGAGAGGAAACACAGAACGAGAAGTACTTACTTATGCTCTTAAAAACCTACAAACTTCAAACACAAATTATAACAAATCCACAGTCATGCAGCATGGCTATAACAGCGAATTTTCGAAGAACCAACTGGTTTTATGTAAAACTTCTCCATTTTACTGGTTTTATAACAAATTTTGTCTCGCTTTTTTGCCGTGTAACACTTCAGTTTATAGATTTTTCAACACTGAACACGATGGTGAAGTCAGAATTGCGATTAGAGAAGATTAAACGTGAACATCTCAAGTATCACCCACGTTTCTTCATCTTCACAGTGCTCCAGTTTGAGAACGGAATAAGATATCGCAATTCTGATTTCACCACCGTGTTCAGTGTAAAAATTTTGAAGCGGGAACAATAGCTTCCTTTTCTTCGAAAATTCGCTAAAAAAAAATAACTCGGAAAATATGAAAAATAAACCTGTCACTCTTACTACTAACTCACCACCGCAGAATTTGTAAGTGAATTCGGAAGGCAATGGCAGCTTTACTTACCTGAAAAATAGGAAACATTCGATTAATAATGGAATAACCAGTCAGCCAGCCAACAGAATGTCAATGAATTCGACAACCAATAGCTGTTACTATCCATAATAAATAATAGTAGGTACAACTACCAATCATTATGAAATTTCATGATAATGGGCATTTTCTTTATTGGAAACCTTAAAAAGATTTCCCTGGAGTAACCTTTTGGGTGTGGACTTATCCGTGTTATATTTACCATAAGCAATACAAATAATTGAATACTATTAATGTGGTTGTTTGAAGAAGGACACAACGAAATCCAGTCTTAAGAATAAATAGGACGTAGTTACTCTCATCTATGGTTCAATTATTTTTCAATTATATTATGGTTCTAATGTATAATTTTAATCATTGAATCAAATCGTACACCTGCATGCCTCCCTGTCTGGACTTCAGTTTTAGAGTGAAAATTATAAGCAAATTGATGATTTAGGGTTCTCGTATGGATCATAGATGACCTCCGTGTCCAAAGAACTAAACACGACTTGGGGGATATTATCTTCGATCCACATTGGCTGAGTAGGCCATTAAGCGCACTTGAAGTTCAATCACGGGCAAACGACTGGACCTATTTGAACGTAGGTTTTTGAAACTACTCAGTGAAGAACATGAGGAATAGATGTTGCGCCCTTGACCCACGCAATCTACTCCATGATTATGATGTAAACTGCCGTTTTGAGTTCAAGTCATCTTAATAGACTACGGGTTATGAAAGATTCATGTCGATCATAATTTCACCATTAGTAGATTAGTAGATCAATATGTACTACCTACGCGGTAGTAGATGATCAGGACAACTAGAAGTGTAAATCGACAAATGGACTTGAACGAGGCCGAGTTCGCTAGTCCGTTACGTAAAATCAAGTAGGTACTTACTATATTGGTATTAATTGATCAGTTGTCCTATAATAAAAAATAACAACTAGTTTTTTTAGCATTTGAGCCGTACTTGACATACTTGGAGGACTTGTCGAACAGCTAAAGAGAAAATATAAATTGGCTCACACATTTTTTTTCGGCGTGAATATCTGAGTTACAGAGTGATGTGAAACGGCTCATGTATATTTTATAACAACCCCCAAAATGCGCAAGGGGAAAATCGACTGTAGGACCCTCGTCTGCCACTCGACTTTTCGTATTCGAGGGGTGAGATCTCCAAAGCATTTCCAAGACCCATTCAACGAGGGTCGTCGACCTTCTGATAAACCTTCAATAATGAGAAGGCGCAGTGCACGAAACCTTCCCCGCGGAACGCACGGGAGCGTCGAACCGCCTGTTGCCAGGTGCTAACAGCTGACGGGCCCCTTGTCCCCCTGCCAACTCACCATTATAGGACAATACGGATGTTCTTTCAATTGAAACCTTTAAATAAACAGTTGGGATTACACCAAGCTGCTGGGGGTGTTCTAGGTGAGAACATCACTCTCCTATACCTAGAGCTTTCAGAACGAGTCAGTTCAATGATAATCGTATTAGGAAGAATTGGTATATCCACCTAATTTGGTTACGAAATTGAAATGTTTGAAGAGTAAAGTATTTTGGTTCATTAGTTTGAAATTAAAAAAAATAAATATATATAGGTAGGTAGCTATTACATCAATACACTAGTTTTGTTTAGAAAAACTTGTTATAGAAAATTGCATTAAGTTCGTAAAAACGCGTTGTTGGTTCATTAAGTATCTTCGATAATGAACCATTGAAATCAAACAAGGAAAATAATTGTTAAACCCCCCTACAAATTTGAGGGTTTACGATTCAAGATAGGTACGTAGATTCAGAAAATTGCCGTACGCCACACTTTGCCCAAAGAGCTTTGTGCTAAAATTACGAAATTTGGTTTACGGGTTAGGACCAACCTCACTAATATGAATTATCATTCATTGTTATTATGAAGTAGTTTAAATTATTATTAGTAATTATTAATAATTATTACTAGGTACTAATAATAATTAATATTTACTAATAATAATTAGGTACTCATCATTTACACTACTTCATAATAATAATTACTTAATGATTATTCATTAACTACCATTTAGTGATCTAGAAAGAAGGGTCTAATCTAACACGAAGAAGATACTCGTAATAAACCGTTGTGTCAAGAATGTGCAGAGTTTTTGCACATTTTATATAGAAATATTGATTGATGTTTCCTACTTCGTAAGGCGTGAACATTGTCTTAGGCAAGAACTTAGTAAAAATTATAGGCGTGTAGCTATTACGAGTAAAAAGTGGCTGGTCCAGGGCGGTCTGAGCAGTAAATCCATAACGCTTTCGCCATTTTGTTTTTGTAAACGAGCCCAAAATAAAATGAAGAAACGTGGTTGAGACATGAGATGTTCTTCGAAAATTCGCTCTTATAGCCATGCTGCACGACTGGATTTTTATTTATTTATTTTTTTAAATTTGTGACGCCATTCTACTAGTTGGCCTCCTGCCAGCCGTCTGACGTCATACGCTCGTACGTCATAGGATCTGACGTACTAGTTGGCCTCCTGCCAGCCGTCTGACGTCATAGGCTCTTACGGTTTTTCGAGTTATGTGCCAGAGTAAAGACATAAAATGTCAAAACATGTAATACAATGCATTACGTTGTTACAGTATGTCATATACTGTAACAAAATTCAAAATTGACCCCTTCAATCTTTTCCTAGATTTGAACTTAGGGATTTTTAGCACGTCACAACGGACAGTTATCGAGCGTCGAACAAAAGACCGTTTTATGATTACCCAACCATGAAGAACCACAAACGGCCTCTTGTTACTATTATTACCTACTGTGATATTAGAATATTCAATTTCCTTCCAACCAGTGAAATTAAAATCTGAAGGAAAAAATAAAAATAAAAAAGTGTTATTAAGAGTTCAGTTACAAACCCACCAATTTATCGTCTATTAGTGTCGTTCAGGAGTCTCTGAGAAATAATTATTGTTCCTGGTCAACGAGACTTCTCGCTTATTACAGCAACTGCTTATTTTGTTCGTACATTTTTTATGAAACGTATTATAACTTGGTAGGATACCTCATTTTCTCTACTTCACAATTTCCACATCGAGGGATAAAATATTATACTTCCACTTGAAAAACGTCGACGACATACGCTTCCAGCAGTTTTTCTGAGCAGATAAGAATAGCCTTAATAACTAAGGATGGGTATCGAATATTCGAGGTTTTTCTTCCGATGTATTTAATTGCATTATTTCTGTGACTTGTAAGGAACTTTACGTACTTAGAACAGTATTTCTTATTTTACGTGACCCTTTTGCCTTTTATTGTTCTAGCAGCTGCAATAATTACGTGGCAATTCGGTGGCGATTAGGTGGCAATCAGTCATGGTTGACTCGAGATAAGATAGTCGGAATGAAACCAAAACCACCACGTCTAGTATAACCATACAACGTTCATGTTATCGTTGGGGATACCGCAAAATGGCAGATGAAGAAATGAATTTCGCACGCGTCAATCTCTGATGAGCTTCATCTATATTTGAACTCTCCACTCGAAAAAAAGTCAACAAAACCTCTTGGCTTTTTGGATTTTAATGAAGGATACCCAAGCCCCTAGGCTCCAACCGTTGAGAAGATTTTTCCAAAATTTGAAAAAATTAGGTGCAACATGGCGATTTTTAAGTAAATTTACTCTATATATTCTGTATTGTCTTGCCTGAAAATCATTATTTTGTAATTTTGATTATACCCCAACGCGTGCGCCTATGTTGCCTATGCTTAAATCCGGCACTGAGGATACATACCCCTAACCTTTAGGATGTAGTATTTAAATTTGTATCTGCAGTCGCCTCCTCTGTTCCTTTTTGAAAAAAAATTTTTTTTTCTCAAGCGGGTTTAATTTTTAACCTTCTTAGAAATCGCCTCTCTGAAGATATGGCTGCAAAACTTTTTTTTTCGAAATAAGTAAATGGTTAGTTAAGTTGTCACTCAATCCATTTTTTGTCTTTTTTAACGTAAATTAGTAGTACCTATTTTGGTTTATTATCTTCGATAATGAACCATTGGAATCGCCCAAAGAAAAAATTTTTTTAACCCCCCCTCAAAATTTGTTGGTTTACGTTTCAAGATACGTAGATTCAGAAAATCGAATAAAAAAAAATCCGTCCGTCACCCGTACGCCGTCCACCGTACGCCGTCCGTGCCACTTTGCTCAGTTAGCGTTGAGCTAAAATTACGAAATTTGGTTTCTGGGTTTGGACCAGCCCCACAATGATCCTCGAAACTTTTCATAACCCTAGGTCAACGGGAAGGGGTTCAAAACGAAATTTAAAATTTCGACGATGTCTTATCTCCAAATATTTAACAGAACCGTGTAAATTTTAGTCCACTTTTGAATGACCTGAAAAATTACGAATCTTTTAAGACCAATTGGATTTTTGTGCGACCAGCCGTTCGTTCACAGTGACCGCGCAAAGTTTTAGGAAAAACACTAAACTTTCGCGTCGAAAACGGCCGTTATGTGACCCAGCCCCCAGACGCCCAGAATAAAACTACCTTTTTACATCTTCCCGGTAAACTACAGTCTAGAAATTTTAACCGTGAGTCGGGGATAGACCACATTGCAATATTTACTCGGTTTCTCATCTGTAAAATTGTTTAAATAATACCTTTTTGTAATAATACAAATTAAATTTTGATGATGAGCTATTGACTTGAAATTTTAAATGTAGGTCAGAACTGGATCACAATGCAATATTCACTCGGTTTCTTGTCTGTAAAATTGTTTAAATAATACCTATTTGTTTAACCAAATTAAATGTTGATGATGAGCTAGATACTTGAAATTTTAAATATAGGTCTGAAATGGATGACATTTCATTATTCACTCGGTTTGTATGACATGGTATGAGTATGGTATGGTATATTATTGTATGTATGATTTGGTATAATACAGTATGGTATGATAGGAAAGAAATTCGTATGGTATGGTATGAGTACGGTGAGAATATGGTATGGTGCCGATTTGCAATACAGTCTGGTATAGACAGAAGGGTGATCTGCACAAGGAAGATAATAAACCGTTGTGTCAAGAATTTGCAGAGTTTTTCATGATGATTTTAAAAGAATAAGGACAACAGTTACCCAAAAATTTGACAGCTAGGTCTTGTACATGGGTAGGCCACAGTAGGTAAGGTAGGTATTTTCGGAAAGACATACCTAGATCTTTTTTTTTTACGATGTTTCAAAACATCGATGTTTGTAGTACAAAAACATCGACGTTTTTCCACCGATACCCATCCCTATTAATAACACATTGATGCTCTTCTTAAGAATTTATTTCTATCTTTATTCAGAACGGAGTTCTTTCAAGTTCTGAACGTATCACACACACAGGCATGATCATTTGAAAGTCTCCAAACCGACTGAGAAGAAATTGCGATGAGAAAGGTGGATTTCTCGAAAAATGTAGGCTAACCATCGTGGCAATGTTGATCTCCAATCCAAAATCTAAGTGCTAAGATAGTTTCGACAGAATGTGACTGGAATTCCATGCGAAATGGACACTTACAGTTCAGTCATCTAGACATCACCCAAGCCAATTTTTGTTTTGTCTGCTGATTATTTTATATTTTACAGTAGGTTGATCAAATGCGTTTTTTGGTTCGACAACGAGTTGGAGTGATCATTCTGGCATAAAACCAAGATGGCACGAAAAAACGCACACCCAGCATAATACTCGTCAATGTAAAACGTAGTAAACGGGTTTACATCTCCGGTCGCGCCAACTCGTTTTAACTTTATGAAAAAGCGGCGTAGAAGGGGGAACAGGGCTTCAGCGACCTCCAACGGTTTAAAATGTCAAATGTCAACCCCTTTCCCGGCCGTAGGAAGGACGATTTTAATCGATGAAATACCGTAAGCGGTGTCTTGAAATCTTGTCGGTGCGATGGGCGTATTCATCGACAATGCGGAGAGAGTTTAGGAAATGTGGCAATTCTAATGATGGGCGGAGTAGATGAATACACAGCAAAAACCCCGCGACCAACAACGGCCACAGCTAAGAATTTCAGAAATCAACTGATGCGTTACAAAATAACCAATCGAGTGGCTGAACAGGGAACTCACCTACCACTACTATTCATCATATTTCAAATGGAATTTTGGAGAACGATACACGAACGAACGACAAGGCATAAAAACCAGAGCATATACATATTATTCGTTAAAAATATTTATATTAGAAATTATAAGTAAGCTCAGTTAAGTTGGAAGCACCCCCAGTTTTCAGGTTATAATACTCCCAGCTGAGAAAATTCCCAGTAAAAGAATTGCCTTAGCACCAGTGCTCCAACATAATATGTCTAGGTCTGAATGCAGAAACACGCCCTCTCTCATTTCCCCGACCGGGGCAATAATAATAAGTAGAGCCAGCCCTTCAAAGGTTATCGCGATACGTGAACCATCCTTCTAATGTTATCAATTTGTACTGCTTACACAGTGACCAAATTTATTATAAAAACTATATTAGACATTACCATCAAAGTTTAAATTTATTTACAAATTGTGTTTTCTATATTTTATTTAACATTTGTCTGAATTATTGATTTCACGTCTTAAAGAAACAATCACCATCCATGATCAACGCCGGACGTAGGACATATCGGGAATGCTCGGTAAAATCACCTACCTACCTACCCTCACTGCGGTTGATTTCTAGCGATCAGTTTTGGAGCTTCAAACGTCCCATTCACTGGTAGTTATTATATTGGTAGTTACTATATTGGTGGATCGAGTATGTACTACGAATTCACCACGAGGATATTATACCTACTCTACTATACAGGCCATGTGTGTTGTAACTGATCCTATAATCAAGAACTAAATCGTAATTATTTATGCGGAGTACATTAGTGAGAGGTTAAACTAATTTTCGAGGACACCGATTGTTCATTTGTTTCCGTCAACTTGCTTCTGCCACCGGCACATCCTTGTATTGTCCAAAACTGAACAAAGAGGCCTTATATAACCAGAAAACCTTCCGTAGTCCGCCGTTAAGAATGCTCTGATACTCGGGACAGTACCGATGAATCGTGAAGTAAACCAAAGGTTTAGGAAAAACTTTTATTTTAAAGAAAAAAATAAATATAAAAATACCATCTGTGATTTGTTGCGATAACAACGTTGGAATGATTTATTAAAATTAGAATTCCATCTGTTATGGCGTAATTGGTCAAGCATTATCTCGAACCTATTTATTTATATCTATGGTGATAAGTATATTTTTGTTTCAACATCATAAATCAACTCAGTGTAATATGAATCCCTATTGGATTGGAGGCAAGTCACTTTGATGGCTCCACTTTTTCAATGTTAGATAACGGAGCAAATTAGATAATGTAGATAGAGTTGACAATTGTCATTTCGCACAGAATACATTTCACGTGAAGGCGCTAGTGATTGTAACATCTGGCTTGGGGTGATTATCTACGGAACTATTAGTGAGCCAGTTCCCAATAATCGTAAATAATTAAGTTCTAGTCCAAACAGATTTCTAAAATGCAATGGTTTCGAGAGCGCGAGGTATAGCGCACGCACCATTGGAAGACCGCCAATCAAACTAGCGCTTTGATTCAACAACCTCAAACATCTAATTAATTTGTATCCCACCTCCCCTCCCGATTTAACTACCCTTATTATTTGATTCCTCAACATCGTCATCCAACAGTATACGATACCGTACAGAATCGAAGATTTCGTGGCATGCAACGAAAATATCTTAGCCAGTAGTTTCATACTCCTAAGGACTTCTTCCTGGACAGCACGGGTCTTGTAGCTGAGTAAGGCGATAGAAAGTAGGCAATGGGGCCTCCGGCGGAAAGGGAAGCATCGCGTAGGTCTGGTCCCTGCCTCATCGGGATCGACACATTACGCAACGTTAATTGCGATTCCGCCGCTTTTTTTTTGAGTTTTGCGAATAATAATATAGTTACATACGTGTAGTATATTGATCAACTGAATGATTAGTCTAATCATTATTTCTCAATCCGATAGATCCAGATAGCTGATATCTAGGAAAAACGACCGGTGCCAAGTGCATGTTTACCGGACGTCAAGATCTCGCCCCCCTTTTTGACCAATCAATTTGAAATTTGGCGTGAATCTTCTTAGTGTAGCTAATAGAAAGCCTTGAACGTTTCAAGTCGCTAGGTGTAAAGGGAGCCAAGTTATATAACTTCAAAAATCTGTTTTTCACTCCTACCCTGTTCTTCTTCTTCTCGTTATTCAGACGGTCAAGGAGACCGATTGACTTGGCATTTTGCACAGAGCTTCGATTCAGCTCCAGACAGTGCATTTTAAAATTTTTAACCCTTTATCTCAACCATAAAAAAAGTTTAGAAACACAAAAATTAATTTTAGGCCAATATTTTCTTCTATAGCGATTCCTGGGTAACAGGACCAATCGACTTGAATATTGCACGCACCTTCTTTATGACAAGACCCCGTGCCATCTCCACTCAAGAAAATTTTAGTGACAAAATACAGAAATTTAGGCTAATTTTAGCCACTTTGACGGGTCCAAAGCTGATCAACTTGAAATTTGGTGTGGATAATAGAAAGCCCTGAAAGTTTCAAGTCGGTACGTCTAAAGGAAGCCGAGTTATATAAATTAAAAAACCCCTTGCCATGTTTTTTTTTTTTTTATTCAGTTAGCCAAAGCTACAGGCCCTCCACCTTCACCGATTGACTTGAAATTTTGCTCAGAGCTTCGTTTTACCTTTAGCTAGAGTCTTTTAAAAGATTTAACCCATTATCTCAACCCAAGAAAATCTTAGGAACAAAAAACTGAAATTTAGGCCAATTTTGACGGGTGTTTTTTGGGGGGGTTTGATTATTGTCTTAGTCTTGTGCCTAAAAGGTGAATCAAGGTTTTTCTAGAAATTCACCTGATTTTATGTAGGGTATCTATAAAAACGGAAAAGGAAAGTTTTACGGAGGATACTGACAAATGACTCATGGCACTTATAGTAGTCATAAACTGCCACTCAAACTAATGTAATGAATTGGAAGCAGGAATTTAAAAATACAATAAAATCAATATATTCATGTGCATTACAAGGATTTCATGTGCTCGCACCTTAGAGACAATTTAAATATCATGAATCGGGATAAGGTATTAATAAGTAAATAATGAAGATGAATTTAAATATCATGAATGGGGATAAGGTATTAATAAGTAAATAATGAAGATGAATACTGTACAATGAAGAGACTACGAAGTGGTGTGACGTAATGAACTACGCGGTTACTAAACGAAGTAATTATCAATTTATACAAACGAATTCCTAACTACCTTCACTTGACATCAAAATTATAAGTGATAATAATGTTCAACAAATTTCTTCTTATTCCTCTAATGACTCGTCGATTCATTCTGAGATTGTGATGGTAAGCAGGTAAAACTGAGGCGGTCGGCAGAAAGGCAGTTGATTGGAGAAGGGGCAGACTAACAACCTTGAATTCGAGACACGTGTGGATCACGTGACACTGAAGGTATGGTTTGACGATAGCCCTCGAGCGAGTCTGAACTGTAGGAATCTCGCCTGCAAAGCAATCATTTTCCCTCGTATTCAGAAAGGTTATCTGAGACGCCAAAATGATCCGAGTACAAACTAGTTTCACGAGCCTGCGCTGTCCCATTTGGGAGTGGCTGCACATCAGGGTCATCAAGGCCAAAGAGAAAGAGATTGAATCCATTGAATAGATCGAGAGTAATCAAATTAATGGAGAATCAAGAAGTACCCTCCCTCCGGACTGGGAGAAATCACTTGTGACTCCGACATTAAAATAAATTTGACGTTAGGCCACGTACTCCCTAAATGTGTTTGTAACATCTAAGTTGTAGTTCAGTCAAATCAACAATTTCTTCACTGGCTGATTGGTACCTACTTGATACTTGAAGAAACGATCATATAATAAAATTCAAAAATAATTATAGAAGTTATCGTAGGTTAGGAGAAATCCACGAATACTGCCATACTCCTCCCACTCAAGGGGATTTTGGCGTAGGTACTTGTAACTTTTCTCGCACACGAAAAAAATAAAAAAATAAATAAATAAAATAAAAAATAATAATAATGACGATGTGAAAACATTCAGTACGACACTCCTTGGTTCCCGGTATCACCTACGAAATCACTCTAGCGTTTTTATTATTGAGCGGCCAATAATGATGTATTGTGAGGGGAGTATCAAGGATACCAATTCAAAAGGGTGCAATGACCATGACTCACATCCATTACCAGAGTCAAAAGGCCGCCGAGTCAAACCGGAATATCATAACAATAAATCTAACAATGGCGAAGTCGAGTAGTGCCGCCCTGAAGTACGTGACTCGAGTATGCGAACTTTTCTCCATAGTGCCAATATCGTGTACAGACAAGAACAAACACACTACTAATTATCGGAAAAGTGAAACAAGCAATTCTTATACGACAACTCAGGGGAATCATTGGTGCCAAATCGGAACTTTTCATGAGACGTAATCATATACAAACATTTAAACACAAGTAAGGATAATTTCAAATCATGGATCATTTCAACACTAAAATAAACTGAGCCTTGCCCATTAAGCGATAAAATAGCTTGTAAATAAATAGTTTGTAAATGGAATCCAAAAAGCTGTTCTAAGCGCCTGACCACTAGACTGTCTGAGGACTTGTTGTTGGGAAAGTGAAGAATGTAATGTGAGCGAACTCTGATGGGGTCACGAGGGACTGCAATGTGTGAGAACTTCTGGATCCATGCGGTCATAACGCCGGTGTTCGTATTATCTTGCACAACATTCAATAGGTTTTCCATTCTGAGATAAAGACCTCTGTTTTTAATAATGCATAATATTGGCTCTATATTATAGAGCCAGCCATTCCTAAATATTTCGCTGTAGTAGCATCTGGGATATTGTCTGTTGGTTACGTATTGAAAACGTGCAGAACGGTCGTAGCGCACTAAGCACCAAGAGTTTAACCGTGGACATATACCTACCGTTTTCCAAATATATAGTAGTTGTAACCTCGTAGTAACAAACACGGCATAAAATTTAATGAAGAAATTGAATAGAAACAGTACGGTTTGTTTTCATTTCCGAAACTACCTAAATGTGTTATTGTATTGGTGCTGATTTTTTTTTTTTTTTTTTTTTTTTAATTTTCCCCAGTACGTTCCGATACTAAGTCTTGAATCTTCCGCCCCGCCAAGTAAGAAAGTTGAGAAAAACGAACGATACCAAGTGTATCTTTACCGGACGTCATGAAACACGTTTTTCAGCTATCTATATCGAAGCTCCTTTTTGACCAATCAACTTGAAATTTAGTGTGGATCTTCTGGGTGTGGATAATAGAAAGGCCTGAAAGTTTTAGGTCTTCAGGCCTAAGCCGAGTTATATAACTTCAAAAACCCGGTTCTTCCTCTTCTTATTCAGTTAGGCAATGCTACAACCTCTCCTTTATTCTTTCTTAATTTACTTATCTCATTAATAAATAATTATTTTTTCAATTTTACTAATTTGCTTAATTTATTAATAGTCAACTTGCTTAATGTATTAGTGATGAACTTGCGTAATTTATTAATAATTGTGTTTATTAATAACGATGTTGAGGGATGTCGAGGGTCAGGGATGTTGAGGGATGTCGAGGGACCCTCTTACTGACGGTCAAACTAAATCACACACACTCTTTATTAATAACTGTGGTGTATCTTAAAAATCTATAACAATTTTACCATATTAATTTTAAACAATTTAAGCTTAAATAACATGATAAACGATCTTCGAAGGGGAGATTTTGAAACGGTGCATGTGAAGTGGTTAGGACATCTCTTAAAGGCAGAAGGTGAAAGTGGATATCATAACTTTTTCCGACTGCTGTAGAATGATTTCGTTTAATTCAACATCACCTGAATTGGGATTGAGAATGAAGAGTTGGGCCAACTAAATTCGAGCTTGTAGTTCTTGCTTGTACCGTCACTTAAATCGGTTGAAGATGACAAAAAAAGTTGACATAATATCCGGAAAATCGCCTTTCGGAGGCCAAAGATGAGCCGAAAACGACAGGACAATCCTGGATAATTGGGAACCAGGATTTGGTAGGTACCAACGCCGAAGAGGTCCTGGGACAGGCAAACTATCCCGTTAGGAACTCGACGCGAGCGCAGGCGGTGAGGTCATTTCAAGGTCACCCACTTCAGACCCTCCCCCCTCCCCTTGTATCTCCCAGTCAAAACATTTGTAGGGATTTCTAAGGCAATCTAGAGAGAGGTTTATGCAATATAATGGGCAGAAGGAACTAAATAATGGTAGTAAATAATAACTGGGAACTACGAAGGAAGAATACGAGAAGTGATTTGTTAATCGTACAATTTCTCCTTATAGTCGATTACAAATAGAACCATTGGAATCGGACGAACACCACGACATGGGAATCGCACACTTCTTATGATAAACCCGTTTTCCCCACTTACATTCATCATATGAATAATTACGTTTTTGTACATGAATATGTTGATCACGATATTAATACATGTGATCACTTATTCTTAGGCCTCGTGAAGGCCGAAGCTTGGGACCGAAGGATTTGGGTTCTGCATATACCAGTTCAAGGACGAGGGACCAACGCGTTCGACCAATCACGAAGCGCGGATTATCTCCGGGCTTTCAGAAAACGATTAATTCGCTGGGGCAACAACGGAAGAGTCCAGTGGACCCTTCAATCAGGAAATCGAGATGTCCAAACTAGAGGATGGCGAAAAAAAATAAAATTTGTACCGAAATAAAATGTGATAAATTAATAATAATCAAACACACCACTGGATCGGGTTAAAATTGTAATTCCATCGAGGATTAAATTAGTACTCGTAGTAGATATTCTGATAAAGAGTAACTAATGATAACACGGTCGACTCTGATGGTGATTGGTCAGAGTGGTAGGATATAATCTTACTCGGGAACAGTATGCTCTGTGAGGGGAATGGTATCCTTCATCAGTATTTTACATCCGAATCGAAGCGTTCGTCGTTGAGCACAACTGCCAGAACGTGATCTTATCGCCTTTTTGCTGCTGATCCGATCACATCCATCGACTGGTCAACTGATGATTATCCTCGTCGTCGACGTACAAACGTGGGACGATAAGGGATTCAGATTTCCACTTCACGTGGCAAACAACGAACTCCGACTTATGTAAAACAGCCTATAGCAAATAGCCAACAGAACGTGCGCGTCACAGACGTGAATATATTGGTTGGTACCTACGAAACAAATAAATTATTAAATGGTAACCCCCATTTCAGGTATTATGCAGTGAGGATTCTGATTCCATTTCTCCCATTTCCTTTAGAAAAATATTATAGTTGATAAGATACCATTTCTGAATTCAACAATTGACGAGCTTACGTTACAAAGTTTCAAGCAATAACGAGATGTCAGTGCCATTGCTTCTGACAGTGCCAGGCAAGTTATAGTTCAATGTTTCACGGGCAATACCATTCTAAAACCACCTAGCAAAATGTATGAGGCAAAACTGTTTATAAAATAGTTTTCTAGCCTATTAATGTTCCAGAATTTGGGGAAAGGGTAAGTGCCACCTGTCTTTTCCATGCTGCTAAGTGCCAAAATAAGTAAAAACTTGGTACTTTCAACGAAATTTTTCAATAAGTTATATACGCGTTTTGCGGGAAGACAAGAGAAAACGAAAAGCCGAAACGTAACAATAAAAAGTAACCATCCTCCGGGTTGGCACTTAGCACCAAGAACGAATGTTGCAGTGGCACTTTCCACTCAAGGGGTAAACCGTGATGGACGTATAGGAAACCGCATTCTGTTGGAGATTTTTCGAACCCTTCCGCGTCAGTTAGGCACTTGTACCCTTTCTTGGGACAATCGTATGGGTTTGAAGAGCAAAACGAGGGAAAAACCTCATTTTTCGAAATTTTGGCACTTACCCCCTTTGTATCGGAAGGTCCACAATTATTATTAGACATGCGAAGGTATACATTGAAGTTACTCTTGTACAATTTGAAGGTGAAAAGTAATGAGTACCTATTCGCCAAGAATTAGAAATAATGTTACAGCTTCCTTATCACAGAGCAATGTATTTATGTACCTACTCTAGAGTAACAGATGGAGGAGATCAACAATATATATGTAGAATCCATTCTAGATGTGTGAACTAAATTACTAAGGTGGTTTTTTCCGTGTTTACTGTATAAACAATTCCAACGAGTGAACGTATCTTGGAGATCTAGCTTTTATATGGAACATTGTCCCAAGTCATACCCTCCAATTTAGCCCGATTTACCTTAAATATAATATTGATGTATTAAATTTAGAGTCGGATCGGTCTTTTGTTGGTCGAATGCGGAGGCTATTTTAAGAGTTAACTGTGCCGGCCAAATTCTCTCCCCGTGAGTGAGTCTGAAAATAGAGCGGGGTTGTCGCGTGGGTGGGATGGGCTGGGCAAAATAGGTAAGTAGACGTGCATTCCCCGTCACACGAGTGGCTATGGCCTGTCAGTGGACAGAAGCTGCACGAACAATTACTGGGAAAGGTTCCAGTGGTTGCAATCGCATACGTATCTTTTTTTGGAGACTAGTCCTCCGTAAGTTCAACATAATTATAAGAATACCTATGGTGAGCGAACTACAGTTGATCCAGGTACAGATATGTGCATCATTTTGTACTCAACCACTGATACTTTTCACAAAAAGGGCTGACAGTTAGGATTGTAGAGGGTTTTATCACAACTGGCTTTACTCCAGTTCACTGCAATCTGAATCTTTTAGGAGTAGGTTTACACGAACAAAATTGGATACGTACACATTGCAAGAACATTTAATAGGTATACATTTTATATTACAAGGGTATGGATTGTGGCAGCGGCTTCTGTCCCCTTCCCTCACCACTAGGGATGCTATTGGATCAGACGACATTCTGCAGAGCAAAGCTTCATAATAGGGTTGCAAATAAATGATCGATTATTTATTTGCCCCCGATTAATCGAAGTATAGCTACCGATTATTGTGTATTAATCGATTATTGTTACTGATTAATCGGTTTTCGAACAGGTATCAGGATTTTGGAAGAGGACAAGCATGGAGGTAGTAACAATAACGACGATTTGTCTTCAACCATGTCTTTGTCATTTGTCTTCTACTTTCATACATGATATTTTCATCAGTTCTATTCATACCTTCAATGTCTCCCTTACTGGCAAAAATATCTGATCATGGATATGTCTGTTAGCTTTAGGAGCCCCTAAGCTGATCCTGGACCTATTCTGCTTATATTGTATGTCCTAAGGAGGTACATGCCGAATTTCAAGTCACTACGACCACGGGATTGCGCCAAAAAACGTCACAAAATCGATTATTCAATACCGATTAATTGGTCACATCGATTATTAGCTTACGATTAATTATTTGATGTTATAATCGATTATTTGGTTATCCCTACTTCATAGCCCTACTTATTATTATGCCTACTTCATAGCCCCGGCTGACTCCAGCAAATTCGGATGAATATAACGAAGTTTATGTGTACCTTGAACTGACAAATTCATTAAACATTACTGGCATCCGCTTTCTAGCTTGAGTGCATGGGATATGGCAGACAACAAAGATCCCGATAAAACTAGCACCCAAATAGTCCAACCACACTGAGCTTTACACGTTCTTTCATGACTATGATGAAAAATTGAGGGAGTTTTGTTCACATGATCGTTGATTCCTTGATGAACATTCTTCTCCAACCATCATCTCTGGCCGATGCATGTTCTCATATGAATCTGCTAGTTATATGCACTTCCACAGCAGAAGATTTATACGGTCATAGCCCTAAGCTTCGCCCATATTTAGAAGGAATTCATGCTCACAGGTGGAATGAGAGCATGAACAAGGACTACATTAAAACTAATTTCTTTTCGAATCAAGACGCATTAAGTTAATAGTCTATTCTTCTTCTGAATACCTACGCAATATTTGCAACATTTGATTTAATTATTATCCTCATCCATCGATAGTAAGTTGAAAGGCGTTAACATACTTCTCATCCCATCTACAGTTTTCAGTGTGTGAATGAAGTGAACAATATAAATTGACCCATTACACCTGACGGCATGCACATCTGCGGAGGTGAAGAACAATTCACGTTTCCCAGACCAAAGTATCTCTAACGAGCGTTCACTCCGTGTGGCTGAGAGCATGCTGCAGCCAATGCTGCACAAGAAAAAAAAAATCCCCAATGAATTTTCCCAGAAGGCAACGGGACCCCCAGAGAACGGATAAAGGAGTCCTCAAGAGCGTCGCGCGTCACACCTAACTTCGGTCCACGCGAATATCTGAGTCACCACATAACGAATTCGACCTTTTCCCAAGGGGTTGTGCATAACCTGGAAATTTATTCCGCGCGGCCGCTTTCACCGCTTTCCCGTGACATTAGCGCAAAAGCCTAGAAAACAGGCGACAGCGAAGGATGCGTGGGCGGTTGAGGAATTGGAGGACGTTTAGGATTCGCGATGGCGAATCACCTTGAGGTAGCGGAACGGATTACCCTTTTTGAAGCACACTCCAGCAGAAGTGAGCTTGAGCAAACATACGCGAAACGAACAATTTCATGACCAAACTCGAGTAAGCGTCAAAATGTACTGTCATCAGGTCTTCAGGGATGAATGGTGAACTGTAGAATCGAAATATAAACCGGTATCGTTAGATAGAAATTAATCAGGAAAACTACGAGATACATCCAAAATCTACTCAAAATTAATTAAATTTGAAACTCTCCCTAAAATTAAGAGTTTGTTGTTTAACTTAATTTGTAAACTATGGTCCAAGTATACTTTGTAGAATTCACTAAATACCTAAGATAATACTTTTAGTAAACAAAGTAGTTCTAAAGATGTTTTCAAACCTTTTTGAGACGCCTACTTCCTTGTAAAACCATTTGACAGAAATCGATGTAAATCCACAAAGTTTTAGATCTACAAGTATTTCAACATGTCTCACTTAGATAAAAAATTTCCAATTCTATGTTCCTCGAGCAAATTAATTTTTAGTTAATTAATATGATGCGTAATAAATGAGTCATTTTAGTAAGGTTGAGGGATGTCGAGGGTCGGTCAAATGAGAGATGTTTTATGTGCCAACGTTTCGAAGAATTTATTTCTTCATCTTCAGGGCTTACAATCAGTTTTCAATGTAAAATTAATAGAAGTTATCGTTATTGTTATTTTTATACCTAGGTGTTTTTACAACCGGGAATATACTAACTATGTAATATATACAGCACAGAAAAATTCGTCTGTCAACAATTTTTCTTACAGTTCATTTTTCAGGCCCTGATGATGAAGAAACCTTAGCTGGACTGACTGACGGTCAACAAATCACACACACTTAGTATTTTTAGTAATAATTTAGATACTTTTACCTTCTAAAACACAACACTAGTGTATCCTCATGTGCATACAGTTTGTCTATTCCTTCACGGAATCGCCTATTATTCCGCATTGGGGGAGGAAAAAGACATTTTGGATAAATTACAATAGCTACTGTAATAACTCAGTGAATAAGTGGTTCTTAGACATTGATAAGTTCGTCCTCATACATCCACGAGGTACCATTTCTTCGACTTTTCTGTAGGCAGTTACACAATCTTTTGCAGGAGAGTAATCGTCAACGATGATGACTTGTGCAGCGAAAGTATTTATGTTCAGTTAATCGATCTTTCTCGCGAATAGGGCACGTTTCCTTTCTCGGTTAAGTTGCCGTGGGTTGATGACACGGAATTCCGTAGTCTCCTTGGATCTTATTCCGAGTTCATCGCCCGAGTGACCTCTCCATTGAAATGCGCGAAACGAATTTAATTGATGATTCTTGAAATAATTATTGATAATGAATTCGTACAGGGCAACTCCTTCTCCTGAAAATACCGCAAATGGATGGTGGTTAAAATTAAAGTTGGTGAAAAGGGAGATAAAAAATGAGGCTAAGATTTTCTCAAACGGTGACTGATCGGAAGATAACAAGAGCTCTGCGGTTTGTCAACTCAGACGTGCTATAAAACGTTCAGAAAATCGTAAATTCGAAAACTTGCTGCGTGATCAGAATTTACAAGCGAATTTACTCCGTCAGTAACCTTCGGAGTCACTACACATATATCCCGTTATAACTAAGATTTCACCATCTCATCATTGACATTTATGTGGCACCAGTAATTCGTCATACTTATCTGCAATTCCGCCGGCCCGTAATGGTAACTCATGCATCATACATAACGAACTGTTTGCTCTGCGAACCTTGACTCATCAGAACGCATCGGGGTCCTCACAATGCAGCGTTCAGAGCTGGTTGCAATTCTATCAAAATTATTAGTATAGGTGGAATGATATTTCCTACTTGCATATGCAATTTTACGATCAATTCCTAACAAATTTGGAGGGGTAATTGCTATAGTAGCATCTAT